>OU426980.1:80432547-80671890 GCA_911387785.2 Aelia acuminata
AGTCAAAGGCTTTGCTGAAGTCGAGGAGAATAAGGATGGTCAGTTTCTTTTGGTCTATTGCAGTGTGGAGATCTTGGGAAATTTTAATGAGGGCGGATTGCGTGGAATGGTTAGGTCTGAAACCAGACTGAAGATGGTTCAGAAGGTTGTTTTGCTCTAGGTAACTGGATAACTGGGATTGAACTTAACGTTCCAAGGGTTTGGATAAGTTGGATAACAGAGAGATGGGACGGAAATCATTAAGGGTTTCTGGATTGGAGGTTTTTTTCAATGGGCGCTCTATGTGCTCAAATGACCGCCATTTTTGACACGGGGTCGGAGACTTACCTATACCTGTTGATTTTTCTTTATGGTATCACTCTCCCCAACAGTAAATATTGTAGTCAAGTTTTTTTAAAAAATGTTTGATCCTTTATTAACCTCACAATATTTTTACAATATTCGGTTCAACGTTTCGGCACTAAGCTATTTTCAAGAAGAAGACCTAAAATTTAGAATTTCAATACTTTTGAACTTAACATATTAAGATAACAATTAAGTTTTACCCACCTGTGACCACAATTTTTCAAATATAATAGGCTGACTACCCTTGTCAAAAATTAAAAATCTTTTTACTAGTTAAAAACTATAGTCACTTTAGGTCAAATGGATTATTTTACCAGTCCTCTTATCCCCTCCAACATGTAACTTCTCTGTTACTTAAATAAAAAATTTGAAAATATTAATTAAAATCATGATTAAAATTCTAATATTTTTGTATTTAACAATTTATTTTTTAAAATTTTAAAATTCATAATAAAAAAGTTATATAAATTTCCAGACATATAACTTCTTTTAATATTAGGACAATCAATTATTTATTTTACTTAAAATTTTCGCATAGTATTTGTTTAAATTTTTGGAGTCATTTTTAAAATTTACTGTCTTATCAATATTCTCTGAAATTGACATGGCTTCAAGCATTCTTTTCTTATATACACTTGATTCCCTATGCATTACCTCAACTCCATTAAAATCAAACCTATGCCGTGTTTTATTTACATGTTCCACTAGACCTGTTTTTTTGTCATTTTTTTTTATTTTCTATATTTTTCACATAATTTTTATGTTGGTAAATCCAGTCAGAAACATATTGCTTTGTTTCACCACTGCATATTGCTGGACAATCCAAACAAGGTATTTTATAGACTACTTCGGATTGGTTTTTAACATTTATTTTATCTTTCATATTACTGTATATGTTACCCAATTTATTGTCGGCTTAAAACTTAATTTATATTCACCTACATCATAATCTTCAAAAGATTTTTTGATATTTTCTCCTAGACCCCTTATATATGTACATTTATAAAAGTTACTGAAATTATTATTATGTTCTATTTTTTCATTATTTATATTTCCTTTTATTTTATTATAATTTTTTTCCCATACTTTTGTATTTAGCTTTAGTGGGTACATGTTATCAATAAACGTGTTAAATATATTCGTTTTTACTTCAGGGAGCCTCTCATTATCCGCAATTTTTATTGCTTTATTGATATGATATTGTAGGATGTTATATTTCATATGGAAGGGGTGGCAAGAAAAGAAATTGAGTATTCTATTACTGCAACATTCTTTCTTAGTCCATACAGTTATTAATCTATTTTCCTTTCTTATAATTAATAAATCTAAAAATCTTATTTGACCATTATCTTCTTTTTCTATAGTAAATTTCAACCTTTCATTATAATCATTTAAAGCATTATGTAGTTTTTCAACTTCATTGTTTTTTATAATGCAAAAAATGTCATCAATATATTTAAACATAATTTTTACATTTATGCCAGATTTCCTTATTGCATTTTCAATTAATTCATTCATTACCAGTCCTGCCAGGCTTACTGATAAAACCCAACCCATTTTCACAGCATATTTTAATTCCTTCAATAAACATTTTTTTTTTTATTTTAGTTTGTAAAGAAATTTGCTCCCATTTTTGCTCTATTATTTTACATACATTTTTTAAGGGGATGTTGGTGAAGAGAGAGGTGACTTCATAGCTGATCATTATTTCATCTTCATCTATTTGAACCTCTTTCAATTTCTCTTTTGCTTGAATAACATTCTTTATATCAAAATTTTCATTTATATAAACATTGTCCGAAGCAGTTTTTAGAAATTTAGATAGTTTATGTACCGGACTTTTTATACCATTTACGATAGGTCTTAGTGGTTTTTCTATTTTATGCAATTCAATTAATCCATACATTCTTGGATGTCAGAATAATTATCCATTAATCTTTTCTTTTCAACCTCATCGATAAAATTATTTTTGTGTAGTTTTTTTAAGTAAGTGTTTACACTCTTCTTTGTATCTGGCAAAGGGTCAGTTCTAAGTTTCCTGTAAGTGTTTTCTACATTTAAAACTTTATTCATCTTTTCTTGATATGAATCCTTATTAATCACTGCAACTCTTTTAGTTTTATCAAATTTAATAATTGATAATTCTGGATTTCTCCTTTTAAATTTTAAAACTTCTTCATAATCTCCAGTCCATAGGTCAAGAATTTTATTATTAATATTATTTTTATTTCTATTATTCTTTTTATCAATGAAATTCCCTATTTTTCTTATTATATTGCTTCTTAATCTATTTATATGATTTTCACAAGTATCCATATTGTTAAAAACTATTTCTAGATCGGCAATTAAATTAATTATATTTTTCCTTATGTCTTTTGGAAATAGACTAACATTTTCTCCTAGATATAACAAATTTTTTACCTTAACAGGTATTTCAATGTTACTAAGGTTCTCTATATAATTACCCTTATGCAAATTTTCATATTTATTTACGATTTCATTGAATGTTTGGTTAGATATAAACTTTTTCTTGGGATTAACATTTAATATTACAGTAAATATTGTGTTTGTTATCAAAATTTTCTTTATTTTTATTTCTGAGTTTCCCTTTCTTATTATTATTTGTTCGTTTTTTTTAAAGACATTTATAGGTCTATTTTTATCATCTACTAATAAAATTCTTTTATCCGGTGATTCTTTTGAATGTTGAGTTGCAAGGGAGGATGCGTCGATTTGGACTTCATCTGGGGTATCGTTTTCTTCTTCGATGCCCATTTCTTGCATGAGGTCAACAATATCTTGAGAAGGGTTCAATGGAGAAGTTTTGATTTGAAAATCACCAAATTCTGTTTCTTCAGAGTTTCTCGTATCTACTAGAGATGCGACATCGAAGGCAAAACATCGAGGTTTTGAACATCGATGTTTTTACAATCAAAACATCGACCACAAAACATCGATGTCTTTTAATTTATACAGTCTTTAAACATTAAAATATTAGTGCCCAAACATATTTAAATCGATTTTTAATTGTAAAACATTTTATTTTTCATCTTTAATGTATAAAAAAATAGATTTTTTCGACATAGTTGGTTTTTTATATTCATATATTAAAGATTCAACTGTTAAAACCCAAACATATTCATACATTGATGTCGTTTCCATAGCAAATACAGAGAATCGTATTTCTGGTGGATATTTTAAAAGATTTTGTGAGCAGCTTCATTAAATAAGTAATTCAATTATGATACTATGGTTTTGCGTTTTCATATTTTATCAACTTATTTGAGGTTGAAATTTTTACAGAAAGAAGAAAGGGTAGGAAGAACAGAGGTAATATTTCCAATATAATGTCAAACATTGATGTTAAAACATATTTGTTTTAACAGTAACCCGTCATTAACATCCGTGTTTTTGACGAAACAAATATGTTTAAAAATCGATGTTTTAGCTAAGACAAATATGATTTTAACAGCAACAAACTTGTTGTTAACATCAGTGTTTTGACACTGACAGAGTATTTATCATTATTTATCACCGATGTTTTAACAATAACAAAGCTGTTATTAACATCGATATTTTTGAAAAACAAATATGTTTTAGCATAGATTTTTGGACGAAAACAACAATAAATGTGCTCTTAACATCGATGTTTAAGCTATAACAGGGATGTTTTTAACATTGGTGTTTTAACAATAACAAATTTGTTTTCAACATCCATGTTTTGGACAAAAAGAAGTATATTTTAACATCGATGTTTTGGAGAAAAACAAGTATACTTCCACATTGATGTTTTTACAATAGCATCGATGTTTTGGAGAACAACAAATATTTTTTAACATCAATGTTTTGAACAAAAACAAGTATACTTTATCATAGATGTTTTGACAATAACATCGATGTATTGGATGAAAACAAATATGTTTTCACATCAATGTTTTGAACAAAAAGAAGTATACTTTAACATCGATGTTTTGGACAAAAACAAATTTGTTTTAACAATGGTACCCAACAAATATGATTTGGTTTGTATAAAACATCGATGTTTTAGCTAAGACAAAAGATTTTTTTAACAACGATGTTTTTGAAAAAAACCAATATGTTTTAACAACGATGTTAAAGTATCCTTGTTTTTGTTCAAAACATCGATGTTAAGATCATATAATATATGATTGGACAAAAACAAGTGAAGAGTCCACGGAAGAAAGGAGGGATGTCATTTGGAGTACTTTCCGAGAAAATCGAGTTTTTAGGTTTGGATCTTTAATTACTTAGGTATCTTTTATCATTTTTCACCAATTTTTTTATATGTCCTTTTCCTTTTTGTTTTGCGTGTCAAGATAATAAATTTGCCCGAAACAGACATAACACGCTCTAAAAGAAAAAATGTTTTAGTAAAAAAACCAATCTAAACATAAAAGAAAGGGAGATAGTCCTGGACTCTCCCCCTTTCTTCCCTGTTTTATTGATGAAATAGTGATATTAATACACAATCTATATAACTTCTAACATGACTCTCCCCCATTCTAGATTTTTCCGCGAGGACATTCCCCCTATCTTCCGAGTACGTGGTTCTTTCCATCGCTTGTAACCAACCGACTTTCATTTTTTCTGACTATTTCTATTCACCAACATATTCTACTCAACTAGACGAACAATTATATATATATAACTACAATTCGGAAAAAAATTGACTCTCCCCCTTTCTTCCGTGGACTCTTCAAGTATATTTTAACATCGATGCTTTGGTGAACAACAAATATTTTGTAACATCGATGTTTTGAACAAAAACAAGTATATTTTAACATCGATTTTTGACAATAACATCGATGTTTTTTTGAGAACAACAAATATTTTTTAACATCGATGTTTTGAACAAAAACCAGTATACTTTATCATAGATGTTTTGACAATAACATCGATGTTTTGGAGAACAACAAATATGTTTTAACATCGATGTTTTGCACAAAAACAAGTATACGTTAACGTAGATGTTTGGAATATAACAACATAAGTTGTTTTTAACATCAATGTTTTCATGACAAAAATAAGGACATTTTAACATCCATGTTTAGACATTAACATCGATGTTTTGGATAAAAACAATATGTTTTAACAATGGTATCAAACAAATATGATTTGGTTTTGTATAAAACATCGATGTTTTAGCTATAACAAAGATATTTTTAACACCGATGTTTTTGAAAAAAACCAATATGTTTTAACATCGATGTTAAGGTATACTTGTTTTTGTTCAAAACATCGATGTTAAGATCATATATATTGTTGTTTTTGTTAAATGTTTTAACATCGATTTTTGAACAAAAAACAACAATATATATGATCTTAACATCTATGTTTTGAACAAAAACAAGTATAAATTAACATCGATGTTAAAACATATTGCTTTTTCAAAAACATCGTTGTTAAAAACATCTTTGCTATAGCTAAAACATCGATGTTTTATACAAAACCAAATCATATTTGTTAAAACATATTGTTTTTATCCAAAACATCGATATTAATGTCAAAACATCTATGATAAAGTGTACTTGTTCTTGTTCAAAACATCGATGTTTGTTGTTTGTTGCTGTTTAGGGGCGAAAAACTGCAGCGGTCATCAACGCCCATTGGTTTCTTCTTTTATCTATCTTGAGGAAACCATCGACCCGAATCCCGCCGGACACCGACGAGAGCGGCACCCAGGCCGATGGGGGCCAGCCGGAGCAAAGGGGGCGTCCCGGTCCCACATGTCGTTATTAGGTGGCTCATCTTTTGACACTGAGGCTTTAATAGAGGATGTGGATAAAAACCATGTTGGCCACCTAACTTCATTACATTAGTACAATACACTAATGTTTACATATTATTGATCATGGAAAAGTCCAAATCCTCAAAAGTCCTCGGAGCTAACATGCTCTATGAGACCGGAGACGTCACCGATGCCCCAGCACAAGCCCCCAGCAGCCCAGGAACCGACACCGCCCGCCCCCAGCGGGACGGGCCGACGGAGTCCTTTTTTAGTGTTACTATTATTTGTTAGTTTGAATTTTTAAAACGAAACAGGGAGTAAAATAATAGAGTAATTTATAATAGTTAGAATATATAGTAAAAATTAGATGCTCGAAAATAGCTTGCTTTTTTGGAGAAATTGAATGACCCGTCTAATCATATCTTCGTCATTTTTTAGCGCTTGCGATAGTTCCGGAGGTATGTTAAGCTGTTGTAATAGTGACTTATAACGACGGCATTCCTCAAAGATGTGTTTAATTGTAAGACTATTTTTACATGTTTGAATGAAATAGTAACAAAGAATAAGAGTATTTTTTTGTACTTTTATAATAAAAATGTCACAGGTGGCGAAAAGAAAACGTAAAGCAGCTTTAATTAGGTGTCAGATATATGACCAAACTACAGCTGTTACCAAAACGTTGTTTTTTAAGGGTTGGGGAAGAATATCATTGTTTACGTGAACCTGGGATGATTAAATAATTAAAATTATTTAAACCAGAAAGTCATTCTTCTCCAATTCGTAATTAAATATTGCATAATTACTTAATACTTCACTTATATATTGAAAAAGGTGGACGAGAGTGGTGGTAATAAGATTTAGAAATATAAGAAAATTTTAAATTGTTGGTTACTTTTTGAACTAACAGTGGTCTTCTTCAGGGCTAAAAGACCGGACAAAATATTTTGTAATAAACTCTGATTGGTTGTTGGTTATCTTTTGTACCTGCATATCCCTTTGAAGCTTGCATTTACTACGCTGTCTTAAATTTACATTTAAATTATATAATAATAATAATAATAATCCTTTATTTGCATTAAATAATTTTACAAATAATTATATACATTTATTTACACACTGCAAAATCAGCTTTTAGCTGAGGATTTTTGTGAGTTCAGTTGTTGAACAAAATTAAATAATGAAAAAATTAAGTAATGAGCTAAACAGAAAACAAAACAAAGAAACTTAATCGCTTTTAAAAACATATAAAAATCTATCCTTGACCAGGTAGTGAATTTCCTAGCATTTTCCATTCTTCACGGCATTTGGCAACCCTGCTCCAGGTACTTCCTCCGCATGTTGCCCTCATCTCCTTATCCCAGTTAGTGGTAGGCCTACCTCTTGCCCTCCTGTACTGCCTTGGCGTCCACTCCATGATCCTCTTTGTCCAGCTGTCTTCATTCCTCCTAATGATATGGCCAGCCCATTTCCATTTCCTCTTAAAAACCATTTATACAACATCGATTAGTTCTGTTTTGTTCCTAATCCATATATTTCTTTTCTTGTCTTTTCTGGTTATTCCCAGCATGTATGGTTCCATGCCACGCTCCGTTGTTCTTAGTTTGTTCACGACTTTTCTACTCAGTCTTCAAGTCTCACATCCATATATAAGAACTGGTAGAACGGTTGTTTCCCACAATTTCTTCTTCAGCTTCATATCAGCCTTGCTTTTATAAAATCCCTTGTGCCTCCACCTGGCTTCCCACCCTAAAGAAATTCTCCTCAATATTTCGTTCCACTGGCCAGAGGTGCTAATTTGGTGACCCAGATATATGAAGTCATCAGTACTTTCAATGGGGCATTCAGGTATTATTCTTTGCTCCATAGCATTAATTTTAATCAATTTTGATTTTTTCAAATTGATCTTTAAGCCAATATTTTGAGCCCTCATTTTCACTTCTTGAAACATTTGCAAACCTTCTTCTATCGATGAGGCGACAAGTACTTGGTCATCGGCAAATTCCAGGTGGTTTAGCCATTCTCCATCGATGTTTATCCCCTTGCTTTCCCATTCGCAGTCTTTCATTACGTAGTCCAAAATTGCTGCGAATATCTTTGGTGATCCCAGTTCTCCTTGTCGTACTCCTCTTCTTATTTTTATTTCAACTGAGTGGTCATCTAATTTGAATATGGCTTTGGAGTTTTGGTAAATATTAGTAAATATCCTTCTGATTTCTGCACTAATGTTTTTATTTTTTAACAGCTGTAAGATGAAGTTTGTTTTTACTGAGTCAAATGCTTTTTCATAATCGAGGAATAATAGAACTAACGGAAATTTATAGTCTATTGCTTTTTTAATCAATTCGCCAACAACAAACATTTTGTCTATAGTCGAAAAAATTTTCCTGAAACCTGTTTTATTTTTTGTTAAATCTAATTCTAGCTTCGTTTCTATCCTTTTCATTAGGATGGTGGTGAACAGTTTATAGGGAATCGAAAGAATACTTAGAGGTTTATAATTAGCTAACTCTTTTTTACTTCCTTTTTTGAACAGCAATATTAGCTTGGCAGAGTACCAGTCTTTTGGGAGTTGGCCGTATTGTAATCAGACGTTGAAGAAAGTAGTAAGGAAATTGATACACTCCTCTCCTCTTCCGCATACATCCAGCCCAACTGCCTTGCCATCCTTCAGACTCATTATGGCGCTCATGACCTCTTCACGCATAATGAACTCTTCCTTATCTCCATCTTCTCCATGGTGGTAATAAGATTTAGAAATAGTAAGAAAATTTTAAATTGTTGGTTACTTTTTGAACTAACAGTGGTCTTCTTCAGGGCTAAAAGACCGGACAAAATATTTTGTAATAAACTCTGATTGGTTGTTGGTTATCTTTTGTACCTGCATATCCCTTTGAAGCTTGCATTTACTACGCTGTCTTAAATTTACATTTAAATTATATATAAATTAAATTGTAAGTGTTCCATTTTTTTGTAATAATAGTGTGAAGATTATCTCTTTCAATCAAGAAAAAAAATAGGTCAACTACTAATGTTAACATCGGCCCACCAACATTGGTTTTTGGCTATTTTATTATTTTTCAGGAGCATTCTTCGCCATATTTTTGTTTCTTTTAATTTATAATATGTTTATTATTAAATTATTAAGCTATTTTCATCAGTTAAATGCATTTATTATAATTATTTATTATTTATTGGACTGGAATGAATAGATGAGAGTAAACAAGAATAAAATGCATTATTAACTTATAAAATTGCTTAGACCTTCTCAGAGACATTTTCTAAACCTATAAAAAAAATACACAAACATTTGAAAAAACATAATACCACATTTGACAAAGAGTGCCCTGGAATAGAATAAAAATGTAAACAAACGGGAATTCTTGGAATCAGTAATCTCTCACTTGAAGATATAACCTCTACTCTTGAAAGGTTTAAGCCTAAATCCAATGTTTTTTTTTAGGAGCGGCCCAAGGCTCAGTACTGTGTCATAATTATTTTTGTCTGTATATTTTATATCTTGTTAAATTAACATATAAGATGACTTGCATTGATGTATCAAAACGTAGTCTACAAATAAAATAGTTTTTTTGCTATTTGTAAGTTTTCCACAACCACCCCACCGATTCATTTTCTTTTTATTAAATAGACTTTATATCAAATTATTTTTCGTATTCAATCAATTTAACTTATATGATAATGCAGCCTGTTCTTTATGTGTTCCTTTCAATAGATAACAACAATTTCCTTTATATTATCTACTTTAAAAATAACACCAGTTTATCCTGTGTACAAATGAAAAAATGGGGGATGTGTGGCAGTGAATAATTCTTCAAAAGTTCCTTTGTTATGAGCCCAATCAGCAAGAAAAATGAAATGTCCACTGACTAAATTAAGTACGTAAATTAACCCTTAGCCACCAGCATCTTATTCATAGGACAGATAATGTAAAAATCATCCAAGATTCACGTAAACAATGATATTCTTCCCCAACCCTTAAAATACAACAATGTTTTGGTAATAGCTTTAATTAGGTATCAGATTTATGTTTTACGTTTTCTTTTCGCCACCTGTGACATTTTTATGATAAAAGTATAAAATAATACTCTTCTTATTTTGTTACTATTTCATTTCTTATTGATTAAAGTACAAGTTATAAGTTGAAAAATGGAAATTATACTCTATCATTACTATTGGTGCCTATAAAAAACAAAACAAAAAAAACTGCCTAAGCTATTAATTAGTAGCTTGGGAACTTGTACTTGTGCACTAATAAAACAGATTTATTATAAAATTTGACTCTGAAGATCTTGGATTTACAAAAAATAACAATAAATCAACAATAGTTGTATTAAGGACATTATAAAATTAAAAAGTTACTCTGACCGCGTAGCTGCACAGGTACAGAAATGAATAAAAACTGTAGACGCCTTCCCAGTAAAATTAAAAATATGTTAAATAAAAGAAAAAAACTCAATAAATCTAATCTTCAACGCTTAGAGTATGTGGAGTTGTGCAAGACAATAAGAAAAGAAATTGACATATGGCTTCATAACAACAGGTTAAGCAGATTAACAACATCTTTAACAGAAGGCACTAAATTGAAACAAAATACGGGAGTAAAGAATATTATGCATGCCATAATTGATCAGAACGGAGTAGAAACAAGAGACAGAAATTATTAGTACTTGTGCACTAATAAAACAGATTTATTATAAAATTTGACTCTGAAGATCTTGGATTTATAAAAAATAACAATAAATCAACAATAGTTGTACTGTAAAACATATTTGTTCTTGTCGAAAACATCGATGTTAAAACATATTTGTTTCTGTCGAAAACATCGATGTTAAAAACAACTTTGTTATAGCTAAAACATCAATGTTAAAAACAACTTTGTTATAGCTAAAACATTGATGTTAAGAGCATATATATATTGTTGTTTTTTGTCCAAAACATCGATGGTAAAACATATTCCTTTCGTCAAAAACATTGATGTTAAATACAACCGGGTTATGGTTAAAACATATTTTTTTTTTGTCCGAAACAAGGATGTTAAAAGCCTTGCTATAGCTAAAACATCGATGTTAATAGCATAGTTCTTAAAAACAACTTAATAAAAAAAAAAAAAAAAAAAATCGATGTTAACATCGGCTCACAAACATCGATGTTGGGAAAACATCGGCCTCGTAACATCTATGTTAAAACAAATTTGTTTTTTTCCAAATATTCGATGTTAAAACATATTTGTTCTTGTCCAAAACATCAATGTTAAACATATATGTTTCTGTCGAAAACATCGATGTTAAAAACAACTTTGATATAGGTAAAACATCGATGTTAAGAGCATATATATATTGTTGTTTTTTGTCCAAAACATCAATGGTAAAACATATTTGTTCTTGTCCAAAACATCGATGTTAAAACATATTTTTTTCTGTCGAAAACATCGATGTTAAAAACAACTTTGTTATATCTAAAACATCAATGTTAGGAGCATATATATTCCTAACATATTCCTTTTGTCAATAACATCGATGTTAAATACAACCGGGTTATGGTTAAAACATATTTTTTTTGTCCGAAACATCAATGTTAAAAACCGTGTTATTTTTAAAACATCGATGTTAAAACCCAATTGTTTCTGTTCAAAACATCGACGTTAAATACAACTTATTTATTATTATATATATTTCTTTTTTTTGTCCAAAACATCGATGTTAAAATCTACCTTGCTATACCTAAAACATCGATGTTAATAGCATCGGTCATATAAACAACTAAAAAAAAAAAATAATATCGATGATAACATCGGCTCACAAACATCGATGTTGGGAAAAGATCGGATGCGTAACATCGATGTTTTAGAAACATCGACATCGATGTCGCATCCCTAGTATCTAAAAATCTTGATAAGTGAATGAATACAATTTTTACACCTTTCATAAAACACAATATTGTAATGAATAATCAGTGGATTTTACAAAAAAAAATTAACCTTAAAAAATTATGTTATTACAATAATTCAAAAAAAATGAAAGTATATTTTTATAAAGGTATTTGAGTGTATTTAATAATAATAATGAATTAAAATGAAGGAGTAAGTAAGAATACGTGCAATAGAATTTAGTTTAACTCAATGTTATTGGAAAGTTATTGTTATTAACTAGGGTGAAAAAATTAGTAAACAAATAGTATCTGATAAAGAGATGGGAAACATCAGAATAAAAAGAAATACTCTGATTTCTATCATAAGCGGATCCAGGGGAGGGGATTGTTTTATTACTTACCGACGGCATTTAAATTTACTAAATGCAAGCAAGCTTAAATATAAATAATATGTAAATAAAGTAGCATAGCAGTAGTGGGAAAATAAAATAAAGGTAAAAGAGCATGTCAATTCGTCGCCAGGCCCCCCGGTCCCCGGGATTGCATGCAGATGTGGGACAAAAGAGATATTAGATAACAGGTAAAAAATACTCATAGTCGTCCAGCCCTGTCTGGCGGAGATAAGCAGTACTAGTAAACAAGTACGAAATAACAGGTACGGTGGGAAATACTCGATCTGGTCTAAAATACTCAATCTGATGTGAACAAGTACGAAATAACAGGTAAAGGCTCTTAAAAATTGTGAAAAATCAGTTCTTCATCTCCGCTTAAAGTGGTAAAATATTTCAGGTAACTAGGTAATACATTTATTAATAGTAATTTCAACCATTACGTGCCTTTACACAAACACACGCTTCCCCCTCCCCCCCCCACACACACACAAATACCCATAATCAGTCTAAAATTTAAACCATAATTTCTGTCATTTCTGCCACCAACATGGAAATTGAACTTAAATAAATAAAATGTTTATGGAAAAGTTTGTATTATTTCAATTGTAGGTATATAAAGGAACTATTATGGTGGCTGACTTGCCCTTACTTTCACAACCTGCTGGAATTCTATGCATTTATACGGACAGGAATGAACCAAGAATACCAGGTAAGTGAAGTGGAATGTCCTTTTTAGGAAAATATTTTAGTCTTATTTCCCCGTTTGTTTCGGAAAAACAGAATTTGTGTGGTTGAATTCATTAGAATTATTAAAAAAATCTATAACTTTAAAGTCAAACCTTGGTCTTATTACAAGTCAGCAGTGTTTGTTTGGACTCGGAAGAGGAAGGATCGCGATACTCCTGAGAGAATATTCTATATAATCTTTCTCTTTTATCATTGTTTTTTTTTTTTTTTTTTAGGGTTAGTAAAAAATCTTTAATTTACCATTTTTTCTTTTTGTTAAAATTATTATCGTTTTTTGTTTTTTTTATGAGTATTTAAGTTAGGTTTCTTCTTTCTTGAATTAATATAATTTAAATACTCGTCGGTTACTGGAATATCAATCTGGTATAAAAAAAAATAAAAAAAATGTATGATCTGAATGATCCAATTAGCCCCGTAGCCAAAAGAAAAAGACCTTGGAGGAATAAGAAATCCCCCAAAAAAATAGATTTTCTAGGAAAATATATCAGACTGACCTTTCTTATCTGATATCTTATATGGAACAAAAGTTTACTTATTATTTACTAAAATATGATTAATTAAAGATTATCTGATACCATATTTTGTTCACACCATAAATGCTTTACATAATTTGAGCATCACGTATTTACTCCCTAAGGCAAACTAAATTTGTTTATTGTTAAATAAAAGTTTTTTAATTGAAGATTGGTGAAATACTTCTTCCAAATTTCTTTTATTAAAAATTTATAATAAATACATTAATTTGCCGACGTTTCGGACTATTCATTTATTTATACAGGTAAAAAAATATATAAAGTTTGTAAATGCTTGTCACACAACAAAATAAGAATATATTATTTAAAACAACATAAACTTAAAGAAAACATACCTCCCCATATATATTTTAAAATACAAAACTTGGATAATTTATTCAACAATGATTTCCTTATAGCAACCAAAAACATAGATTACTTCAAGAATATAGGCAAAAAAATTATAGATTTAGAATTAAAACAAGCATATTGGTTTTTTAAAAAAAGTTATAAAAAGATAAAATATATCATTGAAGTTGCAGTAAAAAACAATAATTTACAAAAAGACATTTTAGTTAAAACAATATATAAAATCATCAATACATTTTTAAATAACGAGACAAAAATTAAAATTAAATCAATTAATAAAAAAATTGAAAAGATAATTAACAAACCAAACATTAAAAAAAATAAAATAAATGAACTTATATCTAATAATCATAACTTCAACCTAACCTCAATTAACGCTAATAATATTAAAAAAGAATATAGGATTACACAAAAAGAATATTTTGAAGAAAATAATATGGATTTTTTAAAAAATATAATGATTTATATAAGTTAAATAATAGAGTAGAAAATAGAACAAGACTAAATATATCCAATAATATTATAAATCTTCTATCCTTGGGAGAAAAATTTAACCTTGAGTGCATAAATAATGACAAAGAGATAGTAAAATTGATAGCGGATTTAGAATATATGTATGAAAATATAGAAACGTCAGACAATCATATAAATGCCATTAGAAACAAAATATGTACATTAATTAATAATTATATCCATAAAAATAAAGATAAAAACAAAAATAAATTACCCCCAATTAACAGAAATATAAACCAAGATTTTAATGAACTAAAAAAATTTATGAACAATAACAAAGATATAATTATAACTAAGTCAGATAAAACGAAAAAAATAGTTATAATGTACCAAAAAGAATACGGAGAAAAAATGGAAGCCTTATTAAATGATAAAACTACATATAAAAAAATCAGACATAACCCATTCAAAGATATTACGGATAAAATAAACACATATGTGACTAAATTATATAAAATGGGATACATAAATAAAGTTATAAAAAATAAACTACAAGTTACAGATTATACAACACCCAGAATGTATGGATTGATTAAGCTGCATAAAGATGATAAAAATATGAGACCTATAATAAGTAATATCGAAGGACCTACAGAAGCTTTAGCCAAATATTTAAATAACTCTTTGAATGAACTTAACAGAGATAACCCGTACGATATAAAAAATTCACTTTGTTTAAAAAAATTACTTAACGACATAAAATTAAATAATGATAAAACAAAAATAGTAAGCCTGGATGTAGTATCACTTTTCACCAACATACACACAGAAGGCTGCATAAAAATATTAGAAGAAAATTGGGACAAAATAAAAGATAACACACAAATAAAAGATAAAAAGTTATTTATAGAAGGCATTAATTTATGTATTAATTACAATTATTTTAAGTATAATGGAGAATTCTATAAACAAGTAAGAGGATTACCTATGGGTAGGTCACTCTCTGTTAATATGAGCGGGATTTATTTAAATAAATTATTAAACAAAACCATGGAACAAATAAACAATAAACCAATACTAATCAAAAAATACATAGACGATATTCTACTAATTACCAACGACAATAATTATACTGAAATATTAAATATATTAAACAATTATTATAATAAACTAAAATTCACAATAGAAATACCGGATAATAATGAAATAAGGTTTTTAGACATGCTCATAATCTTGAGAAATAATAAGATTACAACAAAATGGACCAAAAAGAAAAACAATAGTGACATGATGTTAAATTACCTTTCTAATCATCCCACACCACAAAAGATTAATGTCGTAAAAAACTTCATTAAAAAAGCGAAAGAAATAACAGACCAAATATACATTTCAGAAATTAAAGATAAAATTTATAATATATTAAAGGAAAATTTCTATCCTAAAAGAATAATTAACAAAATTTGGTATAATAATACAAAGAATATAATAGTAAGAAAAGTAGAAAACAATAGTGAACAAAAGAATGGGGTTTCAGAAAATAAAGTATCGAAACAAAATAAAGATATAAACATAAAAAAACAACAAAAACAAAAAACAATAAAAGACTTTTATAAAAATACAAATAAAGATAATGTAGAAAAGATACAAGGAGAGGATAAAAAAGAAAAAATAGAGAATAAAAACATAAAAAAACAATACTTCAAAATGAACTATATCCCAAAATTGACAAATAATATACAAAAAATATTAAAACAATACGACCTAGAAGATATAAAATTAGGTACCTATAATAACAATAAAATAGAAAATTTCCTTAGCAATACTAAAGATAAAATAGAATGCATGCAAAAGAAGAATACTATATATAAGATTGAATGTGGTGAATGTGATGGTATTTATATAGGAGAAACGTCTAAAAAATTAGATACAAGAATAAAACAGCACACAGCAAATTGTAATAATATTAAAAACATTAATGTCACAGCCCTAGCCCAACATAGTATTGTAAAAAAACATAAATTTAATTTTAAAGAGGTAAAAATTTTAGGAGTAGAAAAAAATACAAAAAACAGGAAATTAATAGAAACCATACACATAACAAAAAACATTGAAAATGCAGTCAATTATAAAACTGATTCCATAAAAGTAAGCAGCCATTATGCAGATATTGTAAAAAATTTAAATATCAAAAAGTGAATAAGATGAAAATAATCATATATAAAAATTAATTACAATAACAATTGGTTGGATAAGGAACATTGGGGTAAATAAGACAAAGTTCAGTCAGTAATAGATAGTGTGATAAGAATAGTGTTAAAAAAAAGTGGTAGTCATGTGAATATATATATAATTTTATATAAAATGACCAATTTACTTAGGTAATGGGATATAATTGTAATATAGAAATAGATGGACCTAGCCACCAAAAATTGTCAGGTACTATTCAATATATGGATTGTTGTATTGATCAAATATGTTATGTTATTTAAAATGATTGATTATTTAAAATGGACACATTTTGTAATAGGTGTAAGGATTGCTAGTTATTGGCAGAAGAAATTTGCCCTGAAGAGGGACGAATAGTCCGAAACGTCGGCAAATTTATGTATTTATTATAAATTTTTAATAAAAGAAATTTGGAAGAAGTATTTCACCAATCTTCAATTATAATATTTAGATCTTCCAGCACATATAGTGTATTTAAGATTACATAGTATAAAAGTTTTTATTTGTGATAATACGGTAATGCAAACATAATACTCCATTTCGTCTGATCTTATTATTATCTATTTAGTTCTTGAAAACTTCATTCAGTTGCCATGGAAATAAATAATTTCCATTATATTCTAAAATACTTAGACAACTCTTACCCATGAACAGAACGCCTTTACTTATAATCACTGGTGTCTTAAAGGCGTACTGCGCATGCGTCGGATCAACGTGTTATATTCGTTATCGGAATATTTTTCTCCTTTGTATACTTACTCAATTCGTTTTTCATGTTTCAAGTTTTGCCATTTCTTATTTTTAGGCATAATTGGAGATAATTAATTTCTTCATATATACAAAATCAAAGGTACTTTATAGTAAAACAAAAAAGTACCCTTCCCCATTTAAGACTCTCGGAACATTTTAATGATGATAAAACTTACCTGATATTAAAGAACACCTAATTTTCATTAAACATGACGAATTTGATCGAAATCATTACAGCCGTTTTTGAGAAAATCGAAAAAAGAACAAAAAAAAAACAATATAAAAATGAGACAAAATTGATTAAATAAAGTGCCCTCTCCGTTAAATCAATTTTGATGAAATTTTGGCTGTTACACCGCGGTCATATACGTACATTTAATACCCAGTTTGATAAAAATCGTTTGAGCCGTTTTTTGAGAAAATCTAAAAAAAAAAAAAAACCGTAAAAATAAGACAAAATTTATTAAATAAAGTGCCGCCTCTGTTTTGTCAATTTTGGCTTTCATATCGCGGGCATATACATACATCAAATACCCAGTTTGATCAAAATCATTAGAGCCGTTTTTTGAGAAATTCGAAAAAAAAACCGTAAAAATAAGACAAAATTTATTAAATAAAGTGCCGCCTCCGTTTCGTCAATTTTGATGAAGTTTTGGCTTTCATATCGTGGGCATATACATCAAATACCCAATTTCAGGTTCTAACGGCTTATAGATTTGAGTTAGTCCGTTCACACACACACACACACACACACACACACACACACACACACACACACACACACACACACACACACACACACACACACACACACACACACACACACACACACACACACACACACACACACTCTGTTTCTGACCGACACATTTCAGATTTAACTGAAACTTTTTTTACGGGTTCTATATCGAAAAAAAAGAGATACGTGTAAGAGGATTTTTTTTAATTTTCGATATTTTGAAAAATAAACAAGATCGAAAATTCGTGAATTTGATGATTTATCGGTAATAGCCTATTTTTCAAAAATTCATAACTCCGGTTCTATTTAAGCTAAAAAATCTAATTTTTTTTTTATTTTGAAGGTAAAAAGACAAGCTTTGAGAAAAAAATACTTTCAAAACAAATTGTCGAAAAATTCAAAGTGTTATTAACAATTTCAATGTTTAAATCGGTTTTTAACAGTGGCGCCACCCATGAATCAACTTTTTACTATTTTTATCGTATTCTGCGTCAAATTTTCTATCGAAAACGCTTTTAAAAACGATGGAGAAGTTATTTTTACTGTAAGAAAAAAATTAATTAATTTAGCGCGGGACGTCACATCGACACGTGGGTCACATTTTACGGCTCATATTCTTGTTTTACAATGTTTATCTCTTAAATACAAATAATTGTTTCATTTTTTTAATTAAAAAACATATTTTATTAGCCTAGAAGATGGGAAGCAGTAGACTAAATAGTAATATTATTTTAATTCACGAGAACTAACGAGAGCCGAATATAACGTGTTGTTATTCGACAGTTAATGAATACAAATTAGAAGAAAAAAAATTGTCCCAACGTTTTTTCCCACACACACATACACACGCACAGACACACACACACACACACACACACACACACACACACACACACACACACACACACACACACACACACACACACACACACACACACACACACACACACACACACACACACACACACACACACACACACACACACACACACACACACACACACACACACACACCCACACACACATACACACGCACAGACACACACACGCATTGATTTCGCAGGACTTGGTTATTTTGACTCAGGGGACCCCAAAACGTGTATTTCCGTTGAAAACCAGAAATAGAAATTTTCGCAATACTTTCCCTTACTCTATAGTTCATATATGGGACGTTCTTTTACAAACCGAACACCTTTCTGACCGACACATTTCAGATTTAACTGAAACTTTTTTTACGGGTTCTATATCGAAAAAAAAGAGATACGTGTAAGAGGATTTTTTTTAATTTTCGATATTTTGAAAAATAAACAAGATCGAAAATTCGTGAATTTGATGATTTATCGGTAATAGCCTATTTTTCAAAAATTCATAACTCCGGTTCTATTTAAGCTAAAAAATCTATTTTTTTTTTTATTTTTAAGGTAAAAAGACAAGCTTTGAGAAAAAAATACTTTCAAAACAAATTGTCGAAAAATTCAAGGTGTTATTAACAATTTCAATGTTTAAATCGGTTTTTAACAGTGGCGCCACCCATGAATCAACTTTTTACTATTTTTATCGTATTCTGCGTCAAATTTTCTATCGAAAACGCTTTTAAAAACGATGGAGAAGTTATTTTTACTGTAAGAAAAAAATTAATTAATTTAGCGCGGGACGTCACATCGACACGTGGGTCACATTTTACGGCTCATATTCTTGTTTTACAATGTTTATCTCTTAAATACAAATAATTGTTTCATTTTTTGAATGAAGCCTAGGGATTAGGCGCTGGTATTGCGTGGCAATGCGCGAAAACTTCGGAAAACCCAAAATACACAATCTTTAAAATGAAGTAAAATGATAATTATAAGCACGGCAGAAATAAAAACTGGTGATTAGAGGTAGTTTTAGTTTTTATTGAACATAACTAAATAGTTAAAAGTGATTAAAACGAGAAAAAAAATAAATGGAGAAAAAAACTTAGCGACTGCTCTGTGCTCGGAACATGAAAGGGTAACCTGTCGGGAGGATAACCATAAAGAGTGAAAAATGCTTACTTAAATTCCCCCAAATAAAGCGATTTATAGTGAAAAAACTGTGGAAACATGGTCTGGGTGGTGCGAATAGATGACACAAGTGTTATTGTAAGAAAAACATCACGGGAAAAGAAAATAGCAATCCACGTTGTAAGTACATGATAAAACTCGGTAAATTAGAATGTTTAGGGAGTTTAATCGTTTAGAAATGAATAATTAACGGAGAGTTAGCGTGTTTAAATATCAAAAGTAAAACCATAATCTTCTAGAAAAGAAATAAACATAAAACCAAATTTTTATAATATAAAAATTCTTTAAGTTTTCATAAAAACTTAACAGTGGGGATAGGGGTAAGAGGGAGGGGTGGGAGAATTTGTGTTTATTAGTGGATTGTACAGTTGTTTTATATAGCTTCATACTTCATTTCATATTAACTTATCATGTAAAATGTTTAATTTATAACAAAAAGAACTCTTTTAATGCTCTTCAGAATTACTCATACTAATTGTAAGTAATCATTTAATAAGTCATCACTAGAGCATTTGTATTAGGTACATTATTTTTTTATAATTGAATAAACACGACATTTTAAAACACGAAAAAAAAACGTATGTGCACATTTACATAAGAATAAAATAAGAATGTTCACAGGGAATAACTTGATGTGTATACAACAGAGGAATAAAAAGAACACGTTTTAAAATGCACATATTGAATTTCAATTATATAAGTTTAGAATTTTAATATTATAAATAAAAATTAAACACAGAACATTTCATTTCCCTGTAATTAGTGATTTATTAACTAACTCAACAAAAATTAGAAACACAAATATCAAATTAAGGTAGCGCACCCTTCGAGCCGGCCGGCCGTGACTCATGCTTTATCTCTAAAAACTCCCCTTTTCCTAATGTTGATGGATCGTGATGGACGTGAAACTTATACCAATTGAAACTCAGAGAATTTCTGTAACGTGTAGTGCCAGACCATCGCGGAAAGTCGTGGACAAAATTGTTCAGACATTCCTACTAGTTCAAACTTCTGTATTCAATCACTGGATACAGAAATCATTTGGATGGCTGTATATTGTATATGGAATGCACATTCAAGGTGGCATAAGTAAAAATTAATAGAAATTAACTAGCGAATGATACAAAAATTGATTAACGGGCTGCAAAAAGGCCGCGGATGGAGATGCCAGAAACATACAACTTTGAAATGTGTATTCCACAAAGTTTATTCTATTTTTTGTTTCAACTCCAGGTCCAGCATTCATATAAAAACCAAGAAAAATTATTAGATCCAGAAAAAAAAAATAATAAAAATATTTAAAAAATATTATTAGAAATACATACTTATTACTCATATTACTGGCCTTTAAAAAGAACAGAGCGATTAGTTCTTTCAATTAATACCACACATAAAATAAATGTCATCCTACATTTCATAAAATTTCTAAAATGCACTCTTATTGACGTTAGGGTATGGGGTGGCAGTTTATTGTAATTAGATGGAAAGGGCATATGAGCTTGAAAGGATATTTGTTCAAAACTATTTCTGTTATTGCAGGACTCCTTGTTAAGAGGTATCGGTTTATTTCCAATTTGTAATTATTTCTCACCTTAATCCTTTTTTAATCCTTCTAAACCTGCCTACAGCCTTGTAGAGAGGTAAAATGATTACATCTCTATCTCTACATGCACACCCAGTACAAATTATTTCCTCGAGTGTTACCCGAAATCTCTGACAATTATATGTGAGCTTTTCACGCGGTCTATGTACAATGTATTTACTACCTTGAATTATGAGTGGAGAGGCTTTCAAATTAACAAAATGGCTAATTTAGTGATTGCATAAACCATTGGAAACTTTATCATAATGTTAAATCATAAGGGTTAACTTAACATGAGAGCTGTGTTGAAAGCTCCTCATCATCCACAAAATTGCTTTTTAATTTCTGCAAAAGTCTTTCCCATACAGGTCTTATCATCTTATCATAAATCATAAGGGTTAACTTAACATCCTGGAACTATTCCAACAATACAGAAGAAATACGTAAATTGTACATGTTATTTGATAGTGACATGTTATCTCATTAGTTAAGACTGTAACCTTCTCTTAGCAACATTTTTGTTTCTAAATGAAATCTTTTAATTGTTTCTAAATTCATTCAATTTTATCATTATTCGTATTATATAATCATAATAACATGTATTAAATTATTTATTAATTTGTAATTTAAAAATTAACTAACCAAAACAAATCATGGTGGCACTTGATGTGAACAATATGGTGTCCACCAAGCTTTCCTTTGTTGTTCTGTAGTGACGCTTGCCCTGGAAGCATCATCAAGCTGTCCTTTGTTCATAGTGATCTTATTAAAGTTGTTTAGTAAAGTTAGTGAGGTTTTTTCACCCTTTTACCAACATTGGTGACCCCGACGTGATCTGAAGACATAACTATGTTCCTAGATCAACAGATGACATCAAGAGATACCTAAAGTAAGTAACTTAAGTTTCTAAATATGGCTGATGCAACAACAACCAAGCTGTAGGAAATAGTGCTGGAACTAGCAGCAATAATGCCGATATTGCTAGGGTAGCAATCAAAATGCCTCCTTTTTGGCGAAAAAATGTTTAAGTTTGGTTTTGGTAAGTTGAAGCTCAATTTAGAAATTGCCAATTTACCCAAGAAGTGACAATGTACCATCATTTTGTTGGGAGCCTTGATGCTGTCAGGATTATGGAAGTGGCTTCCCCTTCTCCCTCAATATCAACTTCTATTCAACCAAATCCGCTAGATGCCAGAATTGAAGCCCTCGAAAAATCTTATGCCAAACTAGCAATTTCTATAGATATATATAAATCACGATCAAGATCTAAATCTCCTTACCCTAGGACTCCCTCTCGGTCTAGAAATAATGGTAGTGGCATTTGTTGGTATCACCAGAAACATAAAGATGCAGCTAAACGTTGCCTCCAACCATGCAATTACAGCCGCCAGACCCCGGAAAACTCCCAGGCTCAACAGTAGATGTGGCTACCTGTACGAGCCCTCAGACAAGCCGCCTGTTAGTCACTGATCGCCTAACCAACACCCGCTTCCTAATAGATACTGGGGCAAATATCTCTGTTATGCCACCCTCTCGTAAAGAAAAGAAGCGACCCTCTGATATGAATCTATATGCTGCCAATGGTTCAACCATTAAAACCTTTGGTAAGAAGTTACTTCAGTTAGATTTAGGTCCACGCCGGCATTTCAATTGGATTTTCACCATAGCAGAGGTCCATCACCCTCTCTTTGGAGCTGACTTCCTAAACGAATTCGGGTTACTTGTAGACATCCAGCGGCACAGGTTAATTGACAGAATAACTACACTGGGAATAAACACTTTATTACAGACTGTTTAGTATTGGCCATCAGCTTACCTGGTCTGACCAACACTAATTGGTAGATGAAATAGTATGAATGTATGTTCATATATAAAACAAAAAGAACGGGGAGTGGACTCTATGACTGGTATAAAAAAAAGATTAATTAAATTGCTGGAAAATTAAAGTTATATTTTATACAATTTAAATTATTAGATAACAGGTATTGAAAGCCACTTGAACCTTGATGTGTTTGACGCGGATAATTTTGAAGTTGTTGAATTTGTTAAAATTGAGTTCTTACTTGTGGTGGTCTTGCAAATATTCATTATTTTTCTTGAGAATGGTCATTCTTTATTACACCCTTGCCGCCTGCCCTACGGCTGCCTGGCTGCTCTACTCCATCATCTCGTTTTTGTTCATTTCAATGTTCCGCGAACCGGCCACCTAAATTAAGCTGAGCTAATTTAATACTGAATCATGAGTGGCATAGCTACCTGTTGGCATGATTAAGAAAATAAAAACCATGGCATTACTCTTTGCTTATACAATGATTAAAGAAAAGAAAAAACTTAAAAACTATGTACAAGAGGATGCCCAAGTATAGGACACATTAGGTTCCATTCTCCACAATGAAGGCAGGGTTTTTAATTAACGAATGAAAGCAAAGAAAAGCAAACAATAATTAAAAATATGAAAGTTAATCTTCTTGAATAAATCCTTGAGTGCAATGTACAGGTTCTCTGACGAGCCTGCCTCATCAGAGTAAAGAGAGGGACAAGGGAAGAGACCTCTTGTAAGAACACTTCCGGAAGGGGTTCGCACCCTGACGGTACGGATTGTTCCGTCTCTGCCCGGGAAGGACTCTACGACTCGGACAACTGGCCATTGACCAACTAGAGTACGCCTCCATGAGAATAACCAATTCCCCTGTCCGTACGTTGGGTACCTTGAGGGTCCACTTTGCTTGTTGCTAGAGGGTATGTAAGTATTCTTTACACCACCGACTGTAGATCGAGAAAACCTGGGCGTGCACTAAGCGCCACCTGCATATGCTGGTGAGGGTAGGTTCGAAAGGCTCAGGAAGAGGGGTGGAGTGAGAGGAGCGCCAGGAAGGAAATGGCCGGGAGTGAGGAATTCAAAGTTGTTCACGCCTTCTGAAAGACTACACAAAGGTCTAGAATTCAGCAATCCTTTCGTTTTTACAAGGGTGGTACACAATCCCTCGAATGTTTGAGGATGCCCTCCCACACTGCTTGACATGAGCCTTTTGACCTGTTTTACATCGGCTTTTCAAACACCTCCAAGGTGTGGGGCGCGTGGCGGGACGAACTTCCAGTCCACTACTTTCATAGCCAGGTACTCAACCATCTTGTCTCCGATGCTTTGATGGAACTTATAGACGTCCCATAGGAAACGTGAAGCTCCCAAGAAATTAGTTCCATGATCGGAGTATATGCAATTCGGAACTCCTCTTCGGGCTCTGAGCCTCTCGAGCGCGGCCAAGAATGATGGAGTGGTAAATGATGATACCAGCTTCAAAAGTGTAGGGATATGCCATGCATATGAAGAAGCAAAGATAACCCTTGCCTGGAGCTGCGGTTAGACTCCTTAATCTGAAAGGGACCGGCGTAGTCCACGCCGACATTGCTGAACGCACAAAACTGCTGAGACCTCTCTGGAGGGAGCGTTCTCATGAAAGGGTTGGATGGTTTTGCGGTCCTCATCCTGCAGGAGACGCACCATGAAATTATGCTCCTTATCAGCTTGGCAGATCCTGGAATCCAGAACTTTGACCGCAAAAGAGATAGAGTCAAAGTGGGCCCTGCATGGAAATGACAGATGCCTGATAATTAATCGAGACACGGCGGACTTCGCAGGTAGGAGCATCGAATGCCAAGAGGAGAGACTGAGTGGTACATGGTGAAAACGGCCGCCCACCTGGATGATACCCGCTTCGTTAGTGAAGGGATCAAGACTCACATTAGTCTTGGGCAGGATGGCGTTGTTCTGAAACAATTCCCTCGGAAGTTGGGATCGCTGAACCAGTCGGATGATGTTTGCCTCCGCACGGGATAATTCTTCGGCAGTGATGAGCCCTGAGCGCATAGAAGAAGCAGTCGTTTTTTCCATAAATCTCAAGATTCTGGCAGAATTCCGAACCAAAGAGCCATATGATGAGAAACGCGATAACCAATCGCAAGCTGCCTCCGTTTTCATGGGTCCAGGTTGCTTGAAGCTACACATTACGACTGGGGGGTTGGGAGCTGGTGCCCAATCGAATGAGGAGGATTTCAAGCTGGTAGGTCCGTTCCACCACAGTTCATCCATAAGAAGAGCCTCAGGCGTGCATCCCCTTGATGCAAGATCGGCGGGGTTCTCCTCAGATTTAACGTGAAGCCAGGCATGAACGGGAATGAAGTTCAGGATTTGGGCTACCCTGTTTGCTTCGAATGTCCGGAGAAGGTGGATGATCGTGTGCGTAGCCAGCTCAGCACTACCTGGGAGTCCGTGAAGCACAGAGTATGGGTGTTTAAAGACTAGGGCAAGGACACAATCAGCTTTGAAAGAAGAAGTGCTCCGCAGAGTTCAGGCGTGATATCGAGAGAAACTTAAATGGAGCTACCATAGTTTTGGCCTTAATGAGAGCAACCTTTATTAATTCCACCTGAAGGACTTGCTGCTCGAAGGTATAGAGCTGATGAGGCATCGCAATACCCTATGACGATTTGGCTGACCAATTCTGAGTGAGCTTTTTCCACTTGATCGCGATGTGCGGAGGGAGAGGGTCGTCCCAATTGAGATCCGATTTCCAGACCTGGTGTAGCAGTGATTTGGCCATAAAAATCACGGGGGCCAGTAACTCCATCGGATCAAATATTTTCGCAACTGCTGATAGCATTGATCTTTTAGTGACCTGTTGGAAGGGTTGTAGAGTCGCCGCGTAAGAAAGGGAATCTTCAGGTGATTTCCATGCAAGACCAAGGATCTTGATACAATCGTCTTCATGGGGCTTGATGGATATCGATTTGACCGTTTCGTCGGTAGCAGGGGTTACGTTGGGAACGGTACATGCCCATTTACTGAGGGAGAAACCTCCTTTTGCAAATAGATCGCACAGTTCTCTATAAAGTTGGCAGCCTCCTCTACCGAATCAGCACCACTGACAATGTCATCGACGTACTTATCCTGAGCAACTCACTTAGATAAGTTGCTTAATGACGCGAAGGGCCAGGTAGGCGCTTGATTTCACTCCCTACATAACGGCGTTGAGCTCGAACTCTTCTGCTGCACCAAGTGGCTCTCTTCGCCAAAGAATGTCTTGTTATGCGCGATCCTCAGGATGTATTAAGATTTAGCGGTACATTTTGACTAGATCCGCGCAAAGGGTTATTGAGTACGACCTGAAGCGAATGAGATCTTCTTGCAGTTTCGGCGCAGAAAGAAGTGCGTCGTTGAGGCTGATGGTAGTAGACGGGCAAGAAGCATCAAAGATGACGCCGAGTTTGGTTCCTTTTGACCCTTCCTGCCAAATGCCGTGGTGGGGTATTAAATAATTTGTGCATGTTTTGGAAGACGACATGTGCCCCAGATTCAGATACTCTTCCATAAATTCGGAGTAATGCTGTGCAAATTTTGGGTTACGTCTTAACTTGCCCTCAAGTGATTGAAGCCGACGTACTACAGCTGCTCAGTTGCTTCCCAGGGTGTTGTGATCGCTTTTAAATGGAAGCCTAACGATACATATTCCGCCCGGTGTACGGGAGTGAGTACGGATACTTAATTCCTCACAGAAGTTCTCTTCGGAGTCGCTTCGGTTGGCAGAAACGGGATCTTCAATGTCCCAGAACTTGTGTAGTTGTGCCTCAACCTCTCCTTGAGATTCTAAGAAGAAGGAACAAGTTGTAGAGGATATTCGAGAACTGAGCTTCCCTGTTACCACTAACCCGAATATTGTAGGGACTAGATAGAGGTCATGCTTTCCGGAGTGACGAGGGGCGCCAGTAATGAGATCTGCGGATAAAAGTCTGCACCAATCAACAAATCAACGGGGCCAGGAACGCTAAACTGACTGTCAGCGAGCGGTTGGTGCATCAGGTCATCACTAACACTTGTCGGAATATTGCTGTTTGGCAAGGATGTTGTGATTCTATCGACCACTACTGCGGTGATTGGAAACTCCAGATTCTTATGCAGAGCAATTATCGAGCACGCAGCGGTCGGTACCCTTTACTTGTGTTTTCGGGACTGCTGATTCACCGAGGCCAACGATATTACCTTAAAAGGGGGTGATGACGGTCCCAATCTTCTGAGCGAGAGAGGAGGTCGCGAAGGTGTGTTACTGAACTATGTGTACCGGGGTCCAGTATGGCTCTTGCGGAGTGAAGATCTCCGCGATGACCTTTGATCAAAACTCTCGCAGTACCGAGAAGTACCTGAGTACTGGATGGAGAGGGTAGAGGAGAGGAACCAAACCCAATAAAGCTGTTTGATTGCATGGTTTGATTTTCAGAGCACCCCTTTACATCCGCAGCATCTTCCTGAATAATGGAATGATGTTTGGCTCTGCAGAATATATATGTGTAACGGGATCTTCAATCCTTGGTAGCGTGACCTGGGTATAAACAATTACAGCATATTTTCCAGGAGCGCACAAGAGCCGCTCTTTCTTGCGAGGCTAGAGACAGGAAAGGGGAGCAGCCGTATAATTGGTGCGTTGAGTTGCAATGAGGGCACCTCGGAGTTGATGTTGCACGTTTTCCTGGAGTATTGGATTGAGCTGATTTCTGCTAGGAAGCTGAAGAGCGTTCCTTGGGAAAATTAGAGGTGTGAAGGCAACTGAGTTATATTTGCGCGCCTCTCTGTTAGGGTACCTTGGTCCTCTAGGCGAAGAATGAGTTGTGTCGCTACAGCTTCCCGAGATGCGAGAATCTTGAGCCATCGTTAATGCTGTTTTCCGTTGTCTCATGAAGGCGAATATGTCACTGGGTTTCGGGAGGTCTTTAGTCGACTTGAGGGACAACTCATATTCCTTCCTGGTTCCAGCATCAAGCGCGCGAAGAGACAAAGTCGCCAAGACGAAAGCACATTGATCTTCTAATATTAGTGCGTTGAAAGCTTCTACGCTGTCAGCAATGCAGCAAAGAAATGATTCGTAACGCTTCTGCTCACCTCTGTACTTATTGCTGTCATATTCAAAAATTTTGTATATTAGAAGACTGGCAAGAACTCTGGGGTTGTCATAAGTTGTTAGGACCTTGTTCCATGCCTGAGCGTAGGATTGCTCCTCTACGGAAAAGCCTGCTACTAAGGATACTGCTTCACCTTTTAAGGCTGACAACAAGTAATGAAACTTCTCGATACCCGAAAGATTTGGCTGACAGTGAACCATGGAGATGAAGGTATCTTTAAAATGAGTAAAGTGCAGGATATCTCCGCTAAAGGTTGGTATCTGGATTTTCGGGAGAGAAGGCTTGGATGGGCGGCCCAGGGTAGTGTTTAATGACTGACTGAGTGTATCAGCGTGTAGCGACTCTGTCGATCTTTTTGCTTTAAGAGGATACTATCTGCTTCGATTAGGATACTATAGTTGATCCCACAACCCCACAAATCATTGGGAAACTGATGTTCATCATCTAAGTACACCTGGTTCTCATCCAGTTGCTCCCATACGGACTTAAACTCAGCCCGACACTCTTTGACAGAAGATAATATTGCCTGAAAGCGATATGAGTCATCGCCTTTTATTTCCTGAGTCCTGAAGTGGGACACAAATAATACGTGCTGCCTTGGCGGCATAATTGGGCTCTTTAGGAGGCATAATGAAAATTGTAGCTACAATATATTCTAAAAGCGATTCCGCAAGGCGGCGGTAGGTAGGTTGTAACGACAGGCCAAGGTCGGTATGGTATACTAGCAAGAAATAAGATTGGCACAATAGGAGGACAAACAACATGAGTAAACAAAATGAGTTAGGCATATTATGAAAACTTCGATGTTTAAATTAAATTTGGAAATTAAAATGATGAGAGTATGCCGGTAACATGATAGAGAGAAGAAAAAAAATTAAGTGAATTGTGCAGTGATGATTAATGAGTTTTGTAAAGAAGTGACGTCAATGCCAATGTACTGTAATCAGAATCTACTGCCTATTCATCGAACTGAATGCCGGAGAAGTTTTAACCTCGCTGGAAGAGTAAGGTTACCTATAGGTCAGGTTTTTATCAGAGTAATTGTTAACATGTTGAGTTTATTAGAGACTTGTGCCAGTGACTAATTGGGTTACTTAGTTATTGTTAATCGATTAAATAAATTAATCATTCATGAAATTTGAAATGAATGCATTTTTGCAAAGTATTGATTATTTACAGATTTAAAACCAATCAAAATAAAAAGATAAATAAAAAGTTCTGTTTGTTCGTTGATAGGTATGTAGAAATTATTCGTAATTCAATTTAGGAAGTATACCTATACCTGTAATATACCTAATACAATATAATAGTTTACAACAATTAATGAATTAACAGTTACACGATATATATATATATATATATATATAGTATTCATGAGGTTTATATATTATTTAACATGTACTATTATGTATCGATATTAAAATAATGATGCCAGACTACCTGTAAAATATACAAGCATGTATACAGTAAAAATAAATAAATATATGTAATAGTATACGCTTTTTTTCGAAAAAAAGAGAAAGTAATCTTTTTGATGTGTAGTTATATGCAAGAAACCGAAAAAGGCCACCACTTCATGGATTATGGACTATTAGAAGCATGAATACTATGTATATATATATTTTTAAATAATTTATTTTTTGAAGAGAAAAGATTTGGCTCCGCCGGGAGTCGAACCCGGGTCTCCTGCGTTACATGCGAGGATGCTAACCGCTACACCACAGAGCTCGGCTCAAGGCAGAGCAAATCTTTCCTCTTCACTGATACCTACTCCCCCTAGTCCCCCCGGGGTTCGACTCCCGGCGGAGCCAAATCTTTTCTCTTCAAAAAATAAATTATTTAAAAATAATTTAAAATTGGTGGTGAGCCACAATTTAAGATTGGATTAATTAATATATATATATATATATATGTGTGTGTGTGTGTGTATATATCGTGTAACTGTTAATTCATTAATTGTTGTAAGCTATTAAATTGTGTTAGATATATTACAGGTATAGGTATACTTCCTAAATTGTATTATGAATAATTTCTACATACCTATCAACGAACAAACAGAACTTTTTATTTTGATTGGTTTTAAATCTGTAAATAATCAATACTTTGCAAAAATGCATTCATTTCAAATTTCATGAATGATCAGAATCCAGTGTCTGTAACCCAACTACTACTACTACTACTATGAGAGCATTATTATTTCATTTCAAGATAACCAGTTTATGTCAATATAGGTGAGGTATAGATAATGTGCAATCTGCGACTAATTATTATTTATCATATTTATATCCTTTATTTATTAGATTCATATAAAAAAAAAAAAAATTATATTATTTTTTCTGTCAATTAAATACTTGCAGTTACATAGGCTCGATTATACATCCAAAATAATATCCTAAACCCGCTGTAATATATCATGTATGAGAGCTGAACGATGTGGCAGAGGACTGGATGCGCCTGAGTCATTGGCGCCTTTTCGCTGCTAAGGTCCGTTTTCTATAAAACTAGTTGATATATTTTGAAATTCTACCACTGATTTCTAAAGAGGAATAATTGCTCCAGATGTTTTATTTCAGGGTGTTTTTTGTTAACGATGGCTGTTTAATCACAAATTAACTTGGAATTTTAACTTTTACGCGAGTGACTTGAAAAAATTGACTTTAAAGGTATTTTATGTTGTCAAGACTAATTATTTTTGAACGTTTGTTTATTTATTCTGAATCTAGAACTGTCTAGCTTTAATAAAATACTTCTATATGGTTAAATATACTTATACCTAAATATACTTCCATATGGTTTTAAAAGGTAGGTCACTAATTTTATCTGATGCCTCTATAATTATTGGGAAGTGGTCGCTTCCGTATAGGTGGCTTTTTGTGGTCCAGTTTTGGACTATTGGTGCATTCCTGGCGTCACAAAAACTTAAGTGTGTTTTCCTACCTGTGTTTAGTAGTATTGTCGATGTATTTTCTTCGAGAAATTTTATAATTTTTCTCCCTCTATGGTTTGTATCTGGAAGTGGGGAACCCCTTAACGTGTTATGAGCGTTAAAGTCTCCCAATAAGAGAAAAGGTCTTGACAGCTGCTTTGTAATGTTCTCAATGTCTTCTTGTCTTGTGGAAAATATCTCTGAGGGTGGGATGTAAATGTGACATATTGTTAATGGGTCATTGAGGTATAGCTTGACTGCTAAAGCCTCAAATCGTGTCTGTAGTTTCAGCTTTTTACTATGGATATTCTCGGAGACTAATGTTGCCACTCCTCCCCACGTTCTTTCTGCTTTTCTATAAATTTGGTATGATTTCATTTTCACTATTTGTTTTTCATTTAGGTGTGTTTCCTGTAGGCAGCAGCAAATTGGGTTCTCTTCAGCTATCAGTTTTTGGAGATGTGGTAGGTGACGGAAGAACCCGTTACAATTCCATTGGATTGTTTTTACCATGAGTAATATTATCGTTTTTGGATGTAGATTCATTCGAAAAAGATGTTTCCAAAGTGATTTTGTTACATATGTTTTTTTGTAATTCATTCTCTTGAAGTAACTTCAGAATTTTGGTGCTCCAAATCTTGATTATTTAATTTACTTCAGTCAATAAGAAGCTCTGATTTCATTTCAACTTTTGAAAATATAAATAAACTTTAATTTAGTTAACACATTTACTAATTTTTAAAGGATGGTGGGAATCAATTTATCAATTAAAGCATATCCTTAAGTTGATTCACATAAATTACACTGAGAACCTATCTTCACTTTTTATTAATAATATAATGAATTGCTGCATACAATTAGAAAAGTTATCACAACTTTTCTAATTATATGCGTGCATCTGATGTTCAGTTGTCAATAAGTAGTCAATAGTCGTGTTGGTAAAGGGGTGAAAAAACCTCACTAACTTTACTAAACAACTTAAATAAGATTACTATGAACAAAGGACAGCTTGATGATGCTTCTAGGAAAAGCGGCAGTACAGAACAACAAGGGAAAGCTTGGTGGACACCATATTGTTCACATCAAGTGCCACCATGATTTGTTTTGGTTAGATAATTTTTTAAATTACAAATTAGAGAGAGAAATACTTTATTGATAAGTAGTGCTGCCCTACTTCATAGGATTGCTAGACACACAGCATACTAATCAATCCGTTTGGACATTAAATTTCCTTTTTTTGTTCCATTTTTGGTCTTCTTTTCTTAATCTTTCTCTTATCCTTATTGTCATTAGGGGTTGGATTACAATTTTTGGATCTTTTTCAGAAACAAATAATTATTAGATAAATTCCATCACAAAAGTTAGTTGCTATACAGATGATGGTGGATAATGCCCTAGGAGTCAAGAATTATGTACTCGGCCAAGATCCCTATATCACCTATTGCGACCCCTAGGTCTTCTAGGAAGCAATATGTAGATCCGGAATTGATCCCCGAGACCCGAACCAGAGGCCTCTCACGGTGAAATCTCTTTCTCCGAAGGATCCATGGATTTTTTCTTTTAAGAAAGGCATACATTTTTCATAGATCTCTTTTTTTCCCTTTCAACTGCACCCGCCTGATCGAGGTCATTGCCCTCATATCTTACCGTCGGATCAAGGATCAGTGCTGTCCTTCCTGTCCTGGGGAAGGCTACAATATCAGCATACCTTACTGATCCTTCGGAGTCAATGCAATGGACCTCATCGAAGCATGTGTATTCCCTTCTTTTAAGGAACCTCATTAGTTCTTCTTTGTCCCTATGGTGTCGGCGGGTTATGAGGAGGAAGTTATTGGGGCATTTTCCCAGCACATGGGCCGGTGTTTCAGACTCACCCAACTTCTCTTGACTCTCCGCTGACTCCAGGGACCCCACGCAGGGTCATAATTAATATTAAGTTTTAGGGCATTGGACCATTCAGACCCTGAGAGTACTTGTTTTTGACATATAAATCTATTTGCCTTTGGTGTGTCCTTAAAATGCGTAATTCCAACGCCTTGCCATTTACACTTGGCCCATTCGTCAAAAGAACGTTCTCTTAGCGACTGCCGTAGAGCTCTCACGCTTCGGTTGCCCTGATCCACTCCAAGTCTTTCCGCACATTCAGCGATTTTCACATTCAGCGTAAGTTTAGAGGAGTGGCAAAGTATAATAGTGCGGTGAGTATAAATATAAGCATTGATACATAGTTAAACCAAGCTTTATATGCTTATTTATTTGGTAGGTTTTACGATTGTTTCTTCGTGTATTTTTTGTTTGTTTTTACTTTTGTAAAGCCCTCCGCATCTACATATTGGCTGGGAGATAAGAGGTGGGGAGGAGAGCGCTCGGAGCAGCCACTGAGTATAGAATAACATAGAGGTGCCCTAAGCATGGTGGGGGTATGCTCAGCCGCTCCACCCCTTTATAAATAAGTTAATAAGTTCCCTATTAAATTTGTTATAATCTTGTAAGGTGATAGCATTGTAAAGGAGGTAGTACTAAGACATTTGGGTTTTTCTTGAATATTGTATTGACTTAGTGCTGGTTTAAATTAATGCGTTTTTTTCTTTTCTGAAATTTATCATTGTTAAGGGCCTGGCATTCCCGATTCCCTGGTCGGGGGGAGTATGCCCTCCCTTATTAGTTTGTAAGTTAAGTTTAAGCTTTAATACAATAAAGAAAATATTTATTTTCTATTGGTATTACATTTTAAACTAAAACACATAAATAGAATATAAAGAAGTAAACAGAACATTTGACTTGCTTGCCCAAGTGTCCATATATTTCAAGTCCATCATGTGCCGCCTGCCTTTCTCCCTGCCATCCTGGCCACCTGGGTCCCCTTACTTAGTCCTTTGACGGACATTGTTTGATGAAGAATTGAAGAAACTTAAAATGAGGGATCACTGGACCCTGTTCACCTGGGGGGGTCACCCTTTGAAGTCACAGTTTGACTTGATTGGCCACTAGGTGGCGCTATATTGGGCAGTTAGTTCCCTTGAATCAGAGTGCACTCAACATACCGCCCACCTTAAATTTGTATAGTTCAAATTTAAAAAGAAAATAGAGAAATTAGGAGATTCGTGCCCTGAGGAGTCCGCACAGTCACAACTCGCACTACGCCACCATTACCAGGATGGACTTCGACAATGCGGTCCACAGGCCTTTTTGACGTCGAAGGGCACGAGGCGTCGAATACGAATTCGCAGTAAAATCTGCGAATATTCGATTATTCCCAGGAAAATCTGCGAATATTCGATTATTCGCAGGGAAAAACTGCGAATAATCATATAGGCGCAGCTGAAATATACAAATACGTTCGTATTTACTTGATAAAAATACAGATACACTCATATTCGCTACAAAAATATATGAATACACTTATTTTCGCAGGAATAAATATTAAAATAGCTATATTCTCAACTAATAACACAAATTAAGGTATTCCATGACTAAACATTATATTATTTGTATTAAATTTTACCTTAATATTAAAAGTAGTTATTTAACTGTTATTTATTTATTACTTTCACTTACCTAAATACGAAATATATAGTAAGGGAAATTATTGCCATTGTGAAAAATTTCCGGTTTTCAACGGAACCGGACGTTTTGGGGTCTCCTGAGTCCCGCGAAATGGTCTGTGTTGGTGTTTGTGTGTGTGTGTGTGTGTGTGTGTGTGATTGTGTATGTGTGTGTGTGTTTTAACTATTTGTCGTACGAAACTTAAATTAGGTATTTGAGGTATATAGGTGCCCGCGATTTGACAACCAAGATTTCTTCTAAATCGAGTAAGCATAGTGAGCACTTTATCGGAATACTATTTTTCTATTTACGATTTCTCAAAAACGGTTCTAACGATTTCGATTAAACTCTTTAAGTTTAATTTTAATGAAGCATTCATTAAAAGTAAGAAATCTATTAGGTCTGATAGGGCTTTTATTATTGGCTAAGGAAAAAATCTTCCTTTAAAGTAATTTTTTTTTATTTCTGATTTCGAGTAAATAATTGTCCCTTGTCATCCCTATTTACAAAAAATGGCTTAATATTAAATACGAAAGAATTTAAGAATTAAACATAAGAGAAATAAAATATATGATTTACCAAAATAAAAATTTCAATTTCCGATAATATTAATAGTAATATGTAGGTATAATATATGGGTCGAAATTTTGGAATTTAACAATAAGTTTTCTACCAAGAATGAAGTTGGTCTCATCTACTTAGAACTTCGGTTGAATTCTTTTTTATAAATAAATATATATAGAAAAATAATCGAGTTTTAGACTATACGATCATCTTTGTTGAGGAACTATCGTAAATAAGAATCGATAGAAAGGGTTAATCACAACGGCTGATATTAAATTGGCACTAAATTTTCAATTTTTAGTAGGTTAGTATTTTTCAATAAACAACGATATTTTATCCTTCTAAGGCAGTAACAAGTAATAATGCTTTATTAAAGTAAATAGATCACTGATATGACAACAAGCTCTTAAACTCTTTTTGCAGGCTCGGTACGCCTTGTCTTGTTAATAATGAGGAGTTAGTAAAGATGTACTGCGCATGCGAATATTGCCATCGTTTCAAATGCTTGTTGGAATATAACTTTGATTCAATAAGAATCACCATATGTTTTTTCCGACCGATACAATTTTGAAGAACACTCTCTTCGCGCGACCTTCCACCATATAATAAACTTGATGTTATTATTTCTTAAATTCCAAACTTTCGAACGATATATTATACATACAAATTACTACTAACATTATTGGAAATTGAAATTTTTAGTTTGGTAAATCATATATTTTATTACTCTTATATTTAATACTTCAATTCTTTCGTATTTAAAGCTATATTGTAATTTTTAGGAATTGGTGTGGCAAGTGGCTCAAATTTACTTGTCTATAGAAACTGCCGTCCTTATTTTAAATTTACATTAACGCCAGAGCATTGTCTAAGCCTGGAATCTGACATTTGGGGGCAGTATCAAGATGCTGACATGCTAATACAGCAATTGAAAGAACTTAGTATTGGAGTTGGTTTTTCAAATTTAAGCACAATTTCTCAGAATCTCCTACTTATGGAATCATCTTCAAGAGAAAGTTTCTTAAAAACTAGAAACCACTTCTCCATAAAAAAACAGGTGATAAATTTATCTACTAAATATTCCATAATACAATTGATAGTTTCTTGTATTATTTATTATTAGTTTCAATTATGTTTTAGATGGTGATTACATGTGTTTGTGCCTTAAGCAAGTATACAAGTAGTAATCGAGATGTTTCATGTATTCTAATGGCCAGCGAAAATTCACACCTTTTTGTGATGGACCCTGAGACATTCACTTTACTCAATGATTTTACAGTAACGTGGGCTTATTTATGTCTTATAAATTGATTACATGTTATTATCTTTATATTTTTTAATGATGCATCATAAATCAGTATTCAAAATTTTGTAATTGGAATGTTTTCTCAACTTTAAAATGATCCAGAACTATAATAATGACAAGATGTTGTATAAAAGATATATTTTGGTACTTGTGTATAGGCTGGCACCCTTGACAGCTGTCCGCCATGATGTGCGTGATCCAGCTTTTACTCAAGTACTTATATATTACTTATTATACTATAATAATGAAAATATTGCTTTATAAATATCATAAATCCGCATATTTAGAAGCTTTCATTCTACTTTTGGCTTCCTATTTTTCCAAATAAATAGAGAAATATCTATTTTTGAAGCAATACTTACATTTTTTACGCATTAAACATATTAATTCAAGTAATATATAACACACAATATTAAAAAAAATATTGGTCATAAATAATTTAAAAATTTTGTTTAAAAAAATGTTAGGAATTAGAAATAGTTAATAGGAACCATCTACTTTCAAAATGGGATAAATCGTATTTTAAAAAGTTTGTGAAAAAAATTCAAAACACTGTAAAAGTTCGTTATTGATATATAAATTTCTGAAAAGCTATTAAGTATTTGTAGAATTGTGTTTTGCCAAGAGTGTTAAGCTTAAATTAATATTTATTTTAGCTATATTATACTTACTTTCTCTGTGCTACGGTCCTGAATGGACCTTTGCTTGGCCTCATCAACAATATTCCTCCATTTTTCTTGGTTCTGAGCAATAGTCCTCTATCCCATCACTCCAAGCCGCTATATATAAGATTTTTAAAAATAGAACTTGAACGTAAAAAATAAAATGGACTTATTCCATTTTGAAAGTAAAAGCCTCTTTCATAAAACATTTTAGATATTTAAGAGCTATTGGTTTTTCAAGATTTCAAAAAATATAATTAATAAATATATTTATCTTTTAAAGGCAAAGTCTTGTACAAAATCATATAACATTATTATTTCAAAAGGTCATTTATCTCTATAACATAGCATGAGTCTAGTGCTACACAATAAACAAAAAATAAGATTTTAGATAAATAAAAAAAAATACTATAAATACAAAAATAATATAAATTCATAATATAAAAGTAAAAATATATTATAAATACATTTTAGTTGGATTAGAGAACTGCATTTAATAATATATTCCATTCATATATATTATTTATTATTATATATATTGATATATCATATATTTTATATTCATTATTATAGTGAAATAATGAAAATGTTTCCACAATTTTTATTTAATTTAAAAATATTATTTATGAGAAAAATTAATGTAGATCTTCGTCTCTACTACTTTTATTATTTTATTTTATTTCTTAAAGACGTTTCGACCTCCAGGGCCGCCTTCAGTGGGTCTAAAATTACATCGATCTAGTGTTATAACTAAAGCTCGGAATTCCGTGCAGTTAACATTTGAAAACGTGCAATAAAAACTTCAAAACGCGCATTAAAAACTTCAAAATTTGCAAAAACATGCAATAAAAATGGATTGCTTGAAAATCAGGCATTAATTTAAATCCAAGTTTAATGAAAAATAACACTTCCAATAATTGTTTTGCATTTTTTTTATATATTTTTCATTTTTCAACGTTTCGGGCACCTGCCCCATCTTCAGGAAACAACTAAAAACATTTATATTCATCAATCACAATAATTCAAATTAATTTTATAATATTCATATTGCATTATTAATTTTCTTCTTGAAACAGTTTTTATATCATTTAATATTAATTACCTTAAAATTATTTTCCATGCTTTGCTGCATGTTGTCAATTGCATAACCTTTACGTACATATCTACACACACACACACACACACACACATATATATATATATATATATATATATATATATATATATATATGATATATATATGTACAACACACTGGCTATTGCCAGCTCCACACCCATCACGCATTATCCTATATCTCCCAACGATTTGAACGCTTATTTTGTCGAACCCCTCCCGAACCTCACTCAGTCTAACTACCAACCTTCAGAAACTCCTTTTAATGATGAAAACTTTTACTTTCAGCACATTACTCCTGATGATTTAATTGTTTCCATAATGAAATCTCTAACCAATGACTACGGTCATGACCAAATTCCAGTAAAAATGATAAAACTCTGTCTCCCAGCCATGCTTCCAGCACTCCTACATATTTACAACTTTTCTCTACAGAACTCCATTTTTCCCTCTGCCTGGAAAAAGATTCTAGTACGTCCACTTAACAAGGTCCCACATCCCTCAACAGCTGCTGATTTCAGACCGATTGCAATCCTATCAAAACCTTTAGAAAGACTGGTTCATTCTCAACTCACTACCTTCCTTGATCAAAAAAGCTTACTTAATCCTCTCCAATCCGGTTTCCGCTCTGGTTATTCTACTCAATTGGCCCTGATAAAAATAAGTCAGGATATCTACTCCTCAATAGATCAACAGAAAATTACTATCCTTGTTCTTTTTGATTTTTCAAAAGCGTTTGATTCTGTTGATCACACAGTTCTCCTCTCTAAATTACATAAATTAAATATATCCAATAGTTCTATGGGCTGGTTTCAATCTTTTCTCTCCTTCCGATCTCAATCAGTTATTATCCCTACCAAACCACCGTCATCTTCCCTGTTTCTCTCCAGAGGTGTACCTCAGGGTTCATCCCTTTCACCTTCCCTATTCTCCATCTACATAAATGACCTCACAAATGTTATCCATCACTCCCAATATCACCTATATGCAGATGATCTACAAATCTACGGATGCCTGGTGTACGGTGGTCTGTCTGGTGAGCTCGAGATAAGGCTTAAAAGATTGATGAATCGTTTCATGAGATTTATCCTTGGTCTCCCGAGACACTCTCACATCTCCGAATATTATTCCCAGCAAAGTTTCCTTTTTCCTAATTTTCGAAGACAGTACCTGCTCGGCTCCTTCCTCTTCCAAACCCTAAGAGCAAAAAACCCACATACATTCTTGACCTCCTTACTCAATGTTCGTCCATCCATCAGCTAAATACAAGATCCCAACCTACAGACTTGTATATCCCCACTCATAGAACCGCCTGTTTCGATAAATCCTTCGTTGTTCGTGCCACCCAGTTTTGGAATTCCTTACCCGGATCCGTTCATCAAGCTTCCTCCCTAGCCTCGTTCAAACACCTCTTGTTTCTCCATCTCCTGGAACATCAATCCTCCCTGCAGATGTAAAAATTATTATTTTCTTTGATATAGTCATGAAGGTTTGTACAAATACTTCAGTTTTATTATTTATTTATTTTAACAATGGCACTCTTCTTTTTGTTATTTATATTTTTTACAAAGCACGTGAATACTGAAGTTACGATTTATTTTCATTTATTATTAAAGTGTATATTTTTAGTTTTAATTTCAACAATTGTATATAGTACAGCCAGATAAATGCTGCCTGAACAAATTGTTAACAATGTTGTTCCGTTCGGAACGAAATGATACTGGCGCCATCTCCAGGCTCAATTAGAACCAATGCGGCCGGCCTGTCTCGTCCCACTTGTGAGCAGGTCCTCGTAAGCAACTCATTACTGGCCAGGTCCATGGACGAAGCTTTTTTAATTTATTGCCGAATGGACACGAAAAGTAATATGATGTCCGAGTAGAAGACAGGAGCTACCCAGGGGGATCGGGAGCGAGGCGGAGGCGACGACGGCGACAAAGAGAAGACATGAGGTACCTCAATTACATCGATAAAAAAAAAATGAGCTCATTTAATTATTTAATTGTAATTTAACTCAAATATTAAGTACTAACCCACATTTGTAAATTTATTTTAAATATAGAAGATTTATTTCGAATTTATACCAAAGTAGAGGAATTTTCATTAACATGAACTAGCCATTCAATCATTTCCTAACCCAAACATAAAATTTTTGGCCCTCCGGGCCGGATTTTCTACACAGTTTTGGTATAAATTCAAAATTTTACCATCAGGTTATTATAATATCAATTTTAATTTCAATAGTTTACAGAAATAATATTAAAAATGTGTAATATTTAAAGAATATCAACAGACATATATTCAAAGAATGATAAATTTGCTTTTGAATTGTTTAAATAATCAATTAACCGTTAAATTAATTTGTTTATGTGTTCTCGTAAACACATAGAGACATCCTTAATTCCTGGAGACATGCTGCCTGCTAGGATAACGTTTATTTATTACATTTATTTATAAGAATGCAATGTTGTTCGTTGCATATTTACTATCCGAAAAATTCTTATTTATTGAATATTTTTTATTCAATCACATGAGTGCAAATTATTAATAAGATGTTTGAAAATATATTTTTCATTTACCAAATATTGTCTAAAATTAATTGTTAAATTAAGCCTTAAACTTATATATATATTTTTTTTCACGATTTTCACAGCAATTATCTCTAAATAATTAATATATGTAACATATTAGGCTTTCATTATTTTTTAATTTGCAATAGATTGTTTACATACACCTTTTAAAGACGATATTTGTTCCATAACACAAAAGATAGAACTAAAAAAAAATTATTATATTTTCATCCTACATAGAAATAATTAACTTTTTAGATTTTTTTTTTCTAAAATTGAATGCTTTAATGTATAACATTTACATTCTGAAATTAATGCTACTTATCAATTAATATGGAACATATATTGTTAATTTCACTTATTAAATTTTATTAAATAATTTGTTGTCACATTGTACAGTCCATTTCTTCATATATACGCTATCAATACAAATAATTATTAGTCAAAGTTTTCAAACCCAAATTATTTAAAATGTTATTAGATGCATAAAATTCATGTTTTAGTTTTGATTAGTCCATTGTTTTTTTTTTTGTTTTTGTTTGTTTTGTTTTTTAACACTAACTGACATTCAATATTTTATTTTATTAATCTATTTATTTTTTATGCCAACTTTGCTTCTAGATATATTCATGTTACAATTATGATATTCATTTTAAAAAAATTAAATTATTTACATATGCAATCATCATAAGTGTTTGTAACAACAGTCATATTTTTGACCACAACACTATTCAGATTTATTCTGAAATTTACAAAGTAGCATACAGTCTCTTTGTATGTTAATTGATGATAAGTAAAACGTAATTCACTTTGATGAACCCCATGATTTTTGTGATTTTGACTTGTTCGCTAACATCAAGGTTAGTCTATTAGGACACCCCATCACTAAGGTTCTTCTCAGTTGATATACTTCTGAGTTGTTTTCCCGGGCGTGTTCGAATATTCCAGACGTTAGGTACTCTCAGTACTTGTCCAGAACGTCATTGCCAATTTTCACTTCATTAATATCTATAATTTCTTTTTTTGTTGTAACGTATTGTCATAATTTCTTTTGTTCATCAATTTATTTTTTATCATTTCATGAGCTCTCTATACTGCCTTCATATTCATTTGAGGTTCATTTTTCTCTTTTGCCTTCAAGTTGTCTTCGTCTTTCTCGTTTCTTTCTCCCTTTGGGCTGCTCTGTATTGTTCTTATCATGCCTTTATCTGAAATTGAACCTCAGCAGCAAGCTGCACTCGAGCGTAAGCTCAGAACATTAAAAAGAAACATCATGGGCACAGCCGCGGCTGGCCAAGCTGCTATTAATGATTGCGCAAATGAACCCTTATTCCAGGCTCGTTACGAAGCCGCACTACGAGATTGGGACCTTTTCTGTGCTGCTTGGGATGAACTAGATGTAATCTATAGCACCATACCTTCAAGCCAATTTCCAACAACCTTGCTGCAGGAAATGTACGATATTGCGCGCGATGAGGTCTTACAAGCGCGTGCTCATCTGATATCTATTGAAAAGGCTCAGAAAGTTCTCCAAGCTACTACAGATCATCAACAGGCCTCAATTATGAATGCTAGTTTCAACACCAACTTATCTAACAGGGCCAACCTGCAGAAAATCCCTATTCCACATTTCAATGGTGATTTAACTCAATGGTGCCACTTCAAGGAAATCTTTTCATCATTGGTTCAAAATGACCCTTCATTAAGCAATGTGGAAAAATTTCACTATTTATTGTCTGCGGTCAAAGGGGAAGCGATGTCTTTGTTGTCACATTACTCCGTGGAAGCAGGCACTTACGAAATAGCTTGGCAAACCATGCTTAGCGTTTATGACAAGCCCCGAGTCCTTGGCAGAGTATTTATTCACAAACTGTTGGACTGCAATTTAAACGAGATAAAGGGAGAACGCCAGCGCTATCAAGCCTTTTTATCCGAAATTGCCGACAGCATTCAAGCGTTTAATGGGTTGAAGCTTGAGAAGCCAGCAGAATTTATTCTATCAACGCTCGCATTACGCGCACTGGACTCGGCAACTAGGAAGCAGTTCGAGCTTAACCTCGACCCTCAAGTGGCTTTTCCAACGTCAGAAGATGTGACAAACTTTGTACGCATGCGTCTGACAGCACTCAAGATGGCCGACGACCCACCTTCGGAGCCCAGGAATACCTCGGAAGAATCACATCGATTGCACGGAAATAGCAGAAGACCTCCTAACAGGAATTCGAAAAGATACAACACTGTTGCATTGCACGGAGCATCGATGTCAAGCAGTTCCTATGCGTCTCGGACACGGAAGTCTTTACCATCTGAGGAGCGTTATCGTATTAAAGCTGAGCCCTCTAAAAGTTTATTGAAGTCCAGCGCTGAAACCAAGAAAAGGGACTGCCCTTTCTGTCACGCACCACATTGGCTGCCATTCTGCGCTAGTTTTGCTGACTTACCATCTGAAAAGCGCTTCGCTTTTGTTAATGCTTGGAATGGGTGCATCAATTGCCTCAGAGAAGGGCATAAAGCGCGCGATTGCCCATCTAAGTGGAGCTGCAGATATTGTAAGCAGCGGCATCATAGCCTTCTTCATCGCTCAGAAAGCTCTCCGAAACATCCTGACCAAGCTGATAGCCCGGTGAATATTGAGAAAGCAGTAGGTTTCGCCGGTTTTGGTTCCTCTATGAAAGAGAACCCCTCCCAGGGAATGGTCTTACTGGGGACAGTTCAAGGTCTTATCCGAGCTCAAGAGGGCAGATATCATGTTTTCCGCGCGCTACTTGACTCCGGAAGCCAGTATACCTTCATTACATCAAGCTTGGCCAAGAGATTAGGCGCCACAGTACGCAAATTTGAAGGGCGCATCACAGGTTTGGGGGGCACATTAGTCGATTCCGTCAAAGGTTCAACAAGATGCTTCCTGAAATCGTTCGACGACAGCCAAACTTTCGTCCCACAGCGCCTCCTCGTCGACAAGATTTGTTCTTGCCTTCCGAATCAGCATCTACCTCAAACTATCATAGACGCTGTCTTGCGGCATCCCGTTGCTGATATTGACTTCGGGCATCCAGGACCCATCGATCTGCTCATCGGCAGCGATCTTTATCCTCACATCATCAAAGGAGCTCCGATACATTCTGGCATTGAAGGCGTTTTTGGTCTAGTAGTACTGGGTCAGACCAATATTTCGTGTGGTCCTGACGAATTTGTATTATTTTCTCAACAGGAATCCCTGATAGAGAGACATTTGAAGATCTTCTGGGAGATAGAAGAGCCAGCTCCAGTTACCCGGAATGACCCAGAACATGAATTCTGCGAAATTCATTTTTCAAAAACACATAGTCGCACTCCTGATGGTCGCTACGTTGTTCGACTTCCCTTCAAAAATGACGATCCATGCATCGGCGATAATCGGGACATTGCTTCCAGACATTTCAGCAGCCTTGAGAAGAAGTTTGTCAAACATGAAGCATTTGCGTCCGCATACCGCGATTTAATGATGAAATATGAGGCGCTTGGGCATATGTCCCGGAGTGAAGTTCCTTCTGGGTATGTCATTCCCCATCACGGAGTGTGGCAGCATTCTTCTAGAGGTACTAAACTTCGAGTGGTTTTTGATGCATCGTGTCATTCTACTTCAGGCAGTCTCAACGATTTACTTCTACCAGGTGCCAAGCTTCAAGCAGACATCTGCCAGGTACTAATAAATTTCAGGATGTTTGCGATACCGCTATGCGCGGACATTGTTAAAATGTATCGGCAGATTTTGGTGCAGGACGAGGACCAACATATATTCTGGAGGAACTGTCCTGAGGAAGAACTTCAAGAGTATCAGCTGAACACCGTGACTTATGGTTTGAAGCCTAGCGCTTTTCTAGCTATGCGCGCCATCAAGCAGTTGGTACTTGACGAGGGCTCACGATATCCTCTTGCTGTGGACGACTTAGTCACGGGTGCAGACACCCTCGATGAAGCTTTGGCTGTGAAGCAGCAACTCTCAGCTCTGTTTTCTAAAGGAGGATTTGAACTTGGAAAATGGGCTAGCACCCTTCCAGAACTAGTTTCTAACCCTTCTGACGTCATCACAACTCTAAACATGAAGGGTGATGAGCCTGAATATTTAAAGATTCTCGGTATGAGGTGGAGCACGACCGAAGATGCTTTTCTTTACGACGTGAGGCTCTCCATACCCACTACGTTCACTAAAAGATCGGTGTTGTCTACTATAGCGAGAATCTTCGATCCACTGGGCTTCCTCTCTCCGATTACATTATTGGCCAAGAACTTCTTGCAAGATCTGTGGAAGCATCGTCTAGGCTGGGACGAATCGCCACCTGCTGACTTCGTGATCAGATGGCAGATTTGGTTAAATGATCTTCCGAGATTGTCAGAATTACGCATACCCCGTCAAATTACCGATATGAAGCCGTCTATCAGGGTAATAGGATTCTGCGATGCATCCAGCAAAGGATACTCAGCTGCAATTTACTTGCGAAGCATGAAGAATGGTCACGTAAAGTGTTCTTTAATCAAGGCGAAAACCAAAGTCGCTCCTTTAAAATACATGTTGGTAGCCAAGTTGGAGTTATGTGGTGCTCTACGCTATAAGTTCTCTCAATAAAACTTTAATGGAGGATCCTCCAATATGCATCACTGACTCTGCCGTCGTCTTGGCGTGGTTGCGGATGCCTTCCTACAAGCTGACAACCTTTGAAGCAAACAGGGTATCAGCCATTTTGGAGACGCTTCCTGAAACCTCTTGGAGGCATGTTGAGTCTGACGATAATCCTGCTGATCTCGCCTCTCGCGGCTGCTTGGCCTCAGCTATTTTAGAAAACGATTTGTGGTGGAATGGACCGAAGTGGCTACTCCAAGAAATGTCCTCCTGGCCTGCGTCTGCGACGAACACTGAGAAACCATCGATTGCCCTCTTAAGTCAAAGCGGTGCTAAAGGCAAAGAGCCATCGGAAGTAGATATCGAGTGGATGGACACTTTCTCATCATGGACAGCCCTTCTCCGTGTAAGCGCTTTATTATTGAGATGGGTCGCACGCCACAAACAGAAGCCAGTTTCCACCTTCATCACTGCTGAAGAGATTCAAGAAGCCAAGATGCGTTGTGTACGCCTCTCTCAACGGAAATACCTTCCCATTGGATTTTTCACTGGTGCTGTTGATGTACCTAAGGACCTCCGTTCATTGCAGCCCTTTACTGATGGACTAGGTATTGTCCGGGTGGGCCGTAGATTGTACCACTCTACGGCCGAAACACCCTATGTTGGTACCTCGCCAGTCGCACATAGCCAGGCTCATAGTCGATGACATCCACGCCAGAGCATTTCACGCAGGTCCTACGCTCACACTTGCGCTCACCAGACAAGAATTCTGGATACCCGGAGGTCTGAAATTTGTAAAAGGTCGTACGTCAAGATGCGTTTTGTGCAGGATGAAGAGGGCAAGGCCAAATCCCACTCTGATGGGATCTTTACCTTCTGATCGTCTCAAGGGTGGTCGAGTGTTTGCCCAAGTTGGTGTCGACTACGCCGGACCTTTCACCATCAAGCAATCCAATCTTCGAAAGGCAAATAGCTCCAAAGCATATTTATGCTTGTTTGTTTGTATGGCGACTAAGGCTCTTCATTTGGAGACCGTCTCTTCATTGACTACTACTGCTTTTCTAGCCGCCCTGGATAGGTTCATCGCTCGCCGTGGCAGACCTGACACAATATGGTCTGATCATGGCACCAATTTCATTGGAGCCTCCCATTTTTTAAAGGACCTATTTTCATTTCTGGTCAACGAGGAAGCAAATATCGGAAGTTCTCTGTCTTCTAAGGGTATTTCTTGGAAATTTATTCCTCCACGAGCGCCCCATTTTGGCGGTCTATGGGAAGCTGGGGTCAAATCGGTTAAGCGACTTTTGACCGTTACGTTAGGTACCAGGCCCATGACCTTTGAAGAACTGAACACTGTATTTACACAAATTGAAGGTCTACTCAATTCTCGCCCCCTCTGCGCATTGACTGAGGATGTTGAAGATTTTCAATTTTTAACTCCAGGGCATTTTTTAGTTGGTTCAGCTGTAGTTATTCTCTCCGACGCTTATGATTGCTCTATGGAAGGATCACTACTCCGGCATTGGCGCGCTGTGCAGGCCAGCGTAAAAACCATTTGGTGGAGGTGGCAAAGAAATTACCTGCACACTCTTCAACAGAGACATCGATGGTTCACACGAAAGCCAAATCTTAAGGAAGGTGACCTCGTGATTCTCCTTGAGAAAAAACCTCTACTTGGGCAATGGCCAGTGGGCAGGATTGTAGAAACCCATCCAGGTAGGGACGGAGTTACAAGGGTGGTATCTGTTAAAATTCCATCGGGCAAGGTCATAGTTAGAGCTGTTAGTTCTCTTGCCCCTCTTTTTTATCCTGATCCATGAGATATTATCATGTGAACACATACATAGTATTATTCTTGAGGTGAATTTTATTTGTGTTATATTTTGTAAAGAGGTTCCTTTTCGTTTCTTTATTACCTTTTTTATTTCCTTTCCTTTTCTTCCTTTTGTATATTGAAGAATCATTGTCTATATACACATTCTATTATATTGCACTTAGCTATCTCCAAGAAAGTTCTATGTTTTATTTTACTTACCCTTTGCTTTTAACACACACTACACGTGAACAGTTGAATGTTGTTTAGTATAAGTCAATCAATCTTCCTTTCTGCCTCAGCGACCCTGCACATCACCAGCATCTCTCAGCGACAAACGCGTCTTTACTGCCTGGCTCCTTTGATCTTGTAGACATTGCTGAACAACATCTAGGTGGGCGGTTTGTTCCGTTCGGAACGAAATGATACTGGCGCCATCTCCAGGCTCAATTAGAACCAATGCGGCCGGCCTGTCTCATCCCACTTGTGCGCAGGTCCTTGTAAGCAACTCATTACTGGCCAGGTCCATGGACGAAGCTTTTTTAATTTATTGCCGAATGGACACGAAAAGTAATATGATGTCCGAGTAGAAGACAGGAGCTACCCAGGGGGATCGGGAGCGAGGCGGAGGCGACGACGGCGACAAAGAGAAGACATGAGGTACCTCAATTACATCGATAAAAAAAAAATGAGCTCATTTAATTATTTAATCATTTAATTATTTAATTGTAATTTAACTCAAATATTAAGTACTAACCCACATTTGTAAATTTATTTTAAATATAGAAGATTTATTTCGAATTTATACCAAAGTAGAGGAATTTTCATTAACATGAACTAGCCATTCAATCATTTCCTAACCCAAACAAATGTTATTCTTAGGGGACTAAATGTCCCAGAATAAAGTAAAAAATTTTTATTCATTTTCATTTCATCTCTCTGTCACCAACTGATCATTTGCATTATAGGGATTAGTGTATTTACATGTTTAGGCTGATTTAATTCATATCTTTCTCTCCTCACATCTATTATTTTTTAACATTTTATAATTAATTTGCTTATAATATCTGTGTAATGCGTACTTAGATTTTTAGTATCTGTTTTGAAATTTATTGTTTTATTTAGATTTTTTGTTATGTGGATGGCTTCTAATATTTTTCTATTTTTATTTATTTTTTATGTTACTATTCTTTTTGCTTCTTCAAAATTAAATGTATGGTTGTTTTTATGATGTGTAGGGCCAGTGCTGTTTTGTTTATATTTTTACAATCATTTTTGTGTTGCGATACTCTTGTTTTTAATTTTTTAGATGTTTCACCTATATATATTTTGTTGCAGTCTTTACATTCTATTTTGTAAATGACATTTTTAATATCTACTTTCTTTATTTCATCCTTCATATTTGTTAGATATTGATTCATTTTATTATTATTGTAGATACCCATTCTTATATCATCATGATCATAGTTTTTGAAGGTTCTTTTTATTTCTTCTGTCAATCCTTTAATGTATTGCATTAAAATAATAATAAATAACTTCCGGAAAAATTATTAAAAAAGTAAATCAGGGATTAAATTATTTTTGTGAACAAAAAACAGCTACTTTGGAATATAATAAGTAGCGGAGAGTAAATTGAAATAGAAACTCTTTTATGTTTACAAATTATTTTTATAATATTGTTTTTATATATATTTTGGTAAAATAACTGAATTTTGGATCTTTTATATAACACTATTGATCTATTTTTAAAAATTAATCTAATCTTAGTTCGTGGCTGACCACCATTTTAAATTATTTTTAAATAATTTATTTTTTGAATAGAAAAGATTTGGCTCCGCCGGGAGTCGAACCCGGGTCTCCTGCGTTACATGCGAGGATGCTAACCGCTACACCACAGAGCTCGGCTCAAGGCAGAGCAAATCCTTCCTCTTCACTGATACCTACTCCCCCTATCTCACAAGTTTTGTGAGTAGTAGTGGGAGGTGGACAAATTTTGTCCAATTTATGATATTTATTGACATAAGTCAATTTTTTAAATTATTTTAATTAATCTAATCTTAGTTCGTGACTGACCACCATTTTAAATTATTTTTAAATAATTTATTTTTTGAAGAGAAAAGATTTGGCTCCGCCGGGAGTCGAACCCGGGTCTCCTGCGTTACATGCGAGGATGCTAACCGCTACACCACAGAGCTCGGCTCAAGGCAGAGCAGATCCTTCCTCTTCACTGATACCTACTCCCCCTATCTCACAAGTTTTGTGAGTAGTAGTGGGAGGTGGACAAATTTTGTCCAATTTATGATATTTATTGACATAAGTCAATTTTTTAAATTATTTTAATTAATCTAATCTTAGTTCGTGACTGACCACCATTTTAAATTATTTTTAAATAATTTATTTTTTGAAGAGAAAAGATTTGGCTCCGCCGGGAGTCGAACCCGGGTCTCCTGCGTTACATGCGAGGATGCTAACCGCTACACCACAGAGCTCGGCTCAAGGCAGAGCAAATCCTTCCTCTTCACTGATACCTACTCCCCCTATCTCACAAGTTTTGTGAGTAGTAGTGGGAGGTGGACAAATTTTGTCCAATTTATGATATTTATTGACATAAGTCAATTTTTTAAATTATTTTAATTAATCTAATCATAGTTCGTGGCTGACCACCATTTTAAATTATTTTTAAATAATTTATTTTTTGAAGAGAAAAGATTTGGCTCCGCCGGGAGTCGAACCCGGGTCTCCTGCGTTACATGCGAGGATGCTAACCGCTACACCACAGAGCTCGGCTCAAGGCAGAGCAAATCCTTCCTCTTCACTGATACCTACTCCCCCTATCTCACAAGTTTTGTGAGTAGTAGTGGGAGGTGGACAAATTTTGTCCAATTTATGATATTTATTGACATAAGTCAATTTTTTAAATTATTTTAATTAATCTAATCTTAGTTCGTGACTGACCACCATTTTAAATTATTTTTAAATAATTTATTTTTTGAAGAGAAAAGATTTGGCTCCGCCGGGAGTCGAACCCGGGTCTCCTGCGTTACATGCGAGGATGCTAACCGCTACACCACAGAGCTCTGCTCAAGGCAGAGCAAATCCTTCCTCTTCACTGATACCTACTCCCCCTATCTCACAAGTTTTGTGAGTAGTAGTGGGAGGTGGACAAATTTTGTCCAATTTATGATATTTATTGACATAAGTCAATTTTTTAAATTATTTTAATTAATCTAATCTTAGTTCGTGACTGACCACCATTTTAAATTATTTTTAAATAATTTATTTTTTGAAGAGAAAAGATTTGGCTCCGCCGGGAGTCGAACCCGGGTCTCCTGCGTTACATGCGAGGATGCTAACCGCTACACCACAGAGCTCGGCTCAAGGCAGAGCAAATCCTTCCTCTTCACTGATACCTACTCCCCCTATCTCACAAGTTTTGTGAGTAGTAGTGGGAGGTGGACAAATTTTGTCCAATTTATGATATTTATTGACATAAGTCAATTTTTTAAATTATTTTAATTAATCTAATCTTAGTTCGTGGCTGACCACCATTTTAAATTATTTTTAAATAATTTATTTTTTGAAGAGAAAAGATTTGGCTCCGCCGGGAGTCGAACCCGGGTCTCCTGCGTTACATGCGAGGATGCTAACCGCTACACCACAGAGCTCGGCTCAAGGCAGAGCAAATCCTTCCTCTTCACTGATACCTACTCCCCCTATCTCACAAGTTTTGTGAGTAGTAGTGGGAGGTGGACAAATTTTGTCCAATTTATGATATTTATTGACATAAGTCAATTTTTTAAATTATTTTAATTAATCTAATCTTAGTTCGTGGCTGACCACCATTTTAAATTATTTTTAAATAATTTATTTTTTGAAGAGAAAAGATTTGGCTCCGCCAGGAGTCGAACCCGGGTCTCCTGCGTTACATGCGAGGATGCTAACCGCTACACCACAGAGCTCGGCTCAAGGCAGAGCAGATCCTTCCTCTTCACTGATACCTACTCCCCCTATCTCACAAGTTTTGTGAGTAGTAGTGGGAGGTGGACAAATTTTGTCCAATTTATGATATTTATTGACATAAGTCAATTTTTTAAATTATTTTAATTAATCTAATCTTAGTTCGTGACTGACCACCATTTTAAATTATTTTTAAATAATTTATTTTTTGAAGAGAAAAGATTTGGCTCCGCCGGGAGTCGAACCCGGGTCTCCTGCGTTACATGCGAGGATGCTAACCGCTACACCACAGAGCTCGGCTCAAGGCAGAGCAAATCCTTCCTCTTCACTGATACCTACTCCCCCTATCTCACAAGTTTTGTGAGTAGTAGTGGGAGGTGGACAAATTTTGTCCAATTTATGATATTTATTGACATAAGTCAATTTTTTAAATTATTTTAATTAATCTAATCATAGTTCGTGGCTGACCACCATTTTAAATTATTTTTAAATAATTTATTTTTTGAAGAGAAAAGATTTGGCTCCGCCGGGAGTCGAACCCGGGTCTCCTGCGTTACATGCGAGGATGCTAACCGCTACACCACAGAGCTCGGCTCAAGGCAGAGCAAATCCTTCCTCTTCACTGATACCTACTCCCCCTATCTCACAAGTTTTGTGAGTAGTAGTGGGAGGTGGACAAATTTTGTCCAATTTATGATATTTATTGACATAAGTCAATTTTTTAAATTATTTTAATTAATCTAATCTTAGTTCGTGACTGACCACCATTTTAAATTATTTTTAAATAATTTATTTTTTGAAGAGAAAAGATTTGGCTCCGCCGGGAGTCGAACCCGGGTCTCCTGCGTTACATGCGAGGATGCTAACCGCTACACCACAGAGCTCTGCTCAAGGCAGAGCAAATCCTTCCTCTTCACTGATACCTACTCCCCCTATCTCACAAGTTTTGTGAGTAGTAGTGGGAGGTGGACAAATTTTGTCCAATTTATGATATTTATTGACATAAGTCAATTTTTTAAATTATTTTAATTAATCTAATCTTAGTTCGTGACTGACCACCATTTTAAATTATTTTTAAATAATTTATTTTTTGAAGAGAAAAGATTTGGCTCCGCCGGGAGTCGAACCCGGGTCTCCTGCGTTACATGCGAGGATGCTAACCGCTACACCACAGAGCTCGGCTCAAGGCAGAGCAAATCCTTCCTCTTCACTGATACCTACTCCCCCTATCTCACAAGTTTTGTGAGTAGTAGTGGGAGGTGGACAAATTTTGTCCAATTTATGATATTTATTGACATAAGTCAATTTTTTAAATTATTTTAATTAATCTAATCTTAGTTCGTGGCTGACCACCATTTTAAATTATTTTTAAATAATTTATTTTTTGAAGAGAAAAGATTTGGCTCCGCCGGGAGTCGAACCCGGGTCTCCTGCGTTACATGCGAGGATGCTAACCGCTACACCACAGAGCTCGGCTCAAGGCAGAGCAAATCCTTCCTCTTCACTGATACCTACTCCCCCTATCTCACAAGTTTTGTGAGTAGTAGTGGGAGGTGGACAAATTTTGTCCAATTTATGATATTTATTGACATAAGTCAATTTTTTAAATTATTTTAATTAATCTAATCTTAGTTCGTGGCTGACCACCATTTTAAATTATTTTTAAATAATTTATTTTTTGAAGAGAAAAGATTTGGCTCCGCCAGGAGTCGAACCCGGGTCTCCTGCGTTACATGCGAGGATGCTAACCGCTACACCACAGAGCTCGGCTCAAGGCAGAGCAAATCCTTCCTCTTCACTGATACCTACTCCCCCTATCTCACAAGTTTTGTGAGTAGTAGTGGGAGGTGGACAAATTTTGTCCAATTTATGCTAAATTATTTTAATTTAGATTAATTAAAATAATTTAAAAAATTGACTTATGTCAATAAATATCATAAATTGGACAAAATTTGTCCACCTCCCACTACTACTCACAAAACTTGTGAGATAGGGGGAGTAGGTATCAGTGAAGAGGAAGGATTTGCTCTGCCTTGAGCCGAGCTCTGTGGTGTAGCGGTTAGCATCCTCGCATGTAACGCAGGAGACCCGGGTTCGACTCCCGGCGGAGCCAAATCTTTTCTCTTCAAAAAATAAATTATTTAAAAATAATTTAAAATGGTGGTCAGCCACGAACTAAGATTAGATTAATTAAAATAATTTAAAAAATTGACTCATGTCAATAAATATCATAAATTGGACAAAATTTGTCCACCTCCCACTACTACTCACAAAACTTGTGAGATAGGGGGAGTAGGTATCAGTGAAGAGGAAGGATTTGCTCTGCCTTGAGCCGAGCTCTGTGGTGCAGCGGTTAGCATCCTCGCATGTAACGCAGGAGACCCGGGTTCGACTCCCGGCGGAGCCAAATCTTTTCTCTTCAAAAAATAAATTATTTAAAAATATTTTTAAAAATATTTCTGATAAAAAAAATCGGAACATAAAATATTTACTTAACATAGTAACATCATGAGGTGGAATAAAGAGTAAAATACTCGCACGTGAGCTGTAATTATATTGGAAATAGGAAGATTTTAAAAAAGGAAAGATACTGCTCAAATTATTGAATCACTACATGCAATATCCGATGCGTAGGCTTATTTTTAAATTAGTCTGGTACATGGGTGGATCCAGCTGATTGTAAAGGGGGCCTGCAGTCCTAAAGGGAGGGGGTTACAGCCCCAGAGCCCCCCCACCCAATGGTCGGGCCCATTCGCCAATGGTCTGATAATACAAACTACACATTATCGTCCTGGGGTTTAAAAAAATACTTACTTGTGCTACAGTGGGTATCAATTTGTGATTTCCTCTCACATCCAATATTTTTATCACTAGATATACAAAACAGTGCACTATCATCCCTATTGAGTTCAGAATATTTTTCAATCCATCCCGCAATTTTCAATTACAATATACTCGACAGAAGCTAGTTTGATACTAACAGTACAATGAGAATTAAGAAACAAAATGAAAACATCCAGGAACTACTGAACCCTCAGTTCTTGGAAATTGGAGGTTTGTGTTTGTTTACATCTCCCAAGTTCCCTTTTTTTTTTTTTTTTTAAGAAAATTAAAATTTGTAATTTTTTTTTGTAAATTTGTAATATTTCAAAATATCAAATGATGCAATTTTGTGCAATAAAACTTCAAAACATGCAATTTTGTGCAGTATATAACATCCCATTAGGCTTGATTCGAATAACTAACTTGAGTTCGCTTTATTCTGACTTACCAATAAAAAGATGCAATTGCATGGGAATCCGAGCTCTAGTTATAACTAATCTACTTTTTAAATTAATTAAGATTATAATGAGGAGATACCATGCCTTAAAAATAATACCTACATATTATAGGTCGTTATTATATAAATCAAATACTTCACAACACTTGAGTAAAGCATGTTCCTACACACATCATGATCATATAACTGTCTTCCCAGTGGTTAACCATGATTATTTTATAACTATAACATTCTATGATAAATAAAATAAAATAATTAAAGTATTAGAGACTAAGGTCTAAATTAATTTTACTCATTACTAAGAAGTCTTGTGTGAATAAATAAGTAATACTTTTTATCTTAAAAGTCCTTTAAAAGGCCTATAGGAGAATAGGACTATTGAATTTAATTAAAGTCTTGTCTTGCAAAATTAACAAAATACAAGTTCTTCTTTCTCTCATATTAATTTTAAATAAGATAACAAAATACATAATATTGAATAAAATCCAAAATCAAACGTCATTTATAAAAATATCTTACTTAATTAATATCTAATTCACAAATAACACTATTTAAAAGAAAATTTAAAAGTTGCCCTTTATTAATAGCATTAGATGTGTCTGAGACTAAAATAATATTTGTAATAATAATTTATTTATTGTTTAAGCAATTTTTTTACTCAAATTGGTAGTCAAAATCGTGCACAAAAACCAAAATAATTATATCCTGTTAAAAACTAAATAAATAGTGCATAATCTTCTAGCTGCTGTGGCTAATGTGAAACAAATGCTAATTTTAAACATCCAGCATAGTTGAGACAATAATAATTACACCCTATACTTTAAATAAATAAAAGTAAAACTTTCTTAAATAAACATAATCTATGGCACCATTCACACAACTCGCCAGCCTTAACTACTCTATATTCATTTTTAAGTAGAATTATTATATATTCGCTGCTACTAACTAACTCTAATTGATCTTAACTAATGAATATTAAAATTAAATGTTCGGTAATTTTTTGTGTTGAGATACATATGGTTGCAGATATATCTATAGAATAGATTATAATTTTAATTAAGTGGCCAGTCAATAACCAAGGAAAATAAATGGTTCCTTAATTTTTTATTATATCATTTGTCTTGCCAATTAAGAGTTTAACATTAGAAAAGTAAGCGAAATTATCGAGAAAATTGCTAGAAGCTCCTACCATTTTAACCTGTGTTATCCAGTTGTAGTTCAAGTTTGGTTTATTTAAGTCCAGATGCAATAATCTTTCAAACATTTCCACAGATTTTTTTTTTTTCAATAAGTGGCATAATTTTTATACAAATATTGATATTTTTTTCATTACTATTCACAATAGTTTTTTTTTTCATCACAATTCAAAAAAATATTTAGGTTCAGCTAATTCTGGAGTTTTTAAATTTTAGGTACCAGATATTTGTTGCTGCCTTGCTGCCACCGGAATCTTTTTTGTTGAATTCACTATTTTGATGGCCTGTCGAAATGGAAGCTTATATTACTTGAGTGGAGGGAATGTACACTTCATTACTCAATTATGTTCTCCACCAGTCTCCCTAGTATTAATTAATCCAAAGATAATCACTGCTAATATGGATAACACCTTGAACTGCTTCAACTTACATGTAAATAAAGTTAGAAGTGTGATTTTTTTATTGCTTTTGCTTTCTTAGATCATTCATGATATTCCGTCTTCACCTCAAATAAAAGCAAATTGAATTAGTTAATATTTCTTAAAGATTTTTAGTATTAATTAAGCTTTAAAAAAGGCTTGAATTAATTCTTTACTAAGATAAAAAGAAATGCAAATACATTAGTTTTTCATATCTAAAATATTCAAAATATCACTGGGCATCGTCATATTTATATTCTTATGTAACCATGTTAAAGTGTAATTATTAATTTAATATACTTACCCTCGATTAAAAAAAAATATTTAATTGTTATAACACAGAAAAAAAAATAAATTAAAATATTAAAAAAGAAAATTAAAAAAAAGGTTTAATTGCTATAACATAGAAAAATAGACCAAATAATTTGTACATTAATGAAGCTTAGTAAATGCTAAGAAATGAGATGAGCTTAGTCCACCATAATTAAAGGTGGCCAACTATAAAGACCAAAGGGTTAAAGTGTGAAAAATCATTTCAAATAGTTTATATATTTCTAAATCAAATGGAACTTGTGGGATTTCCCACCCAGAAAAAAATAATGAAAGGTAAAAAAGTACACAAATATGGAAATCTGCTAGCACTGAGAGAGTGAAAGAAATGATCTGTATAAAAAATTAATATAATAATAAACATGCAGCTTATCTGAATCATAAACCTGGAGATATATTGAGGTATGGAATCATATGGTCAGATAGAGAAGAAGGGTAAATAGCAAAGAAAGGGATTTTGGAATAGATTGCATCAAATCCCCTAGATCATTTAATAATAATAATAATGATAACGCAGGCTTAATGAAACCGAAGGTTCGATGCCAACATCATAATTCACTCCCTACACACCTCTATCCACCCACCGCCATCCAGACCCAACTTCAACAGATCTGCCTTCACGCAATCCTTCCGCATCTGTCTACCTACCCCTCGGACGTTTCCTAGTCGGCCCCGTGCTTATTAATCTTTTAGGGATTCACTCACAACTGAGTTTTGCATGACCCTTCTCTCTCTTAAACACGTGGCTGGCAGCACCATTTTTTAATGAGATTATTACCTTATATTAAGGACTGTGATTTAAACAACTAAAGTGTTATGTTTGTGGCATAGTAACTACCTAATTGCATTATTCGCTTAAAAATAAAAAAAATAGAAAAGCCAAAATAATTGGGGAGGGGTCATGACTCCTGTGACCTTCATACAGAGGGAATCCTGTTAACCCATTCATGGCGCTCGAAGGTGATCGTACCTGGCCGGTGACCTACACCGACCACCTCCATGCCATGAAAGGCAGGGAGAGAGAGGAAGGGGACAGAACCTGCTAACCAGCCTGACCCCAACAAACAATCATGACCTGTACAGGTCGGCGCTTGGTGGTCTCAGTAACCACGACCAACACGTCCGCACCAGGCACCCCGAGGGGTCCTGGCACCACCCAACGACGACGCCCGGAGAGTGTCATCCCCGTGGTACCATTTGGCATCACCGCCTTAAATCCCGAATGGATAGCGGGCCGGACAGGCGGTTTCTCACCAACCTGTCCTACAGATGCTCCTACTTAGGGCATGATGGGGGGCTTACCACCATGGCCTAAGGAGGACTGGTCCCGTGCCAGCGACTCTGTCGTTTGCGAGTTTTAAACAACTCCCCAGGGGGCACCACAAGGAGGTGACAGTAGGCGTTGCAGGGGATCGGGCAAGCGGGGAACACCAGACAGTGAGTGGGGCACTATAGCCTGATGTTCTCACATGAGGGTAGGAGACTCCAGCACCCGTCTTCCGCCTCAGCCCCCCAGTATACCTTCATACAGACTTTTTAACACCTCGATAAACTTTGATGAAATCCCCAGGTTGTATAGTTTAAAAAATAATTTATATCTATCGGGTGAGACGAATGCCGAATTGAAATCAACAAAAAAAAAGCATATTATAAACACAAGATTATAAATATTGTCTACAGTTTCATTGTAAAATAGTAATAACTTTTTCAATAAATAAAATTTGTAATAATTGTAATAACTTTCGAACTATTGACTTTATCGCTAAGGGTTTGATTCAAAAGCATATTTTAATTTTATTTCCTCCCTTGCATGCGTCACAGGCAATAAGGGCATTACCAGTAGTGGGATGTTACAAATGATAACAAAACAACAAACTACTCCTAGTAAAACATTTATTTTATTTTCTCTCTTCTTCAGTTGTTCCCTAGAACTATACTAGAAGGATACTTTTACTTTAAGTCTGTCTTCTTGGCACAGGTCCTCTTCTTCGGGCTTCTAAATGAATGAATTTCTTGAACTGTAGGAAATTCTCTTCGCTCACCAGCTGAGTGAACTCTTGCTCAGTGAGGACATAAATTCCCACTCTCAGCATTCTGGCCCTTAATCCGTCAAATACAGTCCTGGTCGTGACCACATGTTTAACAGTCTCTGGAACACTGTAGCATTGGGGATCTGTATTCTGGTCAAGTGGGCTCTGAAACCTCCATGCCCCTTAAAGAACTGTGTATATGAACATCATATACACTATCAAAATCGATCAAGGTGCCAAAAGACCTAATCTACCCAGAGCTAAATTAAATTTGCACACCTCTCTTTCCTTTGTAGCACTCTGTAATTTGGATGGACATAGCAGATTATGATTCATACATTTATATGAAGCTATGATTAAAGTTTCATTAATGTAAAAAAAATGTCTATGTATAGTCATCAATTTTGGTCTATTTTTCCTGAAATATGAATGGTGTTGATAGCTCAGTCATAATGAGTAGAAATAAGAAGTGTGGTCCCTAATGAGTTCAGATGGGATTATCAACAGGAGGGCAACTCACCACAAGTCCTAACTTAAAATTACAACCACTAATTCATTTGATGTAAAATAGTGTCAAAACTTGATCTAATGCTATTTTCGACGTATATCAAAATTGAAATGTGTCTTATAAGAGGGATAGAAAAAACATATGTGTTTGAATCAAATTTATTAACATTACGTAATATTATTTTGAATTAATTTTCGGGAGTATCATGAGTCAAGGCCGCAACTGCAGTTGTACGTTCCAATCGCTATGTGATTTTTACTTTGTTGAGAAGTTGTTTATACTAACTCCGCTGTGAAACTCAGTACACTGTGACATTATAAACAATTTAATATTGTGGCATTCACATTTTGGTGAGGTGAGTGATAATTATTAACTATTAACAAGATAAATACTGTGTGGCAGTTCTTCAGACGACAATTCCCCTAGCGGGTTTTATCATACTACAGACGACTCAAAGCCTAGAGCTTGTATACCAACATCGTGACTTCAGCTGGTCCCGAGTTCAAATCCAGGACTTAAGTTTTTTTTTCTCTTCCTTTCCCCCGAATTATTTTTATTTATTATTTCTTTCTATAAGAGATTTTATTTCAATTATTTATTATTTACAAATGATTTATTTTATCTGCTAGGTTCTTTTTCTTCACTTAGTGAGGAAGAGAGCTGTAATTTATAGGATTTTTTAATGAAGGAGCTCTTCCGTGTTTGAACTTTATTATTTTTTTCCCAACGTTTCAAGCTATTGGCTCATCCTCTGGGGTTATCTACACTACATACAATACATTAATCTTTTACACTTAATTATAATATCCATGTATGTTTTACAATTTTTTTTATATTGGTATTACAATTACCTTATCCTAAGTCACTTCTTTTTTCACATTGGCCATTTGTCATCTTCTATATTTTTTTTAAAAACGGTATATGAATACTTTTGTCTCTTTATTACTTATTACATTTTATGGCCTATTTCACCTTTTATAGTCTTTTTATTTCACTGTCACATTTTAACTATTGCTAGTATGTGGACTTTGGTACTTGCATTGATTAGTCTCCCTCATCCTGTTCTCTATGTTTGTTGATGTTTTGGTTTTGTTTTTCCAGTTTTTCTATTTTGTCTTTCATATTGCTTATGTAGTTTTGTTATTTGTTTCTATTGTACATTCCTAGTTTTATGTTATGGTGATCGTATGTGCTGAATGCCTTTTTTATTTTATCTGTTAATTGTGGTATGATTTGAATTTTGTAGTATTTATTATTTGTTTTATTGTAATTATCATTATCTATCCTTTTATTTTTTTCCTCTTGTTTATCTGTGTAGAAATCTGTAATTAATTTTTGGTTTGGTTTTTCTATTTCTTTGTTTTCGTATATTTTTGGTGGATTGGTATTATGTTTTGGTTCTCTGTTTTTAATTTTAGTATTGTTTTTTGAGTTGGTTTTATTTTGTTCTATTATCGTATTATTATTATTTATGTTGTACCATATTTTATTTATTAGTTTTTTTGGATAGAGGTTTTCTTCTAAAATTTGGTATATTTGGATTTTAATGTTTTTTAATTGTTCTGTATCTGTTAATGTGGTTGCTCTATTTTTATAAGATTTTTTGCTGTGTTTATTTTTTGTGTTATGGGATAGTTTGAACAGTAATTTAGCAGTGTGTTGCTTGTGGTTGGTTTTTTGGTCCATTTTGTTGTTATTTTTTTATTTGCGTTGTTAATGTTTATTTCTATATCCAGATATCTGATACTGTTGTTTATGGGTTGTTCTATGGTAAATTCTATTTGTTTATGATGTTTGTTAAATTTTGATAGTATTTCATTGAGGGTATCTGTATTGTCTGCTATTATTATGAGATCATCTATGTATTTTTTTATCAATTTGGGTTTTGTTGTTAATTTTTCTATATTTTTGTTGATGAGGTCATTTATGTATATTCCGCTGATATTTATTGCTAAATTTGAGCCCATTGGTAGTCCTTCTTTTCGTCTATAAAATTGTTTATTATATGTGAAGAAACTATTTTTTAGACATATATTTAGACCTTCTATGAATGTGTGTTTATTTTTTATTTTTGTATTGTTCTTGATTTGGTCCCATTGTGTCTCTATGATTTTTATTGTTTCATCTATTGGTACATTGGTGAATAGGGATTTAACGTCAAGACTAGCTATATGTAAATTTTTGTTTTTGAAATCTATACTGTTTAATATTGTTTTTAATTCAAATGCGTTTTTTTATGTCATATTCGTTATTCTTATTAAGTTCATTTAAGGCCGGATTGAGAAACTTGGACAATGTCTCTGTCGGTCTCCCTATGTTATTTATAATTGGTCTCATATCATGGTCCTTTTTGTGTAATTTAATGGGGCCGTGAATTCTGGGTGATGTGTAATCTGTAACTTGTAATTTGTTTTTGGTATTTTTTTCTATGTATCCTTTTTTGAATATTTCCATGACATAATTGTTAATTTTATTGTTTAGTTCTTTAAATGGTTCTGTTCTGAGTTTTCTGTATGTTGTTTTATTACCTAAAAGTTTTTCTTAGAGCGGGTTGTTACTTAGAATCGAAAATAAAACAACTAAAGATATACCAATAAATATAATGAATCTACTAGCATTAGGAGATAATTTCAATTTCAACCCAAATAACAATGACAAAGAAATAGGTAAGATCATCACAGATCTAGAAACAATTTTCGAAAACATGGAAACATCATATAAATGCAACAAGAAACAATATATGTAATATAATTACAAACTATATACAGAATGTTAGAATAAATAAAAAAAGTAACAACCCGCTCAATAAACAAATCAATAAAGACTTAATAGACCTTAAATAATACATGAAAGCAAACCAGGATACAATAATAATCAAATCAGACAAAACAAAAGAACTTGTAATCATGTACAAAGATGAATATAAAGAAAAAATGGAAAAACTTTTAGATGATAAAACAACATATAGAAAACTCAGAACAGAACCATTTAAAGAACTAAACAATAAAATTAACAAGTATGTCATGGAAATATTCAAAAAAGGATACATAGAAAAAAATACCAAAAACAAATTACAAGTTACAGATTACACATCACCCAGAATTCACGGCCTCGTTAAATTACACAAAAAGGGCCATGATTATAACATAGGGGGACCGACAGAGGCATTGTCCAAGTTTCTATCCACAAGTCCATGATTCTTTTCAAAACCAGAATCCAATCCCTGCATAATTCCTGTTAGATCTACAAAACACCATCAAACCGCTCATCACCCTTTTGATGAGACTCCTTTCAGAATTCCTTATTAATCCTCCAGGATGAGCGCTAAGCCCCTTAGTGTCGTTCTGTAGAATGCTAACGGACTGCATAACCACCGCGACGAACTAGACATTTTCCTTTATGACAATCACATTGTCATTGTCCTCATAACTGAAACCCACTTTACAAAATGGTCACAGCTTTACATAAGGGACTACATCACTTACAGATCAGACCACCCTGACAACACTTCCCACGCCGGTTCTTGCATCCTTATCTATAAATCATTATCTCATTCCCTTCTTCCTTCCACTCCAACTGAAGCTATTCAAGCCTCATCGATTACAATTACAACTGATTCTTACCATCTAACGTTCTCAGCTGTATATTGTCCTCCTGGCAACAACCTCTCCCATAATCTTCTTGAATCCTTATTTCGTTCCCTCAGACCGCGCTTCGTTGCTGAAGGACTACAACGCTAAACACCAACGATGGGGTTGCCGAACATCCAACTCCTAATCCTAACATCCTATCTCGTATCACATCTTCCAATAGCTGTTCTGTCCTCTAGCCCAATAATCCTATATATTGGCCTACCTCGCTCAAAAAACGTCCCGATATCCTAGATATATTTGTTACCTCTCATATTTCCTCCTCCCATACCATTGTCAAATCCCTGGACGACCTTTCATCCGACCATAGTCCGGTCTTGCTTTTATTACATTCAAAAATTGTTCCTAAGCCCCCTCTCCGTAGATTGATTACGAGTCATCTGGGACAATTTTCCTGATGACCTTGAAAATAAATAAGACTTGAAAACTTCACTTAAAAAAAGAGTAGACATTAACAAAGCTATAGAAAAACTTACAATATCGATATCAAGCAGTATAAAGGATATCACCTTAATCAGTAAAAACAGTAATATGCAACAGACTAACCTGCCACAGCATATTCGATCCTTATTAAGAGAAAAATGTAGAGCAAGATCGAAGTGGCACATGACCAGATATCCTTCAGACATAACTCAATACACTAGACTGACTAACAAACTAAAAGCAGAAATAAGAAAATTCAAAATTTAATTAACTTCACTGAAAATCTAACAACTACTGAAAAATCACTATGGAAGACCACGAAAAAGATACTTAAGTACAAGGACTGTAATCATCCTCTCCTAACTGAATCACACTCCTGGACCAGAACTGATGAAGAGAAGTCGCAAGTATTCGGTCAATACCTATTCAAAACCTTCAACCCACATCCTGATATTCTAAATCCACACACTCTAGAATGTATTAAAGCAAAACTGGACATTCCCCTCCAAAAGCATTCCACCCTTCTGAAATAGCCTTTATCATTCAAAGATTAACTTCCCGCAAAGCTCCTGGATACGACCTAATTACATCCCTTATCTTAAAATGGCCTCCTAAAAAGCAGTATTATTCCTAACCTACATTTACAATGCTGTGCTTCGCACTACATACTATCCTGACCCCTGGAAATTATCCATAGTCAAAATGATCCCGAAACCCCAAAAACCACCTGAACAACCATTCTCCTATCGTCCTATCTATCCTTTTACCTATCATGGGTAAAATTCAGAAAAAACTCATTCCTTGACTCAAATAGTATAATCTCAGACCACCAGTTTGGATTTCGAACATCCCACTCCACTATCCAACAATGTTATCGTGTGGTGGATGTTGCCTCGTCTTCATTCAGCGCGGATTGTACTGCACTGAAGTCTTTCTCGATGTGGAACGGGCATTTGATCGAGTTTGCCATCCGGGACTACTGTACAAACTTCGTTAATTCCTATTCCTACTTACTTCCTTATTATCTGTTCCTACCTAGCTGACAGATTATTCAAAGTAAATCACAATAATGCATACTCTTCCCTCTTCCGCCAGTCAGCTGGGGTTCCTCAAGGTAGTATCCTCGGTCCCATCCTCTACACAGTTTATACAGCTGATATCCCAACCCATCCTAACGCTGTAATTACCACATATGCTGATGACACCTGTGTGGTGATGATGATCCATTTATTGCATCCCAAAACCTTCAAGCTCATATAACAAACTTTGAAAAATGGTGTAAAAAATGGAAAATCAAAATCAACTCCAAAAAATCCCATCAAATCCTCCACCTCGACAAACTTCTTACTTGGAATCGCCATGCAAGTTTGAAACGACAAGAAACCGCTTGGCGTTACCTTCTACTACTACATTTACTGGACAAACGCTCAAAACTATCTACTACATCTCTCTACATATCTTAATCTACTACAAAAGGCTCCTTTATATGACAGTAATAAGACCTATTTGGGCTTACGGAATTGAGCTTTGGGGCTCCACCAAACCTTCTAATTCCTCTCGTATCCATTCCTTACAGTCCAAAATCCTTCGAAACATTCTCAATGCTCCTTATTTTATACCAAATAATATAATCCACAAAGGCCTTTATGTCCCTTTGTCGCCGATTTAGCCCGATCCAGATACCAGTCCTTTCATAGTAAACTCCAGACCCATCAGAACCCACTCGTATCCACCCTCGCTTCCTTCTGTATTCCAGACAATCCTCCAAGGCGTCTGAAAAGACGTCCTCGAGATCTTTCAAGTTAGATACTAGTTGATTACTATCAGTGGATAGTTTCTCTACACTCTTATTCAAGACATTATTTCCTTTTATTCAAGCACATTTACTTAATTTAATATGTGTAAATACGGTTGTAAATTTCAATAAATATAGATATTAAAAAAATTAATTTTCGAGGATTAATCGAATTAGTCTGTAGAGGTGTTCGCATGATAATTTCAAAATAAACATTTTCTATGATTAAAATTTACAAAAAATTAAAAAAAAAACCAGTCTTACAATATTTATATAAATATTCAAAATAGAGTTGTTTCTTAATAAAAAATATATATTCACTTATTTTAGTGATGTGAAAGCGAAATGATTCACGAAAAGATTCACAAAGACTCCAGTAAAACACAGGAGTATTATAGGTTGGTACGGGAGGAGAGTGCCTCAGGTATAATAACAGTGACTTCACGGCCAGATGGCTCAGTCGCTGCTAGACCTTTCTTCTTGACGAACAGTTCATCGGATATTACTGGTGATGTCATTGACAAGTGTCTCGGACGCCAGTAGGCTCGTCACTGGTAAAAAGGAAAGAAAATAAGGTTTGATAAATGACAAGAAAAAGGTATGAAGAGAATGGTATAGTGATAAAATACAAGACGGAAAAGGAGCAGTAGCAGGCAAGAGAGGAGTGCGAACACTAACGAGTAATGGAATGATACGGACTGATGCCTGTATACCTACCTGTGGTTTTTGAAGGTGGTTTGAAGTTTTTAATAATGATTACCTCTTTACCTTATCCTACCAGTGGTATTTGAAGGTGATTTGTTATTTTTAGTTATGTTATTAATGCTGTGTTGCAGCTTATCTTTATATGTTTGGAGTTAAGGGGGCTCCGCTTGCCTTGTGTGGCGTCGGCCGCCCTCCACCCTGCCTACTGCAGGTGGTGTTGCCTAATTGAGTCGCTAAGAATGTCATTTTTTCTAACTGCTACAGCCCGCACATGCGCATTACTAAGCACGCCAAATCAAAATGAACACACCCCCTCTCAATTTGAAGTTCCTAATATAGAAAATGTCCACAATTAATTTAAAATATTTAAATACAATAAAGAACGTAAACAAAATATGAAATAAATCAAACTTGAAATAAAAAGAATATATAAAACAAAAATAGCAAAAATCAATTCTTAAATATACATAATGCTTCTCCGAAATAAACAAATTTAGTTCTACCTATATATACCAGGGCCATTCCACGTCAAATCATCCAGCCAAAGTTCAAAATTTTATCTCCTCCCCTCAGATTTTGATAAATATAAAAATTATTTTAATAGGCTAGGAGAGAGATTTTAGCCATACCGAAATGTACAAATCACTCTGAGTTGAATTAATTTTATTAGATTTACATTGTAATAAAACACTTTCAGCTTAAAAACCCACCAATATTATTTTATCTTTTAAAAGGAAATTAAATGCCCTTTTCAACAATATACCTTTGTATGAGGATATTTCAGCTGTATTAATTTGTATGCGCCACATTTATATAAAATTTTACTATATTAGATTCAAATCGACATAAAACTCTTATAAATCAATACCCACTCATATTATTTCATCATTAGATAGAGAATTTTATCCTCTTTCTATTGATATATAGTTTATTAGGCTGGTTGGAGAGAGATTTTTACACAAGGCATTTTTCGATGACTGTTTTACATCTTGGAAAAAATTTAATTTTTTATGTTTAAGAATTTTTTTCCATGATGAAAAATTATCTGTCTAATATTTATGGTATCATCTGATTCTGTATGAAATGCAGAATTAATGAATAAATTTTGAAAGCTCTAGTTCAATTAATACCCATTCTACAGAGGAAAGTCTTAACACGTACAAGTTGGTTTTTAGCTCAAGTCGTCATCGGAACTTCAAAAGTTCAAATGATCATAATTCTGAAACTATTTGTTGGAATTGGGTAAAAATTACCATTTTTTCTTATTTTTGTATGTACTTAATGCCTACAAATTTTTATTGAAATTTGAGGGGGAAGGTAAAATTTTGAACTTCGGCTTGATGATTTGACGTGGAATGACCCACCAGCATTATTGTCTTTGGAATTTACATAATCTCTATTAAAAAGTGACTTAGCAAAAATGTCTTTAAGAGAGTGAAATTTTAAATCTACATGTTTAGAACATGTTTTTGTTGTTGAACAAGTTTATTATTTTTATAATTTTTTTCACTTGGATTGCTTCTTGATTGTCCACTAACTAAGAAAAAAAGTGAGTGCGTGTAGGTTTTACCCACTGATAACGTGAAACTTCACTGACATTGAGGCTATTAGGATAAAACTAAAAGAATTTAATAATACAGAAATAAGGTAAACGTACCGGTAGTGGACACATTTAAGGAAATTTTCAATGTTTTTTTTGGGCTATGGGTTTCCCTTGGCACTCATGAGATTGAATGCACATCTGGGGTATGCACCAACTCTTCCTCCTTCAATTCATGACCAATAAAATACTAATTGAAAGCAAATTATGTTTTTTCTAAATTTTTATATAATGATCTAATTTGCACTGGTAGTGGACATTTATAAATTCAGAAAATTCAATAGTGGACACTTCAATGCGTTAGTAGTGGACAAAGATTGTAGTTAATTTTTCTTGGTCTAAAGTCCAAATTATTGTTACTTAAAATGCATAAATTGAATACTTGCTTATTTTCTAGCGTAATGGGCTAATAGGTAAACTTAAATAATAGAAATTCTGACAAGAGATAATTTTTTCAAAAGTGAAAAGCATAAAAAGGTGGATAACGAGTACAATGTAAGTTAATGACATATATATGATGCTACTTGACGTGCCTGATCACATTTCTTATGTTCCGGGACAGCGAGATTACTTTGCCTTGCTGCCAGGATTCCTGAAGAGACGGGCCGAGGGTGACAGGCAGCTATCTGCGTCCCATTGCCCCTGAACTGCCAACACATTTCCGTCTTTTGATTAGAAATGATCAACTCTAAGAGCCCAAGCCTTGTCAATAAAATATTTTTATAAATTTCTTCATTTCCGACTTTTCCACCTTTCTCTTTATTCTCTGCTTCTACTGCAATCACCCCTCCATATCCATACAATATTCATCGTGTTCACCAAATCCAAAGCTCACCTTCGGTACTACAACCTGAAGTGATCCAAGAATTATCGTATTATTATTTATTATGAGAAATTTCTGATTATTTCCCTTTTACTTCTCATTTTAGGTTTTTATTCGGTAACATTTTCTCTTTTGTCTATTTCCTTTCTATTTTCTCCAACTGTTGTCTCATCTTTCTGTTATTTTGTTACTAAATCTGATGTTAGAACTAAAGTAGTGTGTGCACATTCTTTGTTGCGATAACTTCATTGGCTTTCTTAGGCCACTCAATAGAAGATCGTTTGAAAGTGCTCAGAATGATTATGAATTTTATGATACATTGATCATTATGGCTGTTATCAACATTGCTGTTTTCCTCTTCTGTCAAAATATAAGTGTGTTTTGCTTTATCTGTGTGCTGTACACAGGATTGTTATATAAGTAGTCATTGATTCCTTATACACTCTTCCGATTCACTCACTTGTAAGCTATCTTAAACCAATCTTCTGTAAACCTCCTTTTATTTATTTGCAGGATCTCCTTACATTCCGGTAAAGCTCTTTTGATTTGCTTCCAAACATTTACAAATAACAGAATTTCTACTTGAAGGCATTTAATATATTTAGGCCAAAATATCGCTTGAGTCTTGTTAAGACAATGTGATTCATGTTTGTTTACTGTCGTAAACGAATACGGTATTTGAAGATTTTTATTGGAGCCTTAAGAAAATCATGAACAATATTTGTATTTGATATCTATTTTCCTCTACTTATTCAGTTGTGTTAAGTATACTTATGTAGAATGGCACTTAAGCTTTTAGATAATTTATGTCATGTCACAAGAATGCAACAACTGATCATCGTATAAGAAAGAAAAAACAAATTTTCACAAATCAGTTTACTTAGTAGTAAAAAAGCTTGGTGTTATTAATGGATGGACAGGAGGTGTCCACTACTAGATTTAATGGTCAAAAATTATCAAAATCAAAATATTATAAATAATAAAGCATTGTTAATGCATTCAAAGCCTCAACATAAGAGAAAAAAACTTAAACCCCCAACGCTAGTAGTGGACAGCTGGTGTCCACTACTGAATTTTTCAAAAATATTGGTGTTAGAAGAGGCCACTTAAACTACGACCAAACAAAAATAACCATTCTAACGGAAACATGAAAAAGGGAATCTATGAAGTCTTCCTTATTGGGGAACACCTCAATACTTTATAAATAACTGTGCCAAATCCCCAAACATATAAAAACAATTAACTACCTCCTTAATGAAATTGAACAGATGATATAAAAAAATACAATGTTGGACGAAATATTAATTTGCAATTACTAATAGTTGGATCCCTTGGTAACTTGAAGAAGCTGGATTTCCATATACCAGTACTAGATAGTAGTAGGTACATTCACTCTAAGTTTGAAGCTGATTCAAAGCCTAGCTGCCTTATTTTCAAAATTTAATTGTCCAAGTGGCCACTACTCGAACAGTGTCCACTATAGGTACGTTTACCTTATTTACTGTATTTATTTACATAATTCTTACAAAATTTCAATTAAGTTACAGCAGTAAGAAAATATTGCATAGTTAATATTATATACAAAAATTCAATTAAGTTAAATCAAATAAATTAATTCATTTATTATAATTAAAATATGATATCAAAGGTTTGTGATAGCTAAAATGGGAAACAAACTCTGGAATAAAAATTATCTAAATATCTTGAAAAAACAGCATCAATTGTTGAACCATATCTTGTAGTAGATTGAAATAAAGAATTGTTCAAAGTTAAATTTGATTTTTTTAAAATTTAAATCTCCAGCAAGAATCATTGGTGACTTTAGGTCATTTCTATTTAAAATATCCGAAACTCCAAAAGTAAATTACAGTAACTGCTCGTAAATAAATTTAATAATATTAGAAATTGTTTTATTCGGTCTAATGTATACAACAATAATTAAAGGTTCTTTATGAATATTGATGTGCACGCCTTACTCGTCGACTTCAAAGCAGCCCACAACTCGGTCGACAGGAGCTGTCTTTGGAAAATACTGACGGAACTGGGTTTCCCAGGAAAATTGGTACGATTGACACGGGTGTGTATTAATGGATCCCGATGCCGAGTCCTGGTACAAGGAGAAATGACTGAAAGCTTCGACGTAAAGTCAGGATTAAGATAAGGCGACAGCCTATCCCCGATGCTGTTCAACCTGGCCTTGGAAAAAGTTGTACGAGAATGGCTTATGAACTGGGACTCTGGAGAAGAAAGACTAAAGAAGAGATTATAGGGGAAACCCGACAATCGATAGCGCACGATATGAAAGCTAAGAGGTTAAAATGGGCGGGACACGTGGCAAGAAGCAACCCATCAGGCTCCCTCAACATAACGATGAACGCAACAGTGGTCAGTACCCGACCGCGAGGGAGACCCAGAACGAGATGGGCTGACATAATCAAGAAGGAAGCCACCGAACATCGAGTGGTGAACTGGAAAGCCATCGCCCAAGATAGACAGAGGTGGAATAGGCTAGTTGAGGCGGCTAAAGATCTTCAAGGTCTGTGAGCCAACCGAAAAAAAAAATTTGTTAAAGTTGCGATAATAGATGGAATAAGCATGATTAGTGCTAAATTACTATCAAAGATTGGTACAAACATCCTCATTTTTGTTATTTTCTGAAACTTGGATGAAAAATGAAGAACAAATTGATATTGAAAATTTCAACTATGTTACTCATTACATACGACCAAACTCAAGAGCTGGTGGTGTAACAGTGTATCACTCATCTACAAATACATTTTACAATGTAATTAAAATGCAACGTATTTCATCAATTATTTCAAAACAAGTCTCCGATCAGAATTCACAAACAGGTGACATTACTGCTGTTCAGAAATGTTTTAAAGACAATATGAAATTAACAGGGAAATAGATAAATATAGTCACATTTTTTGTTTATTATAAAATTAATTGGATTGTGACCATTGTTGTTGTAACATCTGCTTTGTAATTGTTGGAAATATAGCATATATTTTTCCTGCACTCAATTTCTACTGCTTAAATATTTGTTTAATTTTCCCACTTGATAATTACAAGAAATAGCGGCATCCCTTGTGGGAAATTGATTGATAAGTAGTATATTCATGATGAGTGTATTAGAAAATTTAAGAAGGGAGAGGACTCAGATCCGAAGAATTTTCTCAATGGGGTACAATGAATTCACCCGATTATGTAGTGAAGAAACCCCCAACACCAATGATATTTCAACAACATTTATGAAATTATCGGACAAAGCAGAGAGACTTTTTAGTCTTGACAATCAAGTAAAAGAACTTTTATTTGTCCATGTAGAAGATGATAGCATATTTGAAAAAGGATTTGAAGAAATTGAAAGTTACAGGGACAAATGGTTTTCGGCTGTCTCAATTAAAGATAGAATGGTTACCGAAAAATATAAGCATACCTCAAGCTCCACATTTGAACCTGGAATTGCATGTAAGAAAAATTACAGACTACCAAAACTTGAATTGAAAAAGTACGATGGAAGTCTAAGCGAGTGGATAAGTTTTTGGGCTAGTTTTAAGAAAGTTCATGACAGTGAAGAATTAGATAATGAAGAGAAGTTCCAGTACCTATTTCAGGCCACTGTGGAAAAAATTTCCTGCTAGAGAGCTTGTAGAAAGCTTCCCTCCATCTTCTAAAAATTACCCAAAGGTAATTGAACAGCTGAAAAATAGATTTGGGCGTGAAGGATTACTGATTCAGCTGTATGTCGGAGATTTATTGGGTTTGGTTCTAAATCAGGCTACAAAAAAAGGAGGTATGACCTTAACTTCTCTCTATGATAAATTAGAATGCCAACTGAGATCGCTGGACACTCTAGGTGTAACCACTGATAAGTGTTCATGTATGCTCATACCTTTAGTTGAGTCAGCTCTTCCAGAATCAACTCTTAGGCAGAATTAATCGACCCATTCAACTTCTCTTTCCTTTAGAGGTATTTAGCGATGAACCTAAAATAATTCCAGATATTGGCGAAGATGACGGTTCCTTAGAAGAACGAGTCCCAAACATAGAAGGAGAAGATTTGGAGGAAGAAAGTGGCCCTTTGTTGAGAACACGATGCGGAAGGGGTGTTCGGATACCTTTACGGTTCCTTTGAACACAGATAGAATATATTTGTTTAGAAAAAAGGAAAAATGGAAATTTAGGACAATGTGCTGTTTGTAATATTTCTTTATTTTACTATTGAGTAGTTAAAAACACCTCAAGGTGGGAGGATGTTCAGAAATGTTTTAAAGACAATATGAAATTAACAGGGAAATAGATAAATATAGTCACATTTTTTGTTTATTATAAAATTAATTGGATTGTGACCATTGTTGTTGTAACATCTGCTTTGTAATTGTTGGAAATATAGCATATATTTTTCCTGCACTCAATTTCTACTGCTTAAATATTTGTTTAATTTTCCCACTTGATAATTACAAGGAAACTGCTGTTCGGTGTATCAATATTCTTTTTTTTTTTTTTTTTTTTCGGTTGGCTCACAGACCTTGGAGATCTTTAGCCGCCTCAACTAGCCTATTCCACCTCTGAAATTTTCAATATCAATTTGTTCTTCATTTTTCATCCAAGTTTCAGAAAATAACAAAAATGAGGATGTTTGTACCAATCTTTGATAGTAATTTAGCACTAATCATGCTTATTCCATCTATTATCGCAACTTTAACAAATTTTTTTTTTCGGTTGGCTCACAGACCTTGAAGATCTTTAGCCGCCTCAACTAGCCTATTCCACCTCTGTCTATCTTGGGCGATGGCTTTCCAGTTCACCACTCGATGTTCGGTGGCTTCCTTCTTGATTATGTCAGCCCATCTCGTTCTGGGTCTCCCTCGCGGTCGGGTGCCGACCACTGTTGCATTCATCGTTATGTTGAGGGAGCCTGATGGGTTGCTTCTTGCCACGTGTCCGGCCCATTTTAACCTCTTAGCTTTCATATCGTGCGCTATCGATTGTTGGGTTTCCCCTATAATCTCTTCTTTAGTCTTTCTTCTCAGAGCCCCACTTCGGGCCTACAATTGTCCTTAGCACCTTCCTTTTGAATCTTTCGATTCTTGCTTGTAAGGTACTGGTCAATGTCCAAGTTTCACACCCATACATTAGCACGGGTTTGATTATTGTGTTGTAGACCCTGAGTTTCAGTGGGCGGCAGATTTTCTTAGATCTGAGGACTCGAGAAACCGAGAAGAAAGCACGATTGGCACTGGCTATTCGTTGATCGACCTCTGTTAGTTGGTTGTTTATTGAGGTTACTGTAGATCCGAGGTATTTGAAGTTATCTACTTTAGGGAAGGTATAGCTTCCTACACTTATATCGTCGATTACGTGTAGGTTCCGGCTTACTATCATGTACTTCGTCTTATTTTGATTAACTTGTAAGCCGATGTCTCTCGCTGAATTGATCAGGAAACCGGCGAGTGACTGGATATCTTCTTTCTTACTTCCTAGCACAGTCACATCATCCGCATAGGCGAGGAACTTATGCATTTTCCCCACGTGCACTCCCCCGCTTGCCTTGGTACATTCTCGGATAACTTTTTCCAAGGCCAGGTTGAACAGCATCGGGGATAGGCAGTCGCCTTGTCTTAATCCTGACTTCACGTCGAAGCTTTCAGACATTTCTCCTTGTACCAGGACTCGGCATCGGGATCCATTAATACACGCCCGTGTCAATCGTACCAATTTCCCTGGGAAACCCAGTTCCGTCAGTATTTTCCAAAGGCAGCTCCTGTCGACCGAGTCGTAGGCTGCTTTGAAGTCGACGAATAAGGCGTGCACATCTTGATTTATTTCCCAACGTTTCTCGAGTATCTGTTTAAGGATGAAGATCTGATCGGACGTGCTTCATCCTCTTCTGAACCCTGCTTGGTAGTCGCCAAGGGACTTTTCATAGTATGGGTTCATTCTGTTTAGAATTATGTAGGTCAGGATTTTGTATGCGACAGGGAGTAGTGCTATTCCTCTATAGTTTTCGCACTCGTACATGGATCCCTTTTTCAGAATTGGGCATATGAGACCTGTGTTCCATACGTCCGGGATCTTTTCCTCTCTCCATATTTTCAGGATGAGCTGGTGTAGATGGCTCGTCAGTGACTCACCCCCTTCCTTGAATAGCTCACCAGGTAAGCTATCTATTCCAGGGGCTTTTCGCCGCTTTACCTTCTCAATCGCCATTTGCACATCCAGTAGATCCGGCTCCTCTACCACATCGCTGGGATGGTCCTCAGCATGGTCCATGTCCTCATCCTCTGAGGGATCTTCACTGTTCAGCAGCTGCTCAAAGTAATCCTTCCAGATTCCGAGCACTTCGTCTTTGACTGCTGTCAGTTTGCCTTGTTTATTTTTCATTTGAGTGCTCCTACCCATGTATCCGGTTCTTTCTTTCCTGATGTCAGCATAGAATTCACAAATTTTACCGCCCTGCCAGTTATCTTCTATCTCCTTGAGCTTTTGAGACAAGAATTCTCTCTTTGCCTTTCTCAGTGTCTTGTTTACTGCTTTCTGAGCAGCTTCGTATCTATGTTGGGATTCTTTGTCTCTTTCAATTGGCGTACTCTCTAGGTCGAGAAGTTCGAATTTATTGGACAGCTGTATTTGGAATCGTGATTGAGTCTCCGGATCCTTTAGTCTTTGGATTTCATATCTTATTCGTTTCAGGTCGCTATCTGTCTTCTGGATTCGTCTAAGCCTTTGGTTAAACTTGACTACCACCAAGGCATGGTCCGAACCACAGTCGGCTCCCCTAAAGCTCCTCACATCTTGAATGGAGCTTTGGTGTCGCTTGTCGATCAGCACGTGGTCGATCTGGTTCCTCCACCTGTCCCCAGGACTTGTCCATGTATGCTTATGAATCTCCTTATGCGGGAACTTGGTGCTGCTGACTACCAGATTCTTAGCAGCTGCGAAACTTACACATCTTACTCCATTTTCGCTGCTCGTTTCATGAAGACTGTGCGATCCAATTGTTGGCCGAAACTGACGCTCCCTTCCGATCTTGGCATTGAAATCCCCAATGACTAGTTTTACGTCATACCGTTGAATACCGTCATAGACTTGCTCAAGCTGCTCATAGAAATCGTCTTTCATATCATCGTCCTTGTCTTCGGTTGGTGCGTAGACGTTTATGATGGAGATGTTGAACCATCTTCCTTTGAATCTAAGCACACTTATCCGATCGCCAATAGGGACGAAGCTTAGGATTGATTTCTGAGCCTAGGGGCTTACTATAAAGGCAGTTCCTCCGGTAAAGTTCTGTTTGTTCCTTCCACTGTAGAATATCGTGTACCCATCGATAGTGAGTTCACCATCCTCGGGCCACCTAACTTCTTGTACGGCTATTATGTCAGTAGCGTACCTTTTAGCTGTTTGGGCGGCTCCAGGTCTGTATAAGCTCCGAACATTCCACGAGGCAAGACGGAGTCCTTTATACAAAGCCGGGGTCGTTACCAGTTTTAGACTATCAGTTCCGAGGCTAGTTTTTGGTTTCGTAATCAGGTAAAGTTTTTACATGGTCGGGTGATTGACCCAACACATAACCCCCGTTGACCTTGGAGGACCTGTAATGAGACGTCTCCAGTAGACTGACGGGCCTCATCACGCCCGGGGGAGGGGGGAGTTTGGACTTCGTGACTTTCATCGGCGGGTGGTCACCCAACTGGGGCGGTCACCCATCCAAGTACTAAACACGCGCGACGTTGCTTAACTTTGATTACCTATTGCAACTGTCTTTGTCCACTCGGCCATCCCGGCCCCAATTTAACAAATTTAAGTAGAGTTATATTGTTGAAGAACTTTAGAATGTAGTGGGATAAATGCTGTAAGCAGAATTTTTAAGGCTGTATGGATATCTAAGCCGTCAATAGCCACAGCTGCTTTACCAGTTGAGGCACAAGTTATATATGTACGTGTTACAATAATTTTCAGTAATAAAAAACCAATTATAAATATCCATAAGCAATTTTGTGAAATAAGTCTTTCCACAGCCAGCTGGTCCAGCATCGTTTGGACACAATATTTACTTTAGGCAGATTGTCAGGAATGGAAAGAAAAATAAATCCATTAAATTTACACCTAGTGGGAAGAATTCCTAAACTTAAGGAATTCTGACAACCACTACAAGCCATTTGATCATTATAATCAAGATTTGGAAGAACGTCATGATTGACCTGTTTTAGAGTAGAATTTAAGATTTTTAATTTACTTTGAAACCAAAGACACACACATAGCATAGCCAAACCTATCATTTTTAAATCGTTTTTCATTCATTTTTCGTGCATATTTGTGTAAACTGAATTGTTTATAAGGTAGTTGAAATATGTCACTAGTTTCAACTCTTGTATCTGCAACTTCTAAAGATGGAGTATTCATAATGGAATCTTGATGGCAGCATATTGTTATAACTGTACTTAAAATAGTAGTTGAAGTACTTGCCTTGAAACAAAAATTCAACTATGAATTTTGAATACTGTTTGTATGAGGCTTATCAGTTAATGAAATTAAAATACTTACTCAACATCATAGTATCTGTCCACTTGATTTTACTTAGCAGAGTAATTTTACAAGATATAAACAACTCAAACATACATTGAGGCGGCCATTACACTACAACAGAGTAGAGTGGGTAGTTCACACAGTGTTGCCACTCAACAGGTTAACAATAATTTTACATTCAACAGATTAAAAATTACATTCTAACAGATTCGTCATGATTGCGCGACGCACAGTGGTTGAAAGGCGGAAAAAACCTATTTTTTGAAGGTATTGGAATATTCTTTTTCTTTTCATTATCAATTAATAGAATAGTTGCCTGACACATTCCATCAATTTATTCGGAGATATTCTGATTTTTAAACTCGTTAGGACCCTTTAAAAATCGATCATTGAAAAAGTCTATTTTTCAGCGGAAAATTTATAACACTATAATAATTTTTAAATCTCGCATTTTTGTTTCTTAGAGCGATTTTCCTTCATAATCATGAAGAGCGATCTCACATATTACACTAGCATAAAAATGATGCTATTTGGTCTATGTTTTAACCCAGAAATAAAATCCCGAATAAATGCAACAAAATTAAGACAAAAAATTTTTTTGGTAATTCATATTTTTCAAGCGCAGCCGAGCGCAGTTTTAAAATCCATTTTTTTAAGAAGAAGATACATTCAAGGAAATATTAAAACGTATTCTAGCTGCGTCTACCTGCGTCTGTACATGTGGGATATTTTTTTTGTTGAAATACCTATGCTATTTCGTGCAGTTTATTCGCTATGGAGCTTGTGCTTCGAATTAGGTTATTACTAATCATTTCGTAAAACATCATGCCTTACTTACCAGGTCTGTAGCATCATTTATAAAGCCAGTCTGAATCGTTATTAGGTCGATAATAAATCAACTTTTTCACCTACCGTGATTTTAGAATGAATTTGAAAATTATTAATAATAAGTTTATTAATATGACCTCCGATAACTTAAAGATTCGGCACTTTTAATTTTTAAACATCCATTTGTTTTTAGAAGATTGGTATTAAAAAAAAAGGTTCAGCTATTATTTAGCGTGAATAAGGGAACTAAATTTTCACAGATAGAGTTGCAGTTATTAAACCTACATTGAACAGTCAATCCCACCATCTCCTATCAAAATTATATTAAAGTCGGGTGATCCCAATCTTATATTTTAATATGATATACATTTAATAGTTAATATGATAAAACATTTAATGTTTTAATAATTAAAACATAACGACAAAAATAATTGATAGTTCCTATGTATGATTTTTTTTTTTTTACCTAAGTTGAGTGTTTTCATGAAATAAAATAATGCTGCAAGTACTATCAATGATATTACTAGCATAAAACAGCAAAAGTGTTTAAACTAGCCGATTTCGAGTCGGAAATTGATGTATAATTTTTTTTCTATTTTCCTTACACTGCCGGTTAACCCGAATAGCCAGTTAAGCGGGGCTCGAACCTATACATTTTATAGGAAATTCAATCGTGGTTATGATAATATCAACTTTATTTTTTTGCGGCTCACAGATCGGGTTTGACAAGGTTTTTTTCCGAAAATAGTCGATTTTCAACCACTGTGCGACGTGGAGACACAAACGCAACAACCGACTCTTCTTACCGACAGCGTGACCTACACAACGCGTGACTGACGCGATACTTTACCGGGTTAAAATAATATGGAATGACAGCTGGGCCCATAACCTGTTGATAGGGTAACAAAAAAAGCTTTGGTCATTCCATAAGTATCACAACTTTATTATAAGTCATTATCTCAATAAGAAAAAATCGCGGTAGTAGCCTTAACCAGACTCCAATCAATCATTACTTTACGGAATAGATTCCAACTTTGAAGTTTAAATTCTTTGGATGGAACTTTTCATTAATTTTTTTACCTCATTTTATATTATTTTGGTATTTTAATGAATAATTATGCTGAATATTATTGATTAAGAACTGATTATGGAACCTATTTTTATTTTATATAAAATATGAGGTGGTATTATTATTCATGTTTTATTAAGTAATAGACTTCAGATAAGTTTTTTAACATTGAATTACTCAGCTTATAAATACTCTTAGTTTCTATTATGTTACGTTGCAAAATTACCATTAAGTAGTCCTTTAATTTTTTCTTTATGTTGCTCATCTGGTCTTCACTGTTATCCATGTTTTCTTCGCTTATTATTGTGCTAAGTAGTAATACAAAGACTGAGTCTTTGTATTACTCTGGACTCAGAAGCTCTGATGAAGATCCACAAGTTGGATCGAAACTTTGGCTTTTCAAAATAAAAAAGTTTTACTGAAAATCCTGACAATCTATTAACCTTTCGTAAAGAATAATAGTTGACTATCTCTCATCTCTATTAATTTCTTTAAATTTACTATCTTGCGCATACGCTATTATAAGGATCACCAATACAAATAAAGTGCCGTTATAAACATCATCACAATTTAAATTTTATTGTCATAATCATTTACATTTTATCAATACAAATTAAAATTATCATTTTTGTTATGATTGATATTGATATAATATTGGTCTTTATTATACAATAAATTTATATTATATATTGTCTATATATTTAAAATACATTTGCAAAAAAAAAAAAAAAAAAAAAACCTCTCATTTTGGTCGGCTATTGGATTATTGGGAACGCTGCCTATGAATATGATATCGATTTTAACATTACGCGTACAGGTTTTGATTTATTAGATCTTATTCGAAATAAACGATATTAAGGTTGATTCGATCATTAAAGTTACAATTTCTTTTTATGACAAAATAAATATATGAAAATAAAGAACATATAAATAATTAATTTAGTTACATAATTAGCGCCTTATCTAAGCTAATGGTCTACCCCAGTATGGTTTATATCGGATAACTTACATTAAATCCATACCTGAGCAAGTATTCTTATAATCGATATTATTTTCATGATCAGCATGCCCAATAACTTAATAGCCAAACCCAATCTCGCGTATAGCGGATAAGCTGATAAGCTGAGCGAGCAACCTTAAAATCGATATAATTTTCATCAGCACAATATCGATTATAACGGTTAAGTTGTAATAACTCGATACCTGAGCGATTAATCTTATAATCGATATCATTTTCATGATCAGCATACCAAATAAGCTATGGCAGTAATCGTTTTCAACATAGATATTAATCTATTTTACGATAGGTTAAATGATGGTCAGGATTTTCAGTTTACAATGATTTTATTGTGGTAAGCCAACGTTTCGATCCAACTTGTGGATCTTCATCAGGGCTAAAAGAAAACAAATATATGAGTGTCTATGTTAGAGGGTGACAATAAATGGATACATTCCAGAACTGATAATAATATAAGAGATGGTGATGATATAAGAGATGGCACCATCTCTTATATTATTATTAGTAATGTATCCATTTATTGTCACCCTCTAACCTAGACACTCATATATTTGTTTTCTTTTAGCCCTGATGAAGATCCACAAGTTGGATCGAAACGTTGGCTTACCACAATAAAATCATTGTAAACTGAAAATCCTGACCATCATTTAACCTATCGTAATTGAAGAACAGTTGACTATCTACTTTATTATTTTACTATTTACCAGTATGATTTCCATAAAAAGGGTTAACCCAATAATGAATACGAATGTGGAGAAAAACCAAAAAGAAAGATATTATTTAATCCTGAAGTAATAAATTTTATATTTATAAAATTCACAACTCATTTTGTGATTTTTTTCGTGTTTACCATTTTCTTTGTGGATACATTCGTATTCACACATTTAATTGCGAATAGTCAAAATTTTTCCTGCAAGCATATTTTTATTTACAGGAAAATTGTTGAATACGGTTGTATACATACATTCGAATAAGAATAAATTCCTATTCACACTTGCAAATGCTTAATATGTTTGTTCTAGTATTTAAAAATAATATGATATGGATGAATTTGATTTCATGTTCACATAACAGTTTATAAAAGAATTATAGAAATTCATCAAGTAAGATTACAGGTAACTCTATTTTATCAAATGTAAGATTTAATGTCAATGCAATTACTTACTTCGTGATAAATGGATAAGGTGTCAGAGTTGATATAAAATCTCCTAGTTTGGTTTACAATATTTTCCTTACATTATAATAGTGGGTAAATTACAGGAATCGCTTCATTGCTGGATAGTATAACTTGAGGTATATCTTAATGAGCCTTCGAATCCATATTTCCGGTTTACCACTAATGGTGTTGCCTAATCCATTAAATAAACCGCGCTTGGTCTTCTTTTGGGTAGGATATTATTGATTGTATCCGTTAAGAAAGTTAATTGCTTGGGCTACCGGATTACCTGAGCTGACACCTTTTGGTTTTTAATGACCACATTAATATGAAATTGAATTTAGTTCATTTAACTTTGTGAAATCTAGGAAATGAACTACTGTTTTATAATCTGATATTACTTTGGAGTCGGGAATTTTAAATGTTATAAGTAAATTTAATAAAGAGATCCGTATATTACTAATATAACCAGGAAATGAAAAAATATAAAAATTGTTCAAATCAAACTAAAAAACATTATTTAAATAATGTAATTATCCACATTTCAAATGTAAACAACTCCAAACAAGTCTCATTAATTGTTAAATTTTTATCTCAGTATAATTTTGATAGAATACATAACACATATACCTTATATATGTATACAAATACATCTATATATACATAAACATATACCTACTTATACATAATACATATAGGGGAGATTGTTTCACAAACTAAATAGGCTTAGTTTGATTGGAACAAAGATCCCTCTAATCAACATTTAATACGACTAGTATTTTTTTTTTGTAAATCAAAATTAATAATGAGATAAATCAGGAAAGAATAAAAACAAAGGATTGTTCCAGAGGGAACCTGTTTCTCCTCTTTTGTTTTCATATGATTTTATAACGTTTTTCAAGAAAAATGAAATTAACGGTTCTAGAATGCGAAAGGAGGTTTTGATTGGTTTAACCTATGCGGACGATATGATGCTGCAGCCGGATTCTAGGACTAATCCCCTGAAAAAATTAAATATTCTCGTTGAGTATTGCAAAGACAACCAATATTCAATTAAGATCTAGAACACAAAAGTTGTATTTCATATCACCTAGGTGCCATAAACTAGTGATGCGACATTTTTTTTATAATTTTATAAAAATAATGTATATAATGTTTAATATATAATGTTTTTTATTTAATTATTATACATGATTACAAAATATAGCAAACATTATTAGGGCTTGGTCTCTTGACCGTTATCCCGGTATTGGTTACTGATATTGAATACATAATGTTAATATAAAAAAGAAATTAAAAAAATATACGTATATACACAATTAATTCAAATATATACACATACCATTTAAGATCAAACAATTAATACAAATTAAAAAAAATCAATACAAATTAAAAGCAAACAAATCCTCAGTGTGCCCCTATGTAAATAATCATCACTAATGGCTTACAATTGTTATTATTGTTTTGTTTCTTCCTATTGTTAATAAAACTGTTTACTTCCTAATTTAAATAAGAAAACAAATGCAACCAAAATCGAAAATACAGTATCTGGCTACATACTACGTTTATGTTTATTACCTAGTTTTAATTATTTATTTTTTTATTTTATTTTATTTTGGGTTGAAGTTCTCGCTCGAAAACGATACTGCTCCATCTTTTTCCTCAGTTCACTTGGTTCCCCCGTAATCTTTAATTTTATCTTTTGAATTTATGTGTAAATTTTCAAACACAATGCTATTGGGTATTGCGTTTTTTGATATAATTTGTAACGAAAATACAGTATCTGGCTACATACTACGTTTATGTTTATTACCTAGTTTTAATTATTTATTTTTTTATTTTTCATTTATTTATTTATTTTTTTTATTGATAACTGAATTTAAATTTACTTTGAAGTTAAACTCTGTTATTAAAGTTGTTCTGTAGGCCCACGCTATTTTACAATATATTATTAAGTTACCCCAGTTTTTACCATTTAAGTATTCAATAAGTTCGTTATTGTTTAATTGGTTCTTATTGAAACATTTCCTTCGGAATTCCGCTAAAACAGGGCATATGGCCAGAAAATGCTGCGTATTTTCTATCTCTCCTTTATTGCAGAGTGAACATATTTCCTGTTCATCTTCTTCATTATAAATTTTATAATTTAGATTTAGCAGTTACCCTCTCGCTTTAAAAACCCATTTTATATCGTTTATTTTTTTATCTAGAAGGAGGTAATTATTTATTCCTAAGTTTACGGATAATTGTTTGTATTGATTAAATCTCTTAGATTTGTTTATCCACTATATGTTCCTTCTATAGTAGTTTTCTTCCACCATGTTTACAATTTTTTTCAAAACAATTTCCAGTGTATCAATATGCTCTTTGTTGATTTCCTGTTCCATATTATATTTTGTTGCATTTGTTGTAACTCTTTAAACCAAAAAATCTTATTTTTTATGACCTCTGTGGCTAAATAATTCGGTGCTCTATTGTCTTTCATGTTTAAGACCTTTAATAAATAATTATAATTGATCTTTAATGTGTAACAAAAAAGAGGTTTTAGGCCTGTTTCTAAGTGAATCATAAATCTTGGTGTGTATTGTGGCAAGCCAAATAACTCTTTTACCAAGTAAGTATGTAATGAAGTAGAATAGTTTCTCTACTTCATTATATTCTTTATAACCCCATACCTGTGCACCATAACATAAAATAGATCTAAATACTGAGGTAAATACTTCTATTTTTGATGCATACGGTATTTGATTATTCGTCATAAAAACTTTCCATCCAACATTTAATCCTGTTTTCGCTTTTTCCAATTTCAGTTGGAGGAGTGTCTTTAGTGATAATGTACTGCTTAAAGTGATTCCTAAATATTTATAATTTTTAATCACTTCGATAATTTCCTTGCTCAAATACCATTTTTCCTTTTTACCAACTTTACCTCCATTTCTAAATACCATAACCTTCGATTTGTTTAAGTTAATTTGTAGGCCCCATTTTGTACAATATTGTTCGATATTATTTATCATATATTGTAGACTACAGAGATCGGATGCCACGGCCACTATATCGTCCGCATATGCTAAAATTTTAATTTTTTTATTGTTGACCCAAAGACCTCCACCAATTTCCTTTTCTAAATCATTTATATAACATGAGAACAAAAAAGGCCTGTTATGTTGGAAAAAGACCTGGCTGTTTAAGGCCCATGGAAGTTTCAAAAAAGTTTGTTCCTTCCTTACACCAAACGGCTGCTTCAGTATTCTCGTATAAAAGTTTTATTAGATTGATAAATTTGGATGATACTCTTAAATTATACAATTTATACATCAATGCCCCTCTGTGTATTCTGTCAAATGCCGCTGAGAAATCAATAAAAAATGCGTACACCTTCCCCCGTTTTTTACTTAGTTTTAACTTTATTATACTCATCAGGTTAAAAATGTTATCAATTGTAGCATAGTCTTTCCTGAATCCTGCCTGAAATTCTCCAATAACATTCTTTTCAGCCCATTCAGTTATTCTTAGTTGTATCAAGCCTGTAAACAACTTCCCTACTGTATTGATAAACGAGATTCCTCTGTAAATATTTAGTTCACTTTTGTCTCCGTTCTTATATATGGGTAGATTATTGACTGTTAAAAACATTTCGGTATTTTTCCTGTCTCGAAAATTTGATTAAATGTTTCTAGCAATTTTTCTAAAAAATTATTTGTTGCATGTTTAAAGAACTCGTATGGAATGCGGTCCTCTCCAGGTACCTTGCCCTTCCTAGCTCTATTGAGAACAGTTCGTAATTATTCTATTTTAAATGGTTCATCTAAGCTACTATTTACTATGACTTGTCCCGGGTAATTTATGTCTGTTATTGTTGAGGGTTGGTTATACATGTTATAAAAATGTTGAATCCATTTATCTTCAGATAAATTTTCTAATAAATAAATATAGTAAAAGGTTTTTTCCTAAATTTATTTACAGTTTTCCAAAAATCTTTTACATTTATTACTTTTTTAAGTCTATCTATTAATGTCATGTAGTACTGTTTTTTATTATCCTGGCATATCTTTTTATATTTTTGATTGTGTAACGTGTACAGCTCTTTATTTTCTTCCCTATTTGATTTTCTGTACTTTCTAAGAAAAAGAAAAGATAGTGTCTTGCTTTTCGACATTCCCCATTAAACCAGTCTTGCTTTTTTATGCTTGATTTTCTATTATTATTAATAATAGCTGATTTTTTAATTATACTAAGCAGTTGATTTAACATAAAACTAGGATCTTCAATCTTATCACTATTATTATTTAGCGTTGACAATATTGCCAACTTAGTATCTATCTTGCTCTGGTACCTGTTTTCATCCTGCAAATTCCAATTTAATTTTGGTAATAATGGTAATATGTTTTGTTTTTGTTTTTCTCTTTCCAGGCTTACAGCAATAGGCAAGTGATCCGAGAACATTTGGAGATCTACATAAAAACTTTGTTACCGTATTGAGTATTTCTCGAGTAATGCAGCAGTAATCTATAACCGAGGACCCGTTCTTTCCAATATATGTCATTTCCCCTTTCCGATCATTTTTTGTCCTACCATTCAAAATTACAAAATCATAGGAGTCAAGGAATTCAAATAATTTGGTTCCCCCGTAATCTTTAATTTTATCTTTTGAATTTATGTGTAAATTTTCAAACACAATGCTATTGGGTATTGCGTTTTTTGATATAATTTGTAGTTCGGCTGTCCTTGCATTCATACCTCCTAATAATATAAAATTAAGGGTACTATTCTCTTCTATTAAATTTTCCACGGCTTTAAAGTCATTTATCCAATCGTTTAGATATACCGGTATAACGTAAACATAACTGCCTGATACTGTTAGTCGTATTACCTCAAATCCTGATAACTGAACAAACTTTACTCCCTGATTTACTATACTTTTTTTGATTCCAAATAAACTACCTCCACTTGCTCTACCATAAATTGAGTTTCTTATAGCCGGGATCCATTTTAACTCATACCCTGTAATGATTAGAAAAGATACGATAAACGAATGGTCAAAATATTATCAGGAATCGAACACAGGCAGATTTTATAAAAATCATGTACCACAAATTTTAAATAAACCGTGGTTTCTTAAAATGAACTTAACAAAGGACATGGTAAAAAAATTTTCTCGGTTGAGAACAAATCACGCGTTATGTAAAACTTACCTGCAACGGATTGGAGTTGAAAATACTTCTGAATGCGATAAATGCAAGCAAAGAGAAAACCTTCGACATATAATTTTGGAATGCCCAGCATACAAAAACCAGAGGAAAAAATATCTTAATTTATCAAATACGGATAATTACGATATGCAATATAAAAAATTACTAACTACAAACAAAAGAGAGGAAATCATTAATATATCAAAATACCTTCGCTCAATAAATAAATATATTTAATATTAGTCTATTAAAATATAGAAGCATATATTTTATATATAGTGTATATATATATATGAGTATGTATATAATACATACTCATATATAATACATATGAGTAAATATTAATCCAAACGCACGGGTGGCTGTATGGAAAATTATCCAATGCCAAAAAAAAAAAAAAAAAAAAAAAAAAAAAAAAAACTCATACCCTGGGAAAAGTTTATCATAATCAATAATATATTTCTCTACTATAAAGGTTTCAAACAATAAGAATATTTCAAATGATTTTATATAACTAAAAAAGACCACTTCATGTTTATTACGCAAGCCAAATATATTATATGATAGTTATTTGAAGTTGAATGAAGTTATTTGTTAATATAACTTTATCCGGTTTATTCTCAGATATATTTTTATAAATGTTACTTCTCTTATTTCTAAAGTTATTACCTAGTTTACATGAATTCCTATTAACTGTTCTATTGGGTTGAAGTTCTCGCTCGAAAACGATACTGCTCCATCTTTTTCCTCAGTTCACTTGCCGTTCTTCTGCTATCCTTTTATTTATAGTGGTCTCCTCCCTACTTTGGTCTTCTTTTGTATGACCTTTAATAAGCTCTTCTGCTTCTGTTAGGGCATATAATTTATTCTGGAAATAGATTTTACCCCTAACTACTCTAGCCTGAGGATCAAAATTCTTCATTTCTTTCAAACAATTATACACACGCTTTCCGTATTCTCTCTCTCTTCTCGGCTTCTATCATGAGCTACTGGCGTTTTCATATTTCTGAATATTTCTTTTTTTCTCATGATTTTCTGCTTTGCTAAATTTGATGTAAAGCAGACCTTTATTGGTCGAATACCAGGGCCTTTCCCTATTCGATAACAGTCATTTATTGTATCTTTGTTAATTTCTATTTTACATTTTTTGCACACTTTTTCCACTGTGTCTACAATATTTTCCGTATCTCTGTCCTCTTGCTCTTCGACATTATATATTACAATGTTATTTCTATTAATTTTCCCTTTATAGTAAATTCTCCTGTCTATCAATTAATTTTTCCAAATGCGCACACTTTTTCTTGGTTATTTCCATCTCAGCTAGTGCTGCCTCCAATAAATCTGACATTTTCATCATCCTAGCACTAATTTCACCCCTTCCTTTATTATTTTCCTTTATCTCCTTTAAGATCTCTTCATATTTATCGGTCCCTTCTTTGTTTCCTAAAGGCATTTTGTAAGAAGTATTTCTATCTAAATTGAGAACTAACAATAGAACTACTATTAGTAACACTTCTGAAAATTGTTTCACTCTAAAACAAACTATTAAACTTAATCACACACGAGCGTGCACTAAGAGATGCTCACTCCACGGCGGTCAGTAACCAACTCGAGATGCGACATAGATGTCGATGTTAAAAACATCGACGTTTTGGTCAAAATTATTAAAAAAAAAAAAAAGACTAGTCATGTAAAATCTTGATTAGACGGTTCTTTGTTCCACTCAAACCAAGTCTATTTAGTGAAAAAATAGTGAAACAACAAGCCCTAGTTTACATTCTTGAATGCCCGCTTAAGATCATTATTAAATGTTTAATGTTCTGAGGGGGCTTAATTGAGGAAGGGGCCTTTTTTGTTTTCCGATTAAGTACCTTTGTTTTTGATTATATGGAGAAAGTATCTGTCTCTCGTTTCGCCTAAAAATAAGAAATGGCTAAATATGAACTATGATAAAAATCAAGTAAACATAAACAGGAGAAAAACAAAAAAATATTCCGTCAACTCATAAAACACGTTGAGTCCACGCATGGGGAGTTCGCCTTTAATGACAGACGATTGTTTATAATTAAAGATATTCTGTTAATTTAATGGAAATTATTGTTTCATGGTAAATATATGATGTTTTCAACAACTACATAGAACATTATAAAATCAGACGACTTGGAGTATTATGGTTGCATTGCCGAATTATCACAAGTAAAATATTTTATTTAATAATAACAAAATTTAGTGAACTTTAAAAAGCAAATAAAAACAAAAATAAGTAAATGTGGAAAAATGTGTGACTTTGAGAAATGGCATTTAACAAAACACGTCAATTTCAAAATAAAGTAACTTGGTAAGTGAAAGTTGTGAGTTGCGCGCATCGCAACAGATTTCTTTTTTAATGAAATCGCCGTTTACATTTCATTGTATAATATTTCGCTGTTTAACAATGATTCACCGACATTATAGAACTTTTCTGCCCCTTTATCAAATATTGGAGAGTATTTATGGTTATTTATTTTTTTATAGGTAGAGGAACAGTGAGACGCAGTTAACTGTGAGACAGTTAGCTCATACACCAATTGCAAGGACCCAGTTAGTGTAGGATTTGTTCTAGAGTAGAATATTAGTCAAATAAGCTTTTCTAGGAAAGAAACCTACACTATCATACGTTTGTGACTACTTTTGTCTCATTTGGTATTCGAGGCAAGTTGTGTGTGTGTCGATGTTAACATCGATGTTTTAAGTAGTTGATTTTTTATTTTATTTTTTTTTTATTGGAAGAGTCTTGAAAAGAAAAACAGGACACTTAAAATTTAACCTCATAACACAGAGTTTAAACTAAATAAATCCAAGCTTGAAAGGGATATACATGTGAAAAAGATAAACAATGGGCGATAAACAACATCCAATCAGAAGCTTGAATCTTGGCGTGCCCTGAAACTTCCAGGGTTGTCAGTTACAAGTTAAAAAGTGACGGGTTTGAACGTGAATTATCTGAGAGTGATAGTTTTCATTTTGTTTCATATTGTACTTTCATGTTAATCGAAGCTTAGACAAAAACCAAAAATGTCCTTAAAATCGATTTTTTAACAAAAACAAAGATGTATTTTAATCGATGTTTTGATTAAAAAAAATATGTTTTAACAAAAACGAAGATGTTTTTTAATCGAGTTTTTGACAAAAAAGATGTTTTTTAATCGAGTTTTTGACAAAAACGAAAATGATCTTAACATCTATGTTTTGGCCAGGCGCGGTTCCAGAAAAAAATTTCGGGGGGGATTGGACGGTATGAAAAAAAAAAAAACAGCGTAAAAATAGCACACTTTGCTTATGCTTATACATTAAGTTCATATACAAAATTCTGTATAAAAAATTCTAGTCAAAATTAAACTAAACTTCCCTAGAAAACTCGTAAAAGTTAGATGCGTAATTAATTTTTTTAATTCATCCCACTAATTTTTTTTCGTCAAAATTTCGGGGGGGGGGATTGAACCCCAATATCCCCCCCCTGGGACCGCCACTGGTTTTGACTAAATTTAAATACAATTTTTGTAAACATAAAGGATTTGATAAAAACAAAGAATTTTATATCGTCGATTTCATTGACAAAAACAGAGATTTTTTTTAACATCGATGTTTAGACAAAAAGAAAAACATCATAACATAAATGTTTTAACAAAAACAGAGATGTTTTTTAACACGTTAGGTGCGGCGGCGTATGCTGAATCGAACGGTATCGGTCCCAGGTGATTAACCACATACGATATCGGGCGTCAGGGTCCGATGGGAATGCTCTGATGAAAGCGTTATCTTTTGACTGAAAAGTGAATTAAATGAGCGTCTCAAGGGCATTATCTTATGGTAAGGATTGGAACTAGACATAATAGGCGCAGGGGTCCGATACAGGATTTACGCCATACTTTATCGAAAATAGCTGGAATTTTGAATTACCAACCATTTTGATAATTTTTGCAATATTAAAACGACTTTTTGGAATCTTTTACTGCTTTACAACCACTCACTCTATGACAAAAAAAAATTCTTTTTAAAGAAATGAATTTATATAAAATAAATAAAGCAAATATCAGTAAGTTTTATTTATGATTACAGACTTAGTAAGAAGTATTATAAAAAATATATTATTTTCTTTCCCATATGTATGCAATTATTAAAGAATGTCAAAGAAATGAAATAGAACTACATAGTATAAAATCAAACACATAAAGTTACAGATAACCATAAAGCTTGATAAAGGGTGATGCCGTCCAGTAGTTTTGTTTTATTACTCAGGGCCGATATCGGACCTCGGAGTCCGATTCTAAAAAACAACAGAATTTCACCTGTTAGCTAAATTTTCTGCACTCAAATGCAATAATCTCATTAAAAATCGACTAAATTGAGTGTTTGAAGTGTTATCGGACTATCGGACATTTTCATGTGAAAATCGTCTGTTAAGAGGGAAATGTAAGACATCGGACCCCGGGGACCGATGCCGCACCTAATGTGTTAGTCGAGTTTTTGACAAAACCAAAGATGTTTTTAAAAATCTATGATTAGACAAAAACAAAAACATCTTAACATAAATGTTTTAACAAAAACAAAGATGTTTTTTAATCGAGTTTTTAACATCGTTTTTTAGACAAAAACAAAAACGTCTGAACATAATGTTTTAACAAAAAGATGTTTTTAGCATCGATGTTTAAATAAAAACAAAAATGTACTAAGCATCGACGTTTTGACAAAATCAAAGATGTTTTTTAATCGATTTTTTGACAAAAAAAAGACGTTTTGTGATTGAGTTATTGACAAAAACAATGATGTTTTTAAAAATCGATGTTTAGACAAAAACAAAAACATCTTAACATGAATGTTTTAACAAAAACAAAATTGTACTTAACAACGAAGTTTTGACAAAATCAAAGATTTTTTTTAATCTTTTTTTTTGACAAAAAAAAAGACGTTTTGTAATCGAGTTATTGACAATAGCAATGATGTTTTTAACATCGATGTTTAGACAAAAATAAAAATGTTCTTAATATATATAAAAGTAAAATAATTTCTTCTTTAATTGTCAGTTCTGATTTACCGCAACGTTCGTATTAGGTAGTAGCGGTCCGGAATATAGCCTTCAATTAATAATAAATTCACGCGATATTGTTCGATGCTGCTGATATCCATGGATGTCCTTCAATCAATTCTAGGAGGAGAAGTAATGGTGAAACCGACACCAACATCTCTGCTGTTAACCTTTCATAACCTTACACCTACAGGGTAATAGTCAGGGAGGTTGCCACCAACCGCCCAAGGGCACCCCAAATACCCCCCCCCTCCCGGGTTACAAGCTCATGGTCATACCATGCGACGTTCAGCTGTTTTAAAAGAGTAACAAACTTACCTCTTTGTGACGTACTTCTTTGGAAGAGTAACATAACCTTACACATACAGGATAACAGTCAGGGAGGTTGCCGCCAAAGTGGCCCAGAATCGCCATATTGTCCCTACTTCGGGCATCGGAGAATTCCACGTCCAGCACTATCTATCCAGTCTCGCCCGATGACTTAAACAACTTTTTCACAAAATCCCTTCAGAACGAGCAAAGTTCTTTTTCATACTGTATTTTACTTTGCTTCTGAAGTTTATTTATATTTTTTATTTATTCTTTTATTCTTAAATCTTTTATCCAATTTTCTATTCAACCAGCCAGACAAATGGCTCTGTAACTGATCATGTTTTGTTATTCTTAGGGGACTAGATGTCCCAGAATAAAGGTAATTTCTTCCTTTCTTTAAAAAAAATAGTGGTAGAAAATTTTATGGCCTTATGTACCACCTAAGGGATCCAGGGATTTAATAATAATAGAAATGTTTGAGCCATCCTTCTGTCAAAAGTGTGTCCCAGATAGTTACCTGAGTCCGTCTGACCTTGGTTGTTGTCAATATAAACGGGGGGGGGGGGAGGTATGTTTTCTTATCAGAAATGTAATGTGTTTTGAATGGTCATGATTGAGAGGTTAAAGTTAACCCTTGTCTAGTCGCACACTTTTGGTTTGCACATCAAGTCGCATGGGTTCCAGAGGACCCCATTAAACAATTTAATTTTTTTAATGTTAAATATATATATTTTTATGATTAATTTTTTTTTTAAGTTATTCATGTAAAGGAGTTAAGATACAAAAGTAATGAAATAGAAATATATTTTCGTTAACTCAATACAAATAAAATAATAGAAATAGTAAAAACAATAAAATTTTATTTTTTTTGTTCATTATCAGGAAAATATAAAAATTGTGTCAAAAAGTTTAATTTAGAAGAAAAGTTATATCTTAGGGAAATAAAAAAAATACAAAGAAGAACATTGTTGACATGAAAAAAATCCATGATCTTGGCATACGAACTTATGACACTTCATGCATGATGTCTTGGTCTTTCGGTCATTTTTTCTTGGGCACAGCTGGCAGCGTTGTTTTTTCCTAGGTAGTTCCTGGCTTGTTGAAGTAATTGCTTCAATTTGTTCGCCTTCCCCAAAGTAAAATTGAATTCTGAGCTTCAATTCTTTAGGAAGAGTAGTAACGGCCAGACGAATTCTAATATGCGGATTGCATAACTCTTCACTAAGGTTTCTCAGAAACTTACACCGTAATATTTTGTTGAAAGTGTTTGAGAAGTAAATTACTCGCGCATTTATTCCTCCAATGTTCAATAAATTGAAAAAAAATTGTTAGCGGCCATCTGTTAGCCTTTCTTGCTACTGAATAATTGGCAGACAGCTTGTCAACCATATAATCCCCTCCTTTGGTCTCATTATAGAAACAAATTATTTCTGGTTTTTTATTATTCTTGTTTATACCTTTCTCTGTGTGCATTGTGGACACTAAAATGACAACTTTTCTTTTCTTTGGGACATAAGAAACTAAGAAGACCATAAGAGATTGTAAGACCAGATTTACTAAAGGCAAATTTGCTTGAGTGCTCTTCTGCATGCTTCGTTTGGACGAAAGAGGGGGGAATCTCTTTTTTATTTTTTCTAATGGTGCCTACAGAAGTCAAATTATAATTTTTTAGCAAATCTTCTACCAATGGCACACTTGTGAACCAATTGTCGAACGTGACGTTGCGGCCAGTTTTCGCTATTGGTTCTACAAGTCTTTTGACCACATCACACGCAGCGTTAGAAACTTGATATGGCCCTTCGGGCTGCTTCCCACAATATATTTCCATTTTCTTCACATAAAAAGATTTTGAATCCGCTAAGGTAAAGACTTTGAGACCGTATTTTGCTGGTTTTGATTTTATAAATTGCCGAAAGGCACATCTTCCCCTGAATGCCCACAACTGCTCATTAATAGTTGAGTACTCCGAAATAGTATAGGTTTTTTGGAAATTTTCATTGAATTCATCAAACAGTTTTCTTATTGGAGCAAGTCTGTCTTCTTTTTTACGTTGATATCGTGTATTTTTGTCGTCTAAACGTAAACATCGTAAAAGGAATACGAATCTTTTTTGAGACATGGTACAGCGAAAAATATCATGCCCATGTTTATCCCATAATTCGTCAGAACTAGTGTGAGAAGATTTGTGTACCCCTGCCATAAAAAGCAATCCTATAAGTGCTTTTATTTCAAAAATATTTGTTTCAGTAACATCCCTCTCACGGCTATAAAATTCTTTTTTCCGAATGATTTTTTTATTAGTACATATAACAATGTCATTTAAAATTTCTTCCGTAAAAAAAACATAAAATGTTGATAAAGGAGACTTTTTTCAGTAAAAGGGCGATTGGTGCCAGGAAGGTGAATGACTATATTTCTACTCCGAGTCCTAACTGTTTGTTTAGGTGGATTGAGGGTCCATTTATAATTTTTACCCCTTCCCAGTAAATCTAACCTTTGACTCAAGGTCTGCTCCTCCTCATCGGATGATGATGACAGACCACTCTCCTCTGTAGAAGAATCTTCATCCCTCGATTCCATATTATCTCCAGTCTCTGAATCACTACCATCACTAGACACATCACCACACATACACAAATTCCAACTATGGAAAATTAGACTCAATCATGACCATTCAAAACATATTACATTTCTGATAAGAAAACATACCTCCCCCCCCCCCCCCCCGTTTATATTGACAACAACCAAGGTCAGACGGACTCAGGTAACTATCTGGGACACACTTTTGACAGAAGGATGGCTCAAACATTTCTATTATTATTAAATCCCTGGATCCCTTAGGTGGTACATAAGGCCATAAAATTTTCTACCACTATTTTTTTTAAAGAAAGGAAGAAATTACCTTTATTCTGGGACATCTAGTCCCCTAAGAATAACAAAACATGATCAGTTACAGAGCCATTTGTCTGGCTGGTTGAATAGAAAATTGGATAAAAGATTTAAGAATAAAAGAATAAATAAAAAATATAAATAAACTTCAGAAGCAAAGTAAAATACAGTATGAAAAAGAACTTTGCTCGTTCTGAAGGGATTTTGTGAAAAAGTTGTTTAAGTCATCGGGCGAGACTGGATAGATAGTGCTGGACGTGGAATTCTCCGATGCCCGAAGTAGGGACAATATGGCGATTCTGGGCCACTTTGGTGGCAACCTCCCTGACTGTTATCCTGTATGTGTAAGGTTATGTTACTCTTCCAAAGAAGTACGTCACAAAGAGGTAAGTTTGTTACTCTTTTAAAACAGCTGAACGTCGCATGGTATGACCATGAGCTTGTAACCCAGGGGGGGGGGGGTATTTGGGGTGCCCTTGGGCGGTTGGTGGCAACCTCCCTGACTATTACCCTGTAGGTGTAAGGTTATGAAAGGTTAACAGCAGAGATGTTGGTGTCGGTTTCACCATTACTTCTCCTCCTAGAATTGATTGAAGGACATCCATGGATATCAGCAGCATCGAACAACATCGCGTGAATTTATTATTAATTGAAGGCTATATTCCGGACCGCTACTACCTAATACGAACGTTGCGGTAAATCAGAACAGACAATTAAAGAAGAAATTATTTTACTTTTATATATATATATATATATATATATATATATATATATATATATATATATATATATATATATATATATATATATATATATAACGATATCGAAGGCTCTAGAAAATTTCAAAAGAATAAGGATTGTGATTATTTAGTTTATTTAAGGCCATTAGTAAGTCTGGAGTTATTTTCAGCGGAGCGGATCGAGTGTAATATTGAGATCGAAAACCAGATTGTAGAGGGTTAAGCATGAGTTTTGTCTTAAGGAAGATATTAAACCAAGATTGGATTAATCTCTCCAAAAGCTTGGATGGATTGGGTAAAATATAAACAGGTCTAAAAAATATCAAACAACGGAAGGAACAGGAACTTTGCTCAAATGGCGACACATATACGACATGTAACATATCCGAGGTAATTGCGCCACCTTTATCAGTCCAAGGCTTCAACATCCTCCTTCTTATTAATTGCGATAACAGTGGGCATCGAACTCTTCCTCCCGCGAACCAAACAAGCCTGGGTTCATCTCTTCACTAACATATACCCTCTTGTCTCTTGTTTGGTTCTTATCCGGTATATATTATGCAGTATATAGGTAATCGTTGCATGGAAATGATTTTTGAATATTTCAATTAGATTTTCATTTCCCTTAGGTGGAATGCCTGAAATAACTATGTATTTGTTTAGTTTACTCTGTTGGTAATCTTGAAGAATACTATTGATTTGAGTTAATTGGTCAACATTTTTCATTATATTGTGGGTTGATAAAAAGAGGTGCGTAATATTCAACTGTTTTCTTTAAGATTACTATGATTGATAATCAGCATTTTCAGTCAATCATCCTTATGTGAGATAAAAATGTTTTGATGTCTTCTTTGTGTCTGTAATATTTTGTCGATCAATTTTCGTTGCAGTTATTTCTTCTCACATTTGTCAAATATTGGTAACAAGAACTTGCTATTCGAAATAATGAAATCTATTTTATCACTGCAAGATTGCTCCGATGAAGATGTAAATTTTTCTGAAGCATTGGTAGGTAAAATCGTTAAACGATTGCTGTAATTGATTAGAAAAATTAATATTTTTGTTACTCTGTTACTCACTAATTTGTTATCATAAGACCTTCAACTCGTGGATCTAGATTTTGTTTCCAAATGAATAAAGCTTTATATTAGTGTCCTACCGAACCAAATTTTTAGCCAAAACCGAAACCGAATCCGAATTTCGGCCTCTGCTTCCTAGTCCTACGGCTGGTTCCCGAGAGAAGTTCGACCATACCCACTTAACTAGTTGAGGCCTAAAAGTTGAAATACAGGCTGATAATAGCAACAATTCATATAACTATATCTAAGTAATAAATAATATAAACGGGTAATAACATAAATAAACTGGAAATAAATCCAACCGAGGCACACAGGGGTATTTGACCCGAAAAGCTGGCCAAAACTATTTCCTTCCATTTTATTAATTCAAAAGTCCTCAAAATGGCTTCTATATTTGTAATAGACATTAAAAATGCTTTTTTAGCAGTTAAAAAAAATACTCTAAGGAGAAAATTTTCATAAAATTAATTTTTACATAAATCCACCGACTGTGAAATAGGCATCCATGGGTTTACAATTTATGTTCATATTATTTTCTCTTTATCCATTGCACCCATGAAATATGCTTGTAACTAATTAAAGATTTAATATCATTTATCTATTACTATTATTTTAAAAAAATGAAAATAGTGTAAAATTGGTGAATATAAAAAGTTATGGTGATAAAGAAAAACAAAGTGTTTTCCTAATTCATTAAGAGTTGTTTAATACCTCTTCGAAACACAACTTATATCCCAGGAAGAAACGCACCAACCTTTCTTAAAAATGCATATTAAATTTAATTATTCATTATTCACTTTCCTCGTCACTTAATGAAGTTTCGGAATCACCACTATCGGTTAAGTTGGTTGGGGGAGACAACATTTATAAAGTTTCCTTATAAAACCTGATACCTTTTTTCTTGAACTTCTCATACCTGTGATAACTAGATCTGATGTCAATATTAATCTATTAATTACATCCAGATTGCACTCTATCCGGTAAAATTTTCTGGTCTTATTTTCTCTATAAACCCGGAAATGGTTATTTCGAGTTTCTGCTTTTTCCTCAGATAAAAGACCAATATGAAGTAGAGGGCTTTTTATCACTTCAAAACCATCTCTTAAAATTTTGTGAACAGATGGTGTCATAGCATACCATTGATAAATCCGTTGTAAATTTTAAAGTAACAAATGATTTTTCAGAGCGTCCACCAGATCTTGAACTTTTAATTGATATCGTCCCACTTAGCCATTTCTTGTTGCTGTTTCAAAAACATTTCTTTTCCTTGAAGAAGCATTCCATCTTACTTAGAAATCATGCCTCAAAATTAATCATTTATGTTTTAGCTGTTTCACCTGCTCTAGGCTATTAGCTAGGCAATATTTCCCAATGAGAAAAGACGAAAATTCCTTATTTTTTTTTTAAAAATATGTCAAATAATTCCCTTCTAGTTATTATTATTATTCCAGAAGATTCTAAAATATAAATAAATGAAAATATAACAAAATTGAATTTTTTTTATTATTTAATGAAATTGACATTTTAGTAATAAAAAATTATAAGTCTCCGAATCGCAGATATTCGCAGAATTTTTTTCAAGAAACATAATCAACTATAATTATACATTATCATAAAAAATATTTCGTTGCCCAGAAATACCCAGAAGTATAACTTTTTAACCTTCAAATTTAATTTTTACCTCTAAAATATACCTACCAAAAAAACAAAAAGATATTGATACTAGTATTGAATACAAAAAAATTATAACTATGTGAATAACAAGTACAAACCTTGCCTCGAACTATCCATCATATGAAAACGACGATACTTCAGTAAGAACATAGAAAATTAATATATTTTGTAGAACAATACTTATGAGCACAGACGAGTTAAAGGATAAGGTCAGATTTGAATTAGAATAGCCGCCGGATTAAGGGCCTGGAAGAGATAAGAATCATGTTGCATGATCCCACAAGTCCTCTACTTCACCTTCGAGTCATTATTTACCAGAAATTTCAAACTTCAAAAAATGGGTTTTGGCCAGCTTTTAGGGCCAAATACCCCTGTGTGCGAGGTCCAAATGAACCAGGAACACCTCTGAATAGTCCAGTTATAGAGGTTATATTATGAATATGGTTGGATAGAGATAAGCTTATTGATGTTTTCAGTTTTTCCCGTATCTGTATTATCTTAACTCTTTAACTCTAGCATCTAGAGCTACGATGCCAAAGTTTGCCAGCAAGAGCAGCTTCAACCTACCCATCCAAAAATACGAGTAAAAGACGTTTTTTTGAAGGACTAAAATTGTATTTGTTAAAAATGCATTAAATTGAAAGCCTAAAGTTATCAGGTTATTTTCATGATAGAATTGTAGTAGATTAGTTACATTAAAAAAAAAAAAACTTTTTACTTTCACTTACCTATATATGAAATATATAGTAAGGGAAAGTATTACGATCGTAAAAAATTTCGACTTCCGGTTTTCAACGGAATACACGTTTTGGGGTCCCCTGAGTCCAAATAACCAAGTGTGTGTGTGTGTGTGTGTGTGTGTGTGTGTGTGTGTGTGTGTGTGTGTGTGTGTGTGTGTGTGTGTCTGTGTCTGTGTAGGAACATACTAGCTCAAAAACTATAAACCGTGGGAACCTGAAATTGGGTATTAAGTGTATGTATATGCCCGCGATGTAACAGCAAAAATTTCATTAAAATTGGTCGAACGGATGGGGTACTTTATTTTAAGAATTTTGTCTAATTTTTAAGTTATTTTTGATTTTCTTAACTGCTCTAACGATTTCGATAAAACTTGGTATTTCACGTATGTATATGACCGCGATGTGACAGTTAAAATTTCATCAAAATTGATCAATCGGAGGGGACTCTTTATTTCATAACTTTTTTCCCAAGTATTACCTTTTTTTAGATTATCTCAAAAACGGCTTTAATGATTTGGTCAAATTCGTCATGCTTAATGAAAATCAAGTCTTCTTTAATAACAGGTTAGCTTTATCATTAATAAAATGTTATAAGCGGGCTTAAATGAGGAAGGGGCCTTTTTTGTTTTATTATAAACTACCTTTGTATTTGTTTATCTTGGAAAAATTATCTGTATCTCGTTTCGCCTAAAAATAAGAAATGGCTAAATATGAAATAAGAAAAAATCAAGTAAACATATATGGGAGAAAAAAGAAAAATATTCCATCAACTCATAAAAGCGTTGAACCCACGCATACGCAATACGCCTTTAATGACAGATAATTGATTATAATTAAAGCCGTTCTGTTCATTTCATGGAAACTATTTGCTTCATGGTAACTAAATGAAGTTTTCAACAACTACATAGAGAATTATATAATCAGACGACTTGGAGTATTATACATGCTTGCATTGCCGAATTATTGCAAAATAAAAACTTTTATTTAATAACAAAAAACATTTAGTGTAGAGAGAAAATAAAAAATGAATGTGAAAAAATGTGTGACTTTGAGAAATGGCAATAACAAAACGCGTAAATTTCTAATCTAAGTATGTTGGTATTTATCCTTTATATTAAAATTAATTGTTAAAGTAAAACAATTAGGTGATGGGCCATTAACATGAAACTCAGCATGCTACACTTCACCTTTCTTTAAGGTGCTAGTAAGCAACTTAAATGCAATATTTTTGCGATTTTTGAGTCTTTTGGGATACAAGAAATTGAAAGATTTTGATGGTTTAATTTTTTTTTTCAATTTAATTGTTTAATTTTTTTTTGTGTTTTTGAACCCTTATAATATAGGATTTTCACTATAGCAGTAGATATGGATTTTAAAATATTATTGGCTGAGTAATGCAAAAAAATTTGTAAAAAGACTGTAAAAAGAGATAATATATATATATATATATATATATATATATATATATTTATATATATTTAATTTGCATTTTACTTACCTACCCCAGTGGCACGTTTTCCGCGGTACAGAGTTTCTAACAAAATTGTTTTTGTTTTTCGACTCACCCTAATAGACATGAATACAAGTTTCGGCTTGGCCGATTTTCGGCCGAAACCGGAACCGCGGCCGAAACCAGGTTGTCGGCCGAAACTGGTCGAAACCAAAACCGAAACATTGGCCGGGCTCTAGTTAATATCAAATAAACAAAGAACTTCCAAATTAATTACTTACCAAATTAATGACTGGAATTTTTGGCTAAAATTGTCCTTTTTCATTTTTATCTATTCCATTGATTCAAAGAAATTCAAAAAAAGACTTTTTTTTGTATAAATTTATCCGCTAATGGTGAGTAATTAGTTTTTTTTTTTTTATGTGGTCATGAGCACCTCGACAACCTGGGTCTATTGTGCGCCCAATTTAATGTCTGAACCTTAAAAGTTTCTCCCATGAAGCGAGAAAGACTCCCGCACTCGTCTTATCGCTTCAGACCTCCCTTTACCCCACCCATTTACTGCTAAGTGATTAGTTAAATTAGCCAACAAATTTCTATGTGGAGTTGAGAAAACAGATAGTAATATTCACTTTTCCATGGTTATAAATACCTTATTGTATTGATAATATACATATATTTTTCCATGATTATAAATTACCTTAGTTTATTAATAATGCTTGTATATTTGTCCATGATAATCAGGCCCTTAGTTTATATTAACATAAATTTTCATGCAGAAGCCCCCAATCAGTAATTTTATGAAATTAACAGATCTTCTGTTTCATTAATCCAATAGCAAATTGATATATTCTTTTCCCCTTTGCGAAAATATTAAATAAATACAAAATCTGAGATAACTAAAATAAAAATAAAGTTCACAATAAATAAAGAAAACAACATTATTTTGTGAGTGCAAACACATAAATAATTCTTGCTATGTAGTAATTGTTTAGCGCTAGATAATTAATTTATAATTTTCAAACCATTTAATTGGAAGATAAAAAATTCGACCACGGCCGGGAATCGAACCCAGGTAAGAGCGCTGCGACGTAGATGCAGAGGACCTGGGTTGGATTCCCGGCCGTGGTCGAATCTTTTATCTTCTAATTAAATGGTTTAAAAATAAATAATTCTTAATTATATGTTTTTTAATGCCAACTATTTCCAACCACAATTATTTAAGAGTATACAAAAATAATTCTTTAGCATTTGACATCATTGATGTTTTATGGTAATAAATATTAAAAAGAGGTATCAAATATTGGGTATCGTCCACAATACAAAAATCATTTATTTATTTACCACCAATATCATTCATACAAATTAAAAATGTTATAAACATAAATTAAAGATTCATAAAACATTTCCATTTATTTACAACCGATTTCAGTTACATAAATTACAAATGCTTCGAAAAGTTTAATAAAACATATATTTACACAGGCATTGATTTACTACTAAATCTTTTGCCTTGCTTGAATTTTTTTTTTTCACCCGTGAACTTTTAATCGAAATGCGACATATCTATTAAAAATTAAAGACAGTGAGAATTAAGCCCCAGTTTAAATAACTTAATACGTAGGGACTGCAATTAACGACTAAACTATTTTACAAACTTATCGTTAAAACTATAAATTATGAATAACATAAGAAGACAGTTCGTATTTGAATAGTATTAGGTAAACAATATAATTGAACACAACATGGCCGCGACAGCGATAGCAAATAGAAATAGAACACCTTCGTAAGCCACACTGTCTCTATCAAATCACTGTAATGGCGAATGGTTGGCAGCGCTCTAGTTTCACGTGTCCACCACTGAATAGAATAGAATAGAATAGAATAGAATAATGTTTATTACAAAAATATATAAACTACAATTACACTACAAATTTTAAACATTATGAGGGCTTGGTTCGCAAACCGTTAGCCCGGAGTTGGCCTTAATCTTATTCTAATAGATCAATCACAGTTCTTAAGTAATCATTTAAAGGAAACATTTTAAGACAAAAAGAGGGGCTTACGGTAATATATATTAAAACGAAAAATTACTATAATCTAAAATACATTTGATTCTACGCGTTAACACACAATATGTATATATTTCGCTAATACCCACAGACATATAATTTATCAATAATCTATAATAAATAAAATAATCTATCAACATATAATAGTAATAATACCATTACTACAGACTTACAATCTATCTCATCGATATTCCCACAAAACGTAAATACTGATGAAACAGATTAATGAAATAGCAATACAAAACTCCATGGTTCATTCAATAATTAAATTCCTTAATATGTTGGGATCTATAATTCCATGCCATTTTACAGTATTTAGTTAAACTAAACCAATTTTTACGATTTAAATATTATATTAATTCGTCATATTTAATTGATTTTTATTAAAACAGTGTTTACGTATTTCAGATAATATTGTACAGGAGGCTTTGAAGTGTTGCGTATTTTCGATTTCTTTGGTATTCCATAATGAGCATATTTGGGTTTCATCTTCCTTATATATTTTATAATTTAAATCTAAAAGTTCGCCTCTTGCTTTGAAAACCCATTTAATATCATTAAGGTTTTTAATACAAAGTAAATAACTTTCTTATGATAGCTGTTTTAAATTATGAGATAGCTGTTTGTACAATAAATATTTTATTGAATTATTCGCCTTTTCTGTTAAATTATTACAAAAGGATTCTTGTACCTTATTTCTAAGCAGTAAAAATAAATTTTCTTTTTTTCTTCTCTCATTTCATATTTAGCCATTTCTTATTTTTAGGGGTAACGAGAGACAGTTAATTTCTCCATATAAACAAAAACAACGGTACTTTATTGGATAACAAAAAAGGCCCCCTTCCCCATTTAAGCCCCCTCAGAATATTTTAATAATGATAAACCTTACCTCATATTAAAGAACACCTAATTTTCACTAAACATGACCAATTTGATCAAAATCATTAAAGCCGTTTTTGAGTAAATAAAAAAAACACGTGAAAATGATACAAAAACTTATTAAATAAAGTGCCCCCTTCGGTTGATCGATTTTGATGAAATTTTTACAGTCATATCTCAGGCATATTAATACATCAAATACTCAGTTTAATCAAAATCGTTAGAGCCGTTTTTGATAAAACCGAAAAGAACATAAAAAGTTATTAAATAAAGTACTCCCTCCGTTTGACCAATTTTGATGAATTTTTTGCTGTCACATCGCGGGCACATACATACACTAAATACCCAATTTCAGGTTCGCACGGTACATAGTTTTTGAGCTAGTCTGTTCACACACACACAGACCCACACAAGGACACACACACATACCCTTTCGCGGGACTTGGTTCTTTGGACTCAGGGGACCCCAAAACGTGTATTTCCGTTGAAAACCGGAAGTCGAAATTTTTCACGATCGCAATACTTTCCCTTACTACATATTTCATATAGAGGTAAGTGAAAGCAAAAAGGATGTCAACCCTTCGTTGCACCAGACCGTTCCCTCCACATCCGAGTATAGTCCCTTAATTATGGTTATTGTTTTTGTGGATATTTCTAATTGATGTAACTTATATAATAGTGCTCTTCTATCGATTCTGTTAAAAGCTGTTGAAAAATCAATGAAGAATGCATAAACTTTTCCTCTTATTTTTCTAAGCTTTAATTTAATTATACTGATTAGGTTAAATATTATCTATAGTGGAAGATTGTTTTCTAAATCCCGCTTGTGATTCTTTAATTATATTGTTAGTTTCAGCCCATTGGGTCAATCTTAGATGCAATAGTCCAGTAAATAATTTTCCCACGGTATTACTAAAGGATATCACTCGATAATTATTCGGATTACTCTTGTTTCCCTTTTTGTACATAGGATAGATTATAGATTTTTAAAACTCTTTTGGAATTTCAGCGGTATCATAAATTTGATTAAATATATCTAATAGTGTATTTAAATATATGGTTGTTGCATTTTTATAAAACTCGTACGGTATTCGATCTAGTCCGGGTGCTCCACCGAATAGGTAGGGTTATCTATATTGGTTGGGATGATCACACTTCTTATTTTTATTCAGTTACTAATTGCTGTTATGGAAATATTTGAAGTTTTTAAATAACACAAAATGCAACTTTGGTTTGACTATTTAAATATGTATTTATCACAAATATTTAAAATGGCGTAACGAAATTAAAGGGACGAAAGTATTGGACAATATCTTTACCGGCTGATCCGCTGAGTATAATAGGAATACCAATAACTGGCCTAGCTCTGGATTTAGTTGCTGTTTCTCTTAGTGGTGGAAGTGTACTTTTTTATAATGGGCCAAATTTAGTTCACGCTATAACAACTACCGATCCAATCTCATCAATGATCTTTGGACGATATGGACAAGAAGAGCATGCTTTAATTTCTATTTCATCTAGTAAGTTCCATCATTTAATTTTAATTAAAAAAAAAAAAAGAAGGTTCTAATTCATCAACTAACTATATTACCATTGCAGGTGGTATGCTTGATATTAGACTTCTGAAAAGAACAGCTCAATTTAATAAGCTAAATAAACTTTCTTCGCAACTGGAGTACCGCCCATCTGATATAAAGCTACTAGTTCCAAAAAAAAATAAATTATTTCTTGGACAAACTGTGAGGGAAATCCAAAACTGCAAAGGTATACATATTTAATTAAAGACAACCATTATATAATAACCCTGCCTCAGACGTATGTGTACTTTACAACACTTTATAACACAACTGCAAATACTCAAATTTGACAGTACAAGCAAAGAAAAACATAATTCCAAATTGACTCTTTTGAAAGAACCCGAGGTTCCGTGACGAGGTGTTGTATTACGCGTAGTGCATTTTTGAGCCCATGAATACAATAAAATTAATTTAACAAATATTTTTTGTCAAATTTCAATATTTACAGTTGTGTCTGTGTGTGATAATTTATTTACTCACATTGACTGAACTAAACTCACTGGTCCCTTGACTTATTAGAGAAGTCTAACTTTCACTTGTTTGCCTGTCATTGGGCAATAGCTGTGCAATCTATGACCCCCAACATACTCCAGGGGGTTTAAAAAATTGAAAAAATAAAATGAATTCATGATGTATTAGTTAATAAAATGAATGTATTCTATTATTGAAATAACCTAAAAATCCATTGTATACTTGAACAATTCAGAGGATTTCCTGATTCTATCTCTTACAAAAAGGAAGCTCCTTCGTTTCTCCCACTTATGACTGTCTTATAGAGTAGGCTATTGTGTATCTGAGATTCATGTTGTGGTCCTCAGGTGCTCCAATGTCTTTGATTATTGTGCTGAGATAAAGCTTTTTCTTTGTAGTATATATATCTACTATATCTCATCCAACAAACTAGTATTTTACTTACATTTCCTATCTTGATAGGAATATATAGAAATGTTTCCTATCCTCCTAAATAAGTTCACAAACCTAATTAATTGACTGTTTTCCATTAAGTCACGTACTTCTATTCACAATGTGATCATAGACCGTTCAATTCTAAATATCATAAAATGTACACCTTATGACGGTTTCAATATTCCATTTATTTATTATAACAGGAGCTTTCGGTGCCTCTAGCACCATATTAATCCTCTTATCGTTCCCCTAAGGGAGAGCCTTTAAATAACTGTATATTACATCAGGTTAGTCTTCTGTTAAAAACACGTCATGGGGAGAGACATGTACACGGCATAGCTGCTACTTTTCTAAAACAAACTTTTTTTCTATGTCATGCATATTCACTTCCTCATTCAAACTTAACCTTTTCTCCAGCTCTTTCACTCTTTTCATTAAAAATTTTTCCTCTTCAGAATTTTGAAAAACTGGGGTAGTATGAGGAAGCAAATTTTCCTCTAAGAGAATTCCCTTATAACTAAGGTCTTCATCAATATATTCTTTTTTTAAATCTGCACCAATCTTTAGTCCTATCCTACGAAACCCATTAATGGGTTTTATTGCAGCAATATCTCTAGAAATGGTTGGTTTATTGTACAATACCTTATGGTCTTTTAAATTCTTGTAGTCCTCCTGTAACTTGCACCACACTTCCTTGTCCTCTGATAAACCTACTCTAATGAACTATGTTTCAGTTATCTTAACAATATGTACAAATAATCTAGCATCCTCTTTATTCATGATCCCTTTTGTTGAATAACCTTATAAATTAATTTGTAAGTAGCATATCAAATGACTTTTGAGAATTAATGTTCTTGTTCTGAAAGAATTTATTTGAATAAGAAACAGAATAAACAAAATAACAAAATAAACAACAATAAAAGATAAACAGCTGAAAGAATAATTAATTTACAACGTTATTTGCCTACTAACAATGAATGAATCCAGTCTTTAAAAGTTTACTTAGATAACCACAAATAGATCAAAACATATGGTATCCGAACCCATGGTGGGAGTATAATTTATATATTTATATATATAACATGGACTAAAGTACTTTAGAAACTTATGGCCATGACGAAATAGAACGGGCACTACTTATTTAAGGGGTACTACTTCTTAAGAATGGCTCATGGGCGTGGCCTGTATCTAACCGATATATATATATGAAATGAAATGAAATGAAAATATAACTTTATTCTGGGACTTTTAGTCCCCTAAGAATAACAAAAAGGAAACATATGGTATTACATTTGTCTGACTAAAATTAGATCAGTGGGATGAAATTATATATAGGACATATATACATTATCCTACATTATATATAGGATAATAAAAATACAAATAGTGTTAACACATTGTCCTAAATATAGACCATTTTTACATTTGTGAGGAAGATTGATTATCTAGGAGATGGGAGAATAAATTGTATTTAAATGTTGCCAAGGAGGATGCGCTGCGTATGGAGTTAGGCAGGGAATTCCAAAGATGGGTTGCGCGTAATGTAAAGGATCGCTCAAAGGAGGCTGTTCTACGGGTAGGAACATACAGGCCGGTGGGATGGGATCTTGTGTTTAATAGGTGGATGGACGAACGAGGTGTAAGGAGGTCGAGGATATAGGTGGGATTTTTTGTTCTGAAGGATTGGAATAGAAAGGAACCAAGGAGATATTGTCGACTGGATTCAGGAAGAAGAAAACCTTGCTCAGTATACAATTGGGAGACGTGAGAGTACATGGGAAGATCGGGAATGAATCTGATAAGGCGGTTCATTAATCTTTTTAATCTCATCTCCAGTTCACCAGACAGCCCTCCGTATACCAGGCATCCATAATCAAAGTGAGGAAGGATGTGAGAGGAAACTAGGAGATGGCGGGTGCTTCTGGGGAAACATCTGGGGAATCTAAGGAGCTGTTTTAGGACTGCAATGGATTTTCGGGTAATTTGAGATACTTGATGGTTCCAGGAGAGATGATTATCAAAGGTGAGACCAAGGTTTTTTATGTAGCCTTGGAACTGAATAGGAGTGTTATTGATATATAATAGTGTATAGTAAGGAAGGGAATTCAGGAAGGGTTTTGAGCCGATAAGGATTGCTTTTGTTTTCTCTGGATTTAGACGTAGTTTGTTTTCTGTCGCCCAGTAGTTAATACTGTCGATGTCTTCTTGAAGTTTTAGAGCCGCTCTATTATATTCGAAGGGTGAGTTGATATGTAAATTAGGAAGTCATCGGCATAAGATGAATATGGGACTGACGCAATACGGTTGACAGGTCATTTATATATAGCATTTTCAAGTCAAATTCAACCTTTTCCAAGTCAAATTCAACCTTTTCCTTTTCAAATTCAACTTTTTCCAAGTCAAATTCAACCACTCCTTCATGTTCGCCCGGTCTACCCCATTACCTAAGCATCTTATATCATGACCAAGTATCCATTAACATTAATATTTATTTTAAGGTTCGAGTGAGGGGGAGGGGGGGCGGATTACCCGATTTCTTTCACACGGGGGTGCAATTTTATGTTATCGGGGCGGTGATTTTTAAAAAATATTCATTTTGTATATTAGTGGCAGGGGGGTGGGGGGGGGGGAGAACCATAGAAAAAATCCATAAAAAATTAGATATTCGAATTTCTTTCACACGGGGGTGCAATTTTATGTTATCGGGGGCGGTATTATTGAAAAAAATATTCATTTTGTATTTTACTAGCGGGGGGGGGGGGGTACACTATAAAATATTAGATTTTCCGATTTCTTTCACACGGGGGTACAATTTTATGTTATCGGGGGCGGTATTATTGAAAAAAATATTCATTTTGTATTTTAGTAGCGGGGGGGGGGGGGTGCGCACTATAAAATATTAGATTTTCCGATTTCTTTTACACAGGGGTACAATTTTATGTTATCGGGGGCGATATTATCGAAAATAATATTCATTTCGTATTGTAGTAGAAGGGGGGGGGGGGCGCACTATAAAATATTAGATTTTCCGATTTCTTTCACAATTGCAATTCTATGTTATAGTGGGCGGTATTACTGAAAAAAATATTCATTTGGTATTTTAGTAGCGAGGGGAGGCGCACTATAAAATATTAGGTTTTCCGATTTCTTTCTCACTGGGGTGCAATTTTATGCTATCGGCGGCGGTATTATTGAAAAAAATATTCATTTCGTATTTGCTCTATGGATGGAACATTTGGAGGTTTAATTATCTTTGAAGAAAAAGTGTAGCGAGCGGCAGTGTAAAGCAAGGTCTAATAAAGCTAATCAAGGCCCTTTTTAACAGAAAAAGACAATATCACGGCCTCAGATCCTCTCAAAACAGGCCACGCCCATTCTTAAGAAGTATTACCCCTTACAATAAGTAGTGCTCGTTCTATTTCTTCATGCCCATAAGTTCCCGTAAGGATGACGATGCTGGGAGTAAGGGGCATGGTGAGGATCCAGAATGATTTCTCAAGCGACTTTGACTACGGAAAGGGCGTACTCCAGGGGGATGCTCTTGCCTGCCTACTCTTCAACCTCGCCTTGGAAAAAGCCTAAAGGGACTCGGGGATTGACATATATGGCACTATATTCAACAAGCTAGTACAGGTGCTGGGATACGCAGACGATATAGACATAGTAGGAAGATCTTTCAGAGCTGTCAACGAGGCCTTTCAAGCTCTCGAAGGCCAAGCAAGAAAGTTGAACCTAGTTATCAATGAGATCAAGACCAAGTACATGGCCACAGGGCAAGAGGATAGGCATGGGCAACGCGTTCAATTAGGGAACTACTCCTTTGAGCAAGTAGACAACTTTATCTACCTCGGCTGCCTTGTTAACTCTACAGGAGAAGTGGCAAATGAAATAAGCAGGAGGATCACGTTGGCAAACAGATGCTTTTTTGGTCTCCGGCCACAACTGCGGAGTGGAATGATAGCCAGAGGTACAAAACTACTTATGTACAAAACCCTCATTCGCCCAGTCTTGATGTATGGCTCTGAGAGCTGGACCATTTCGAAGAAATCAGAGCAAAGCCTACTGGTCTACGAGCGGAAAACCTTGCGCTACATATACGGACCGTTTCGTATGGAGAATGGGGAATGGAGGAGAAGGACCAACCATGAACTAAGCATTCTCCTAAATGGACCTGATATCATTCAGACCATCATACTCGGCAGGCTTAGGTGGGCAGGCCATGTAATTAGAATGTAAGAAGAGGACATCCCTCGGAAACTCTTGTCAGAGCACTTATATGGCCTAAGAAGGATAGGGAGACCTAAGCTTCGCTGGGAGGACGATGTTGCAAATGACCCTCGCCACATCCTTGGAACTCGGAACTGAAGAAGGGCAGCACTTGACCGGGACAACTGGCGAAGGCTGATTCAGGAGGCCTTGACCCAGTGATGGGTTGTTGAGCCTCTGCTTCTTCTTCTTCCATAATTTTCTAAAGTACTTTAGATTAATTTAACAATCATTGTGGGTAACCACCTTTTTTTTAAATAATTTATTTTGTATGTTTAAATAAATAGTTTGTTTGGAAGCGACTCCGTGGTGTAATGGTTAGCATACCGCGCATGTGTTTGGAAGCGACTCCGTGGTGTAATGGTTAGCGTACCGCGCATGTGTTTGGAAGCGACTCCGTGGTGTAATGGTTAGCATACCAAGCATGTCACGCGGAAGACCCGGGTTCGATTCCCGGCGGAGCCAAATCTTTTCTCCCCAAAAATAAATTATTTAAAGTACTTTAGTCTATATTTCTAATTTTGCATTTTTCATTTTCACCTATTAATTACATGGACTCAAATATCTATTATTTTCCCTTTTAAATATTCAATATTAATCATTTATGTTTTCTTTATTATTTTTTATATTCAAAATAAACAATTTTATTTAGTAATTTCGAAGAATTTGCAGAAAAATAAACAACTTTATTATTGATAAAAACTTATATTTAAGTTGAATAATTATATTTTAGAGCAATTTGTAAAATTTAAAATTATATAACAAAAGCATCAACAGCACAAATAATCAAAAACTATTTAAAACATACACAAAAAAAAACAATTTAAATTGAATTAAGAAATTTTTATTGAAACAATTTTCTAATTTAATTGTGTGATTTAAAATATGGGCTGGGCAAATATTGTTGTTCCTACAATGTTTGAGATAAATTAATTTACATTTGGTGTCTAAAAGTTTATAAAATAAATTAAGAAAGGTACGAGATTGAGCAGTATTTGCATGACTTACAAATTCAAATAATTCTTTCTTCATGTTAGACTTCATCCATGCTAGCTGCTTTCTGAGCTTGTTATACTCCTTAGGTTGTAGTTTGGGTTCTTCGGGTGCACCCTCCATAGTACTCATAATGTGATCATAGACCGTTTATTTCTAAATATCATAAAATAAACACCTCACGACGGTCTCAAATATTCAATATATTTTTAAATGTAACAGGAGCTTTCGGTGCTCATAGCACCATATTCATCTGTATAAAATCAATTAACAATACATTAGTACATATATTATTATTTTATCTAAAATTTAAAATATGTCTTGCATATGCCCAATCTCTTACCCTTTTTTCTCGTTCCCTTAAGGGAGAGTCTTTGTATAACTGTGTGTTACATCAGTTGTGTCATCATCAGTTTAAATACCTAAAGTAGGAATATGTATATGATATTAATAATGCCCAATGATATTAATAATAGATATATAAATGTCTAAAATAGGTTTTTTATATATAATTTACCTACTCGTCGTGGGGAGAGACATGCACTCGGCATAGCTGCCACTTGTTCTCTACCCTATTTCCGACGAACAAGGCGCCCCCTAGGTCCGGAATTAGAAACTTATATAGATAAGAGCTTGTATATGTTAAAATTTTTTAATTTTATCCAGAATGTGTGAATAATGTAAAGGGATGTGCGCAGCTTCTAGTGAGAACAAGTGGTATTTAAACTGTTGATGACACAACTGATGTAACACACAGTTATACAAAGACTCTCCCTTAAGGGAACGAGAAAAAAGGGTAAGAGATTGGGCATATGCAAGACATATTTTAAATTTTAGATGAAATAATAATATATGTACTAATGTATTGTTAATTGATTTTATACAGATGAATATGGTGCTATGAGCACCGAAAGCTCCTGTTACATTTAAAAATATATTGAATATTTGAGACCGTCGTGAGGTGTTTATTTTATGATATTTAGAAATAAACGGTCTATGATCACATTATGAGTACTATGGAGGGTGCACCCGAAGAACCCAAACTACAACCTAAGGAGTATAACAAGCTCAGAAAGCAGCTAGCATGGATGAAGTCTAACATGAAGAAAGAATTATTTGAATTTGTAAGTCATGCAAATACTGCTCAATCTCGTACCTTTCTTAATTTATTTTATAAACTTTTAGACACCAAATGTAAATTAATTTATCTCAAACATTGTAGGAACAACAATATTTGCCCAGCCCATATTTTAAATCACACAATTAAATTAGAAAATTGTTTCAATAAAAATTTCTTAATTCAATTTAAACACCATAATTTTTTCAATAATTTCAATTTAAGTCTTGTTAATTTGGACATAAAGCAGGCTAATTGGTTACATCATTATTACACGAAAGAATACAATACGTTTATTGAGAACATTAAAGAGCAAAATATCTCCCTCCACACACATTTCACCAATATTTACAATATACACTATGAACAATTGCTGGAGATAAAGAAAGTACTAGTGATAAATAAAGTAACTAGGATCATTAATACCACTATGACCAATCCTTATACGGTGGGTAAACATTATGCAAAATATAACAATAAAAAGACCACTATTTCATCCAATAATATTGCTCCACAATTACAGATGAACAATCATTTTAACGAGATAATAAACAAATATAGAGCTTTACACAAAGATAACAGAATTGTTAATTTATCTAATTTTCAAATTCCGACTAATGTCATTAATTTTTTAAGCTTGGGAGAATCTTTCAATTTCTTTCCATTCAATCACAATCACGATATTATTGAATTGATTGCAGATTTTGAAAGCATTTTAGAAGACCTTAAAACGCCGGACAGCCATAAAAATGCCATTCGAAACAATGTGAATAAATGTATTCTAAACTTTATTAATAAAGATAAAAGTAAACGAATGAATATGAACGCACGACAGTTTGTCCAATTCAAAAACATAATAAAATCAGATTGTAGGAGCACTACATCATTTCTTAAAAATAGTCCAGATTTATACTTAATAAAATCGGATAAAACAAAACGTTTAGTTTTCTTGACTAAAGAGCAATACCAAGTTAGGATGGAAGATTTATTAAATGATAAAAATGTATATAAAACGATTAGACAAGATCCGGGCCATGAACTCAACAAAATGGTAATAAAATATGTACATAAACTTGAAAAATTTAAATTCATTGACCAAAAAACAAGACTAAAACTCATTAATAATTATTATCATACTCCTAAAATCTATGGCTTAGTTAAAACCCACAAAATAGATAACCCATGCCGTCCTGTAGTTGACTCAACAAATAGTCCCACCTACTTTCTTTCCAAATTCTTAAATCCTAGTCTTGACAATTTCTCTAATGACAACCCATTTGATGTTAGAAACTCATTAGAATTAAAAAATGAATTAAATAAGATAATTTCTGTAGAAGACGATTATTCCATGATAAGTTACGATGTGACGTCACTCTTTACAAATACGCCGCTAAAACTAGTATACAAATTGATTTCTGATAATTGGGACAAAATCGAGCCTTTCACCCAAATTAAAAGCAAGACCATGTACCTTGAAGGGATTAAATTATGCACGGAATTTGGATATTTTACATTTCAAAATAAATTATATAAACAAATCTTCGGGCTACCAATGGGAGGGTGTTTATCAGTCAATTTATCGGGAATTGTCCTAAACTACATAATTAAGGAAACACTAGAACAATCAGATATAAAACCCCTATTAATAAAGAAATATATAGATGATTTAATTGTTATACTTAAAACTGATGAACATAAAATCTTTTTTGAAAAGTTAAATTCCATTCACCCAAAAATAAAATTCACCTGCGATAAAGAAAGCAATAACTGCATTAATTATTTGGATGTCACTATTGTCCGTAGAAACAAAAAACTGTACACTAAATGGTATAAGAAGGATACAACAGCAGACTATGTGCTCAACTTTTACTCCAACCACCCTAGATCCCAAATTATTAATGTTGGAGCGAATCTTATACATAAAGCTATAAAAATCACGGACGATATATTTTTGAACGAATGTAAACAAAAAATTTTTAGCATATTAAAAAACAGTTTCTATCCCAATAGTTTAATTTCTAAATTGTGGTATACGGGTTTAAATAAACACCAAAATCCAAATAGAAACAACATTTCCAAAACACCAAATGAAAATTCTATACCAAATCACACTATACAAAATTCTGAAAATAATATTGCAGTATCTTTTCGCCCTCCTACCCAAACCAATATAAAACAATATTTTAGTAAAAACGAAACGATAACAATAGTTGATAAAGCAGAACCAGTCCGCGTACCTTCTACCGACACATCAACTACAAAAACTAACCGCCCATATAAACCCCTCAAATATATAAATAGTTTAACCTATAATATTATAAATACATTTCATAAATTTGATGTTGAAGAATATAATTTTGCTCTCAAACCAGGACACCCGATACGTAATATAATAACAAAAATAAAAGACCAAACACCTTTAGAAAACAATAGAAATGTAATATATAATATACCATGTAAAAATTGTGATAAATCATATGTTGGTCTCACATCTACAGATATAAAAACCAGAATATATAATCACAAGAGTAACTTAAAACCTAATTCTAAAACTAAAACGGCACTGTCTAATCATGCAAACACATTACAACATGAAATAGATTTTGGCAATGTCAAAATTCTCCATAAATCAGATTCGTGGGCTAAGCGAAAAATACTCGAATCCATATATATCGCGGCGAATCAAAATAAGCTTATGAATGAAAAACAAGAAGCTGCGCACATCCCTTTACATTATTCACACATTCTGGATAAAATTAAAAAATTTTAACATATACAAGCTCTTATCTATATAAGTTTCTAATTCCGGACCTAGGGGGCGCCTTGTTCGTCGGAAATAGGGTAGAGTACAAGTGGCAGCTATGCCGAGTGCATGTCTCTCCCCACGACGAGTAGGTAAATTATATATAAAAAACCTATTTTAGACATTTATATATCTATTATTAATATCATTGGGCATTATTAATATCATATACATATTCCTACTTTAGGTATTTAAACTGATGATGACACAACTGATGTAACACACAGTTATACAAAGACTCTCCCTTAAGGGAACGAGAAAAAAGGGTAAGAGATTGGGCATATGCAAGACATATTTTAAATTTTAGATAAAATAATAATATATGTACTAATGTATTGTTAATTGATTTTATACAGATGAATATGGTGCTATGAGCACCGAAAGCTCCTGTTACATTTAAAAATATATTGAATATTTGAGACCGTCGTGAGGTGTTTATTTTATGATATTTAGAAATAAACGGTCTATGATCACATTATGAATAATACGTTCCTTAACAAGCTTTGCTATGTGTTTTGGATGAATGATGAATAAGCTGATAAATCCCATAATCTGGAACTGGTTTTCAAATTTATTTTAGAAATGTCTGAATAAAGATGTTGATCAATATAACCATCTATAAATACCAGTTTTCCTACCCCCAAAAAACTCATGCACCACACGCTACTACGCTTCCTTCCTCATGTTTGACAGTTCTTGAAAAATGTTTTTGGAATGTCAAAAACTTTTTTTTTTTGTCTAAACCTTTTTCTTGTTAAAATTGTCGATCAATGGTTTTTTTCTTGGTACGCAACCGTTATAACCATTTAATCTTTGCATTTTTTTATTTAATATTTGCATTTTTGAGCACTGCATTAACATTAAAGACCTCTGTTAAGCTAGCAGGACCAAATCAGCAGAATCCAACGGGACCAATTTAAGCATTTAGTGCTAATTTTGTGAAGCAGAAATAGCTTGATATAAAGCTTGCAGGACCACAAAAAAAATTAATTAAAAAAAGAGAAATTTAACCAGGAATCATTAGTGCTGATTTTGTGCTAATTGGTGCTGCAAGAAAAAAACATCGCTATTCGGAACTAGCACAAAAACTATTTATTCTAGAAATTTGATATCAAGTAAACATAATAGTGTAAGATTCACAATGTTCTGCTGCCTTAAAATAAAGAAATTAATTTTTAAACTCGTTACTAGCGGGTACCGCAAAGTATAAATAATTGAAAAATCACAATCACGTTCCCGCACAAGCACAAATTCTAAATCAATTCTAGATCCTACTATGATATCTATCTAATGTAAAAGTATACGATTTACTATGTTCTGCTGGTCGTAACTCAAGTAAAATTTTTTTTAACTTGTAAAAAGCGGGTACCGCAAAGGACAAATAATTGAAAAATCACAATCACGTTCCAGCAGGAGCACAAATTCTAAATCCTATTTTACATCCTACTATGATATCTAACTAATGTAACAGTATATGATTTATTATGTTCTGCTGGCTGTAAATCAAGAAAAAAAATTTGAGCTCGTAAATAGTGGGTACCGCGAAACATAAATAATTGAAAAATCACAATCACGTTCCGGCACGAGCACAAATTCTAAAACCTATTCTACATCATACTATGATATCTATTTAATGTAACAGTATACGATTTATTATGTTCTGTTGGCTCTAACTCAAGAAAAAAATTTTGAACTCCTAATAGCCGGGTACCGCAAAGGATCAATAATTGGAAAATCACAATCACGTTCCGGTACGAGCACAGATACTAAAACCAATTCTATATCCTACTATGATATCAAACTAATGTAACAGTATACGATTTATTATGTTCTGCTGGCTGTAACTCAAGAAAACCAATTTTTAACTCGTAAAAACCGGGTACCTAAAAGGATAAATAATTGAAAAATCACAATCACGTTCCGGAACGAGCACAACTTCTAAAACCTATTCTACATCCTACTATGATATCTAACTGATGTAACAGTATACGATTTATTATGTTCTGCTGTCTGTAACTCTAGAAAAAAAAATTTGAACTCGTAAAAACCGGGTACCGAAAAGGATAAATAATTGAAAAATCACAATCACGTTCCGGCACGAGCACAAATTCTTAAACCTATTCTACATCCTACTATAATATCTAACTGATGTAACAGTATACGATTTATTATGTTCTGCTGGCTGTAACTCAAGAAAACAAAATTTGAACTCCTAAAAACCGGGTACCGCAAAGGATAAATAATTGAAAAATCTCAACCACGTTCCGGCACGAGCACAAATTCTAAAACCAATTTTTTTTATTAGTTACAGCCAGCAGAACATAATAAATTGTATACTGTTATATTAGATAGGTATCACAATCATAGTAGGATATAGAATAGGTTTTAGAACTTGTTCTCGTCCTAGAACGTTATTGTGATTTTTCAATTATGTAACCTTTGCGGTACCCGGTTTTTACGAGTTCAAAACATTTTTTTTTTTTTGAGTTGCAGCCAGCAGAACATAATAAATCGTATACTGTTACATTAGTTAGATATCATAGTAGGATATAGAATTGGTTTTGGAATTTGTGCTCGTGCCGGAACGTGATTGTGATTTTTCAATTATTTATCCTTTGCGGTACCCGGTTTTTAGGAGTTCAAAATTGTTTTCTTGAGTTACAGCTAGCAGAACATAATAAATCGTGTACTGTTACATTATTAGTTAGATATCATAGTAGGATGTAGAATAGGTTTTAGAATTTGTGCTTGTGCCGGAACGTGATTGTGATTTTTCAATTATTTATACTTTGCGGTACCCGCTATTAACGAGTTTAAAAATTAATTTCTTTATTTAAAGCCAGCAGAACATTGTGAATCTTACACTATTGTGTTTGCTTGATATCACACTTCTTGAATAAATAGTTTTTAGAATTTTTGCTAGTTCCGAATAGCGATGTTTTTTTTTCTTACTTTCTCGATTTTTACGCGCACAGTAATTAAAATTGGCGGATTTCGATAAAATGATACGACTTGCAATATTTTTTCTTGCAGCAAAAATTAGCAAAAAATCAGCACTAATGATGCTAGGTTAAATTTCTCTTTTTTTAACTATTTTTTTTTTGTGGTCCTGCAAGCTTTATATCAATCTATTTCTCCAAACCAGCTATTTCCGCTGCAAGAAAAAAATTTGTACCTTGTGCACAAATTTTTTTCTTGCAGCACAAATCAGCACAAAATGAGCACTAAATGCTTAAATTGGTCCCGTTGGATTCTGCTGATTTGGTCCTGCTAGTTTGATATAAAGCTAGAGCGCCCCGAATTCTCCAAAAGGGCACGAGGTACCAATGTTTTTCTTGCAGCACAAAATGAGCTCTAAATGCTTAAATTGGTCCCGTTGGATTCTGCTGATTTGGTCCTGCTAGCTTAGCAGATGTATTGTAAAGGTTTGAAAGCATAACGACTAAATTAAAAGCACTAGACATTGGTTTATCTTTCGTTTCTTTTAAAACCGCTCTTCTATGAATTCCAAGAAATTTTCTTCGGCGGCCAGAACGAGGTTTATTTCCTTTAGTGTAGTAAACAGTAGTGTGATTTGTTTACAAGTTTTAATCAATGCACCCATTTAATCATTTCTCTTAAATTAACTATTAAAGCGCTAATGTCTTTCAATATCTCCATTTTAAGTTGAAACATTTAAATTTTACCACTGAAAAACTGTCTTTACATATCAACAGGATACTTTGGAACTAATTCGTAATAATTGCTATTTCTTAATTCCATTACTAATTGTAAATATTTACAACAAAATTAGTGTACGAAAACTTTTTTAATCTTTGATTCTGTAATGTTTTCTTTTCATCAAAGTTGTTTATCTGCAGGGTGTGCCAGAGAAACTTACTTATTTGAGAAAAATCCCGAGCGATGAGTTGGACGGGTAGAGCGGTGGTAGGTGGCGCATCTGGCGGGGAAATTCCCCAAGTTTGTTTTCCCCTCCAGGCAGTTGCAATCATGCTCACTTTCACATTTCCGGCTGCGTCAACAAACAAAAAATGCGTTATTGGAGTGGTGAAAATCAGCTTGAACTTCACTAGAAGCCCCTTCATTGTTAAGTTAACGAGTTACTGTCTGGTGTGCGATATCGGTTCGATATCGGAATAATTGATTCGTATATTTTTACAGGAACATGATCGAGGATTTTTTTCTTCCAAGCCTCCAAGAAATGAACATTAGGGAAGTGTGGTTTCAACAAGATGGAGGCACAGCACACACAGCACGAGGCTCAATGGATTTGTTGTGACATTTCCCCGACCGCCTCATCTCTCTCAGAGGCGATCTCCCATGGCCGGCACATTCTCCAAATTTGGCTCCCTGTGATTTTTTTTTATGGGGTTATTTGAAATCCCTGGTTTATTTCGATCGACCACCGACCATAGCTCATCTCAAGAATAACATTGCCAACATACCGATTGATATGCTGCGAAGAGTGGAGACGAACTTCAAAAATCGACTTAATCAGTGTTTGCACAATGGGGGTCGCTATTTAAGGGATGTGATTTTCAAGACTGCATGAAAAAAACTTGGAACTTTGTATTTTAAAATAAAAAAAGAATTAAAACAATAACTGAAGTACTTTTATTTTTATTGAGCTTTCAAATAATTAAGTTTCTCTGGCGCACCCTGTAAATAGTAATTACACATGGAACTAATTGGTGAATTTAAATATACTGGAAAGAAAGAGTGTGCTAAAACCTTTCAATTTAAATTGTATGGAGATTTTTTTGACCCAGTCTAAGGATGTCATGGACAAATGACAGAATTGTTTCTTTGGATTTTCGAAACTTTTCAATCACCTAGAGGTGTTTGCAGCCTCTAGCCATATTTTTGAAATATAGCTGATCCGTTGGTTTCACGTTGTTAGATTCCAAGTGTTCATATACAGATATTGCCAATTTTGTTTGTACAAATTAAGAACGTGTAAAACTATAGGATCTTGTTTGATTTGTTCATTTTCAATGAAGTTAAATAATTTTTTACACTTATTGTAAAGAATGTATAAGGTTGTTGACCTGTTAAAAATGTTTACACTCAATATTTTGAAGTGGAAATAGAATTAGTCATAAAATACCAAACAAAAGCTGGCTAAATTAAATTTTACACATTTTCTTTTGAAGGATTATCGCAGATAATCTATTCTATTGATTCAGTCTTGTTTCTTACTCCAAGAATAGAGTATTTGTGATTAAAAGTAAATGTATTAATGTACAAGAACAGTTAAAAGCTTTTTTTTCCTGAGATAGGTGTAAAATGGAGGAAAGTTGATAAAAATCTACCTCTCAGCGAAGCTCATCGCGTAAATCGCGTTTGAAAGGCTCGCTATCCTTAGGGGGTTTCATATGGACACGTACAGTTTTCACAGATGAGAACATTTTTTCAAAAGACGGTCCAGATAACGAATTTAGTTATATGGAAAATAACTTAACCGTCCCAAACGGCAAATGAGAGGTGGTAGAGTGATCGTCTGGGGTGCGATCCAAGCGTCAGGCGATTATCTTCTGGAAAAAGTCTCTGGAAGAATGAACAGTCAGAAATATTTAGCACTTACACGTGAAAAGGTATTAAACACGGATGAATTCCAAGTCCCGGAAGGAGATTATTTCTTTTTACAGGACAACACGCCATGTCATATATGGGTTGTCTGATATGGGTCTGCAAGTTTTAGGGTGGCCATCAAGCTCTCCTGACCTGAATCTGATCGAAGATTATTGGATGTCACTATCCACAGAAGTTTATAAAAAGGAAGCGTACCAAACGGACAATGAGTAATGGGAGGCGATCCAAAAAGCGGCGAAAACAATTAAGAACAATAAGCCAAACTTGCTGAAAGGTCTATGCACTTCTATGAATAGAAATTATTAAAAGTGATTGAAGACAAGGGAAATACTATCAATTATTAGTTCTTACTGTTGGTGAGTAAATTTGAATTTGAATGTTGGAGGGAGTTCGAATCTCGAACTATCCAAATTCTATTGGTCAGCCATTTTACCTATCCGCCATATTGTTATTCCACACTATACAATGTTTGGTTCAGTGCATGATGTTCAGTTGAATACAATAAACTCTTATTAAAACCAGTGTTCTTGTTATTTATAATTTAAAAACCTTAACAGGTTATGGGCCCAGTGATACGTATATTCTGAAGTGATAAGTAGTGTTTGTATAACAAAAAAAAAAAAGTGATTAAAACTTAAAATAACCCTAAAATAGTGAAGATCGACTTTTGGCACAGATTGTAAGTAAAATAATTACATTTTTATACAAAATGTCTTCAAATCAAGTAGATGATGTCTCACATATTGATAAATTGAGCGGTGTAGAAAATTTTCATCTGTGGAAACTACAAATTGACATAATTTTTCAATCTGCTGGTCTTGATGAGTTTGCCTTGGGAACGATACAAAAGGAAAACCTGACTAATGACAAGGACAAAAAAGATTTCATTCAAAAGGATGCTCGTGCTAAAAAAGCGATTATTGCCTCGGTCAATAGAACTGTGTTGTGCCATATACTTCATTGTAAAACTTCCAAGGAAATGATGGATAAAATAATCAAGGTATATGATCGCCAAAATGAAGATCAGGTGAATGAACTTTTACAAAAATTTTATGGGCATAACTTTGATAGATCACAGGATATGGCTCACAATATCAGCAATATACAAAATATAGCTTTTCGCCTTACTGCACTAAAACAGATCATCACTGATGAGATGATAATATCTAAAATACTGGCCATTTTACCTCCTGAATATTCAACCTTTCGTACAGCTTGGGGTTCTGTAACTAAGGCTGAACGCACAGTGGACAATCTAGTGACTAGACTCCTTGTTGAAGAAAATAATATTGGAAAATCTACAACCTATGAAAATGTTGCATTTCAAACTTTTAAACAGAAGAACGACTACCAGAAGAAAAATCAAAAAATCCCAACCTGTTTTAGATGTAAGCAACAAGGACATTTTAAAAATTCCTGTCCAATGCAGAAACCAATAAATGATGCTTTAGAAAAATGCAGGTACTGCAAGAAGACCAATCACAAGTCGGAAAAATGTTTTTTTCGTGCTGAACACGAGAAAAGAGAAGTAAATGTTAAAGGTAAAGTTGCATATTTAACTAAAATATCTGAAAATAACAATACAAATGAATTGAAATTTTATGTAGATAGTGGGTCATCTTCTCATATGACAAATCAACCTTCTATTTTATCAAATTTTAAAACTGAATATGATGAAATAAAAGTTGCAAAGAAAAATCAGTCCCTAACTACTACTGGTGTTGGAATTTTGGATGCCAAAGAGTGTATCCTTAAAGATGTTATACTAGCTCCATGTCTTGACAGCAACCTCATATCAGTTGGAGCTATAACTGAAAATGGTGGTCAAGTACTCTTTACCAAAGAAAAAGTTTTGATCTCCAAAAATGATCATGTTCTACAAGGGGAAAAACAAGCAAATGGTTTGTATGCTTTGAAGCTCACTCCAGACGCTCCTGAACAACTAACATATTTCCAAGTACAAAACTCAAGAAAGAAAGATGCTGTGTATTGGCATAGAACTTTGGGACACCTCAACTATAAAAATTTAAAACAACTTAACAAAGAAAATAATTTAGGAATAATAGAGACCGACTTCAGAATCGCTGAAAACACCTGTGAAATCTGTCTGAAGGCAAAACAGACTCGTTTTCCATTTTCTACAGAGCGCACCAGAGCAACTCGACCGCTAGAAATTATTCATACAGACATATGCCAAATAGATAAACCTAAATGGAATGGATATAGTTACATTTTAACATTCCAAGATGATTTTACATGTTTTAAACAAATTTATCTGTTGAAAAGAAAGTCCGATACAGCTGAAATTCTAAAACAATATGTAGCAGAAGTAGAGTCAAAATGGACTTTGCCTGTGTATAAAATACGTGCTGATAATGGAGGCGAATTTTGCAATGAAAACTTGTTGAATTGGGCAAAATCCAGAGGAACCATATTTGATTTCACAATACCACATACGCCTCAGTTAAATGCCAAAGCTGAACGACTCAACCGTTCATTAATGGATAAAACCAGAGCACTTCTTTATGACTCACATTTGCCTGCTGATATGTGGGGAGAATGTTCAAGAGTTGCATGTTATATATTAAATAGATGTGTAACACAAAGCCTTCCAGACTCAAAAACTCCGTACGAGATGTGGTTTGGTAAGAAACCCGACTACAATAAAATGCACCTTTTTGGATGTACAGCTTATGCTACAAATCTTACAAGACTTCAGAAACTCGACAGTCGAAGTAAAAAGTATCGTCTTGTTGGTTATTCGCCAAATGGATACCGCTTATGGGATGAAAATTCTTGAAAGATTGTTTACTCTCGAGATGTAATTTTTGATGATCAGATTAGTGAGACTACTAATAATGAGACCAACTATGAGAAAATCACCATTACTCTGGAGATAGAAGAGATGCCTGAAGAATCCAAGGAAGAAGATACAGAATCATCTATTCAAAACAACACAGAAGAATCGGATGACATCATTAATAACACAGAAGATGAAACAGAAAGCGAATCCTCTATAACTGAAAACTACTTGAATGAGACCAATCATGAAAATGCCGAATCTGCAGAAGAAGAGGAGGAAGCAGAATTTCTTCGTAGAGGACAACGTACTAGACGACCGCCTAAACATCTTCAAGATTATGTTCTGCTCACATACCAGGAAGCCGTAGAAGGTCCGGATTCGAGTGAATGGAAAAAGGCCATCAACAGTGAAAAATCTTCACTTCAAAAAAATAATGTGTTTAAATTCATACCTGCCAAAGACATTAAGGATAAGAAACTTCTAAGCAGCAGATGGGTATTTCGACAAAAAGAAAATGGGGATTTCAAAGCAAGGCTAGTTGCAAGAGGATGCGAACAGCGCGAAGGGGATTATTATGAAACCTTCAGCCCTGTTGTGAATACTAGCATACTTCGTTTCTTGCTTGCTTATGCAAAAGCGACTGATAAAACCATTATGACTTTTGATGTTTCCAGTGCTTTTTTGTATGGAAATTTATCTGAAGAACTATATATGAAACTCCCAGAAGGATTTGAGGAAGAAAAAGGGAAGGTTTGCCTGCTACAAAAATCGTTATATGGCCTAAAACAAGCTCCGATTAACTGGAACAAAACGTTAGTTGAGTTTTTGAAAAAGAAAGGGCTAAATCAGTTAATCTCAGACAGATCAGTTTTTAAAAACCAGGACAATTCACTTATCTTGGCCATTCATGTAGACGATGGACTTGTTATAGGAAAGAACCCTGATATTATCATGAAATTTTTAAAGGAACTAAAAATAAAATTTGACATCACCTTCGAAAAAGAGCCTAAAGTCTACCTCGGAATGGAACTTAAAAATGAAAAAGTGAACTTAGTTCTTCATCAACCTACATATGTCGACAAAATTCTCAGAGAATTTAATATGGAAGCTGCTAAAAGTGTCAGAACTCCTTCAACTCCAGGATCTATAGCTAACCAGACACCTGACAGAAAGTATCCATATCGTGAGGCTGTTGGAAGTTTATTATACCTATCAAGTCGAACCAGACCTGATGTTACCTTCGCTGTAAATCAAGTCTCAAGGAGCGTTGAAGACCCTACCGAAGGAGATGTTTTAAGAGTAAAACGCATATTTAGATATCTACAAGGTACAAGAGATGTTGTCATAAAATATTCAAAAGACAAAGACTTCACACAAATTGATGCATATTGCGATTCTGACTTTGCCAATGATGAGAAAACTCGAAGAAGCACCGGAGGTTACATCATACTTTACTATGGTGGAGCCATCTCGTGGTCAACTAAACGTCAGACGAATATTGCTACGAATACTGCTGAAGCTGAACTCATAAGTGCAAGTGAATGTGTAAAAGAAGCATTTTTTCTAAAGCAATTTTTTGAAGAGCTTACTAATAAACATTTAAATGTAAATTTGCATGTAGACAATCAAAGTACTATTAAAATGATTGAAAATGGATGTAGTGGAAAAAGGTCAAAACACATTGATATTAAGTATAAATTTACTGTTGAAAAAATTAAACAAAACAATTTTGTTGTTAAATACTGTCCATCTGAAAATCAGTTGGCAGATGCTTTTACTAAGTCATTGACTCCCATTGATTTTGAAAGATTAAGAAATAGATATTTGCATTTTAATACAAAAACAGAACTGTAAAACAATAGCATTAAGTTTTGTATTGCAATTTACTTGTATGTTTTCTCGATGTCTGATTCATGTTAGATTTTAAGATTGATTGATTACAAAATTTAAAATAATGTAACAAAACATTAGATTACTTAATTCTGTATTTTAATTGAAAGAATGGAATACCGACATTATTATATCATATCATTTGATTTTTGTTACATGATTAATACTGATTCAAATTTAAGGGGGAATGTTGGTGAGTAAATTTGAATTTGAATGTTGGAGGGAGTTCGAATCTCGAACTATCCAAATTCTATTGGTCAGCCATTTTACCTATCCGCCATATTGTTATTCCACACTATACAATGTTTGGTTCAGTGCATGATGTTCAGTTGAATACAATAAACTCTTATTAAAACCAGTGTTCTTGTTATTTATAATTTAAAAACCTTAACACTTACTAAAGTTTTTTTGCAATGTTTTTAATATGTACAAATAAATTTGGCCAACTTAGCTTATACCAACTTTTCTTAAAAATTATTATAAATTTGTTAACATGAATAAAATTCATTATAAAGCAATTTATTTTAGTACTTGATAACCTATTTATACAATTTTTTTTTATCCAGGAATACATATATTATAATAGAGAAAACTGGTGTACAAATAAAATTGGCCAGAAGTGTACCTTTGTTTTTCAAAATGGATGTAGGAATCTTATTAAGGTCATTAAAACAAGTTATTTGTTTAGCAAAAGCGTTCGCTTATTATCCAGTATGCTCTGTTAGCTCTTGACCAGCTATTCATAGAATTTTTCATGCTCCTCACCTCTTCCTCTAACCAAGATGCGTTTTCTCGCCATATACTCCTCCCATATGTTACAATCTCTCAAGTTTATTGCATGTCTTTTTCGCATTTTAACCAAGATTCCTATAAAGCTGGCGTTCATTCTTCTTCTCCTCATACTAGAACATCTGATTCTATTGCTTGCGCCTATCTGCCTTATTATGTGCCATCGATTATCGATTATATGATATCATATTCCATTATTGTACTTGATTATCGGACTATACCTTAATTTATTTTCCTCGTTGTCTTGTTTCTGATAGATCCATATTACAGATGTAGTTGATATGATACAAATGGTTTTCCTGAAGGTATAGTTTAAAAATCTTCCAATATCAATCACTTCTTATTACTCACCTTAAATCGTTGCTTTTTTTTGTTTAAACAGAAATGCATGTTTGGTTTCATCATTCTTGGCTGGGTTTAAAAGTTCTAGCTTCAGAAGCATTTATAACAGCAATACACAATTTCACAGTTCTTCCGAAGGAATCTCTTAAAATGATCATAAAGGTAAAGCAGTTAAATATAAAAATCAATTTTTTTTTTCTAAAATAAATTAAAATTTGTTCTAGGTTGTTGGATTAGGCCCAAGGATGAAAATTTTGATTACAATAGAAAATTTGTCCCAAAATGTAATTCCAGAAGGTCTTAAAATAACTTTGATCTTTGATCCTAAAATATACCATATTAACACTCCAGTGATAAAGGTAAAAATTTAATGAATAAGACAAAATAATTTTAAGTGATAAATTAGTAATTTAGTGATTTATTGTCAATTGTTGAAGAATGATCAGGCTACTCCATTACTTCGAAATATCAAATTAAATTTGCAATATATGTTTCTAGTGTTCTTCTATAGTTATAATATAGTTCTTCTTCTTCACAGGGAGGTTTCATTCGGGTTGCAATGAAAGTGACCCATACCATTGGAATTTAGTAACATTGTTTTATTTTTATTTTTTAATGGGTTACATGACAAATTTACCAGCCTTAATTCCAATTTGTCGGCATAGAGAAATGATAAATTGACCGATTTGTCTGGTGAAGTAAACGCGCTTAATCACAAGTTGGCCAGCCAGCCTGCTGAAATAACTGACAAATTGGCAAGGCGGCTTCTCAAGCCAGTTAATCATATGGGTCGTTGGCGTCATCCAAAGCGTCGCCGCGGAGGGCTGCTGTTGAAGCAACTGCATTATCTCTAAGGGACCACCCATTAGCACTAGCCGCTGCGTTGAAATGTTTGGGGTAATTCGACAAGGATGACTTACCATCAAAAGTTGGTGATTTTATTCTGGCTTGGCTCTCTACAACTGCAGGTTCACGTCCTTCCTCTTCTATCAATGAAGGGTGGCTGGCCCCTTTTTCCAGAATCCTCTTTAGTCTTTCAACCTCCTCTTCAAATGCGGCAACCCTCGCTTATTAAGTCAGCTTATATAAGTTATAAATAGCATTAATCTCAACTGAGAGGCCAGTTACCTTTTGGATAAGCTCGGCAGACTGGATGGCCAATTTTTCATTTATCTTAGCCGATTGGCTAGTCAATTTTTGTACAAGATGTATTTTTTCGATAATGTAAAAACATTTAAAAAGGAAACACCCAATATTTATTTGCTTATAAACTTAGTAGTTTAGATCTACTAAATCAAATAGAATAAATCCCTAACTACATCCCCCTCCATGTTGAAACTTAACCCCTCCCTTCTGCTCCTTCCCAATCATTATTTTCATTTTTAATTGTATCACATTAAATATTTATTTTGTTCATTAAACCATGTAATGTTTTCTACTTCCGTAATTAACCACATATTTGATATAGTTTTATATATCTGTACATATATGTGTATATATATATATATATATATATATATATATATATATATATATATATATATATATATTATTGTTTTCCCTTTATGGTAACCCCATAAAGAGCCCATTTATTGTTATATACATGTCCCATGCCTTTAGTGGCATACTACATATATTACAAAGTGTCTTGGTTTTCACTATCAATAATATATAAAACTTTAAGAAATTACTAATTCAAATACAAAAAACAGAATTATAAAACACAAAATTATAAAAACAGAAAAAATTATAAACTAAATAAAAATAAAACAAAAACTAAAAATCTACTACAAGCACAACAAGATTGCCCTATATATTGCCCTTTGCATATCAGGTTGCCCTTCTATTGTCAGTAAGTCGGTCAAAGTCAATTTGTTTTATGAATTTCATTAAGTCTGTCTTAAATTTAGTAAATAGTACATGTTCAATTTCTGGCCAGTTACCGCGTTTCAGTATTATGTTTCGTATCAGTTCAAATCTTTGTCTGTCATGTTGTTAGCAATCGTAGAGTATGTGTCTGAAGTTGTGAACTTGTCCGTCTTCGTCACAAGTGTCTATATCTATGATAATCAAACGTTTTAGATAGTGTTTTGTGTTTCCTTGTTCTGTGAGAAATTGTGTCAATGTGTATTCAGTACTGTGTAGCTGTTTGAAGTTAGTAAGTGTAATTTGTGGGATGTATTTATGTAAACTGGGTGATTTGGGAGACGTTCTCCACATATCGTTCCGCTTAATGACCGATTCCCTAATAATCAGTTTTTTTATGTGCGATATGGGTGCTTTGGTATATTCAGGCAACAATTCATCGCTGTTAGCCGCCTCTTTCGCTAAGTGGTCAGCTCTTTCGTTGCCCTCTATACCTGAGTGCCCCTTTACCCATTTTACTGTAGCTGATTTTTGGTACGTCAGTAGCTGAATTATGTGATGTCTGATAGTTTCTGTCAGTGGATGTTTGACGTGATTTGACGGATCGTGAATGTTTGTGTTAGTAAGTGAGTGTAGGACGTTCATGTTGTCAGTATGTACGATTATTTGTGAGTTGAAGTCAGATGGGTTCGCAAGGATGTGTTCCAGGGCCTTCAAAACAGCCAGTTTTTCTCCTTGGTTGTTAGAGCACCAGGGCGCAAGTTTGTATTGGTACTCCAATACATTTCCTAGTCTGTCCTTTCCTACCCAAGAGCAACCAACCTTTTCATCATCCTTGCTACTGTCTGTGTATATGTCTGTTCTATTAGTGTCTTGTGATGACAAGTCAGAGTTCACTTTTGATTGTACCTGTCCGTATGATGTAGGGTGTATCCAGTTGTTCGTTGAAAGCGGTAGTTCTATGTCGTCGTGCAATATGTGTTTGTAGTTCTTATGTAATTTTTTAATTCTGTATAATTCTGTCTTCTCGTCCATAATTAAATTTATCGGTAGCAACCCAGCAAGAAGAATAGAGGCCTCATAAGAGAGAGTACTAAAGCCTTTGCATATTTTTATTGCAATAAGTCGCTGTAACTTTTTCAACTTATCTAAGTTTCTCTTCCGACTTACTGCAGATTGCCAAACATGACTACCATATATAATTGTTGGTAATAGAGTGATAAATGACTTTCAACATCTCAGATCTGTGGCCCCACCTTGCTCTTGCTGCAATAGCGAGTCTGTTGATTGTCTGTAATGCCTGATTGTAGACGTTGTAAGTATGTCTGTTCCAGTTCAGTTTTCTGTCGAATAGTATGCCGAGATATCGAATCACGTCAGTTTTTATTAGTCCAACAGAATCGTCTTAAACTGAAGATAGTTTATAATTAATAAATTCTTATTAATACTTATACACTTAACGAACTGGAGATTTCGGTTTCTGTTGAGTAGCCTCGTGTGCGGAGTCAAGTTACCATTCAGTTGGTAACTGATTAGAAACCCAAGTTACCAATTGGTTTAGTTTATTTCCAGTATCCCCGTGTGCATAGGGCCTAATATATAATTCACATTTATATCAAAATAAAATTAAATGAAGACTGGACTGTGGTGAGATTGCAAAATGTATAAATACACATTTTTAAAGGAACAAATATCGATTAAATGATTATATGCCAAACATTACCTATTATTTTACTTAGTCATGGGTAGCCTGTTCCCCTTAAAAAAATAACCACGTTCTGTAAGTCCAGCTTTTTAAGCTAAGTTTATTGAAGTATCCGATGAAGTTTTTTGACTTAAAAAAGAGCTAGCCTGTTTTACTTTAACCCTTTAGCGACCGTGAACTACTATAATAGTCCGAGCCCGCCGTGCCATGGGGACCATTGACTATACACGGTGGGCCAGACCCCCCTACCGTGCACTCCCCCCCACATCCCTATAAATTGCACATCGTTGTGTTCCTTGTGATAAAAGATTAAGAAAAAGCCAATGTTCCCAAAAAAAAAAAGTGGCCGCACTTACCCAAAATGGCGTTCAAACATGGCGGAATGACAAATTTTATTTTAGTTAGTTTTTTTATTACTGACATTCACCCTTATGCTTAATTTCGCCATAACTGGTCTTTTATTAAAGCTAGATAGATCTAGATTCAGAATAAATAAACAAACGTTCTAAAATAATTAGTCTTGACAATATAAAATACCTTTAAAGTCAATATTTTCATGTCACTCGCGTAAAAGGTAAAATTTCAAGTTAATTTGTGATTAAACGGCCATCGTTAACGAAAACCGCCCTGAAATAAAACATCTGGAGCAATAATTCTTCTTTAAAAATCAGTGGTCAAAATTCAAAATATATCAACTAGTTTTATAGAAAACGGACCTTAGCGGCGAAAAGGCGCCAGTGACTCGGGCGCCTCCAGTCCTCTACCACATCGTTCAGTTCTCATACACGATATAATTACAGCGGTTTTAGGATATTATTTCGAATGTATAATCGAGCCTATGTAACTGCAAGTTTTTAATTGACAGAAATAATTAATATAACAATTTTTTTATTTTTTTTTATATATATATAAATATGATAAATAAAGGATATAAGTATGATAAATAATAATCAATTAGTCGCAGATTGCACATTATCTAAACCTCACTTATATTGACATGAACTGGTTATCTTGAAATGAAATAATAATGTTCTCATAGTAGTAGTTGGGTTAGAGACACTGGCTTCTGATAATTCGTGAAATTTGAAATAAATGCATTTTTGCAAAGTATTGATTATTTACAGTTTTAAAAACATTCAAAATAAAAAAGATAAATAAAAAGTTCTGTTTGTTGGTAGATATGCAGAAATTATTCATAATACAATTTAGTAAGTATATACCTAACACGATTTAATAGCTCACTACAATTAATGAATTAACAGTTACACGATATATATATATATATATATATATATATATATATATATATATATATATATATATATATATATATATATTATGATTAATTTAAAAACAAACCACTACTGGAAAGGAAAACCAATTAATACATGTAAGTATTCATGCATCTAATGGTCTATAATCAACGAAGTTGTGGCCTTTTTCGGTTTCTGGCATATAACTACGCACCAAAAAGTTTACTTTCACTTTTTTCCAAAAAAGGGTATAATAATACAATTAAAATGAAATATTTGAAGTTGAAAACGGATTAGTTATTTAGCCAAATTCGAACATCAAAGATCGGTAATTTTTACCATTTTGGTGGAAACTCATGTTCCAACGCCTATAACTCGACAATATGTACTCTAAATTAAAAATGTCTAAGATAAAAGTTTTAGGAAATTAAATTTAGCATAAAATAAGCTTATTTATTTTAAAATTAACTTATTCCTGCGTAGAGATACAAATGAAAACGTGAAAGTATTCGTAGCGCTTACTTCATTCTTTTAACTACATCTTCATTCCTATATATTACTACACCCCAAAAAGTTTACTTTCTCTTTTTTATCGAAAAAAGGGTATACTAATACAGATAAAATGAAATATTTGAAGTTGAAATCGGATTAGTTGTTTAGCCAAATTCGAACATCAATGATCGGTAATTTTTATCATTTTGGTAAAAACTCATGTTCCAACGCCTATAACTCCTCAATATGTACTCTAAATGAAAAATGTTACAGATAAAAGTTTTAGAACATTAAATTTAGTATAAAATAAGCCCACCTAAATAGTTAGTTCTCTGAATATTTTATCATATCCCCTTAGGCTTCACAAAATGAAGGAATTAAGCGCTGCGAATACTTTCACGTTTTCATTTGTATCTCTACGCAGGAATAAGTTAAGTTTAAAATAAATAAGCTTATTTTATGCTAAATTTAATTTCCTAAAACTTTTATCTTAGACATTTTTAATTTAGAGTACATATTGTCGAGTTATAGGCGTTGGAACATGAGTTTCCACCAAAATGGTAAAAATTACCGATCTTTGATGTTCGAATTTGGCTAAATAACTAATCCGTTTTCAACTTCAAATATTTCATTTTAATTGTATTAGTATACCCTTTTTTGGAAAAAAAGCGAAAGTAAACTTTTTAGTGCGTAGTAAAAGGCCACAACTTCGTTGATTATAGACCATTAGATGCATGAATACTTACATGTATTAATTGGTTTTCCTTTCCAGTAGTGGTTTGTTTTTAAATTAATCATAATATATATATATATATATATATATATATATATATATATATATATATATATATATATATATATCTCGTGTAACTGTTAATTCATTAATTGTAGTGAGCTATTAAATCGTGTTAGGTATATACTTCCTAAATTGTATTATGAATAATTTCTGCATATCTACCAACAAACAGAACTTTTTATTTTGAATGTTTTTAAAACTGTAAATAATCAATACTTTGCAAAAATGCATTTATTTCAAATTTCACGAATTATCAGAAGCCAGTGTCTCTAACCCAACTACTACTATGAGAACATTATTATTTCATTTCAAGATAACCAGTTCATGTCAATATAAGTGAGGTTTAGATAATGTGCAATCTGCGACTAATTGATTATTATTTATCATACTTATATCCTTTATTTATCATATTTATATATATATAAAAAAAAAATAAAAAAATTGTTATATTAATTATTTCTGTCAATTAAAAACTTGCAGTTACATAGGCTCGATTATACATTCGAAATAATATCCTAAAACCACTGTAATTATATCGTGTATGAGAACTGAACGATGTGGTAGAGGACTGGAGGCGCCCGAGACACTGGCGCCTTTTCGCCGCTAAGGTCCGTTTTCTATAAAACTAGTTGATATATTTTGAAATTTGACCACTGATTTTTAAAGAAGAATTATTGCTCCAGATGTTTTATTTCAGGGCGTTTTTCGTTAACGATGGCCGTTTAATCACAAATTAACTTGAAATTTTACCTTTTACGCGAGTGACTTGAAAATATTGACTTTAAAGGTATTTTATATTGTCAAGACTAATTATTTTAGAACGTTTGTTTATTTATTCTGAATCTAGAACTATCTAGCTTTAATAAAAGACCAGTTATGGCGAAATTAAGCATAAGGGTGAATGTCAGTAATAAAAACACCAACTAAAATCAAATTCGTCATTCCGCCATGTTTGAACGCCATTTTGGGTAAGTGCGGCCACTTTTTTTTTTGGGAACATTGGCTTTTTCTTAATCTTTTATCACAAGGAACACAACGATGTGCAATTTATAGGGATGTGGGGGGGGGGGGGGTGCACGGTAGGGTGGTCTGGCCCACGTACTACTACTATAATAGTCCAGTGTCAAGCGGGCTCCACGGACCATGGACTACTATAACAGTTTTGCTTCTCCAGCGTTTCCAGACCGTGAGCTACAATAGTAGTTCAGTTCCCAGAGCCATCTAGGTGTCCGCATAACAAGCTAAAGTATTTTTTCTTGACAACAGATGTCGTACGAATCCACTTTTGGCTATATTATTTTTTGTTGTGTGTCTGCAACCTACTACTACTCTTTCTACCTATCCTCCTTTTTTCTACCTGCATCAACCCTTCTTAGCCTTGTAGGTCCCTTCAGTCTATATTCTGGCTTCTTACTGTGAGTTTAATATAAAAATATATTGAATTAAATAAAAAATCATGATTGCAGAGTCAAAAAGTAGTCGGTTCACCGGGCACAGTTGACTTTTCTACCACTCAGTCCAGCCAGCCCGCTCTGACCCGGCCGTATTCGGTCGCTTAAGGGTTAAAGCTCTCCTCCACTGGCCTCACACTAACTAGGTTACTGACTTGAATACTCTCCAGGAAATATAATTCGTTCTTTAGGTGCTAAGGGCTTCTGAAAGTACCATATATCTACAGAATACTTTCAACCAATTTATCAAAGACCTGTTATATAAATCAATTTATTAAACAGAAAAAGTTGGTACAATGTATACAAAAAAAAAATTAAAAGAAATTAAAACGTCTTTGAAAAATAGTAAATGCACTAAAATGACTAAATTAATTACCTTTTTATTTTTATGATTACACACGAACTTTCAATTAAACAACATATTTAATACCATGTTAAATATAACAAAATATGTTATGAGGCGGCACGAAATTGAGCTAACTAACACAAAGCTAAATGATTTGTGTTACAAAGTGATCATTTTTGTAACCTGCTTTGATATTTGTGTTTTAGAATTCGTATGGCATTGAGTTTTGTTATATTGTCATTGAATAAATAATGTTACCCATAGAAGTGTTACACTATTGATAAAACTTTTATCCATAGAAATTCTCGAATCTGAGCCGTTTGTCGAGACTGACGTCACTAACATGTTCACCTAACGACCTTATGAAAATTTATGAACATCACCTGATTATCATATTATTGCTTACTGAAGATAAGCAAACTCAAATGATCCCACTGGTCTATAAACCCAATGGTCCATTTCATCAGATGTAGGACATTTATGTAGTAATCTTTTGTTTAAAACTATAATTTTTCGAGGTACGAGATAAATGATCGAAAAATGTGAAAGTGTTGACGTTGATTACAGAAAGGGCACTAATACATTTATAACTTGCTTTAAACTTTAATATATTTTTTGAATGTCTAAATTTCTGGAGTTACCTAGTTTCGTCTCGTCCAATTTTAGCTTACTTACCACTTAAGCAAACATTACATCCGTATCATTAAACAGTATCGTCGTCAGTACAGGTCGTCCTTTTCCTATAAAAAATTATGTATTTCGTCTTGTTAGCATTAAATTGAAGTTTGTTAGTCTTAGGCCATCATACTAGTCTAATAAGTATTGTATTCGTAACGGCTTCTAGTTCACTGAAGTTTTTTCGTTTGACTAAGACTGAAATATCATCAGCGTATGCTAATAAATATTTTCGTGTCGTGAGGTAAGTAAGTTTTGAATATTGTGTTCACTAATACATTCCATAAAAGTGGTGATAGGCATGAGCCTTGTGGAGTACCTACAGTTAATTTTTTGTTGATAGAGTAAGAGTTCGTCTGTATTGTCAAGGATCTGTTGTCTAAATAATTTTTAATCAGTAAGTATAAATTTTATGGACAGTTGTACTTCTTCAAGTTAGTCAGTATAGCCGGCCACCATGCGCTGTCAAAAGCACCTTTGATGTCAAGATATATATATATATATATATATATATATATATATATATATATATATATATATATATATATATATTCAGAATTTCGCCTTATTTTATTATTAACATCCTCCTATTTAATATTTCTACTTTTTTTAAATTGAATGTTGTTTCAATTGTTTGTTCATGTGTTGAATGTGTTTTTATTTTATTTTTATTTTGGTTTATTTTATTTTTTTAAGTTTTGTAAGATTTCACCAATGAAAAATTAATACAGTTGATTTTATAAATTATATTGGTTCTGTTGTCATCCTCCATTTCTTCTTTCATATTTGTCAATGTAATATTTTAACTTTTTTGTTATTATACACTCCAAATTTAATATTTTCAATTATGTATTGTTTCAATATTTTTCAACGTTATGATCAGCGTTTAAAATCTTTTTTAACTTTATTTGTGATACTACTAATAATTCAATGTAATCATCATTTTCACCTATTTTTAGCAAATCATCAACGTATTTTTTTTATTAATATTGTTTCTTTTTTTAATTTTTTATTGAATATTTTGTTTAAAAAACATCAACTTAAAATTACTGATAATCTGTGCCCCATCATTAATCCATTAATTTGTTTATAACAATTGTTATTACATTTGAAATAATTATTACCTATACACAGTTTTATACCTTCTAAAAATGTATTTTTATTCTTAATTGTTGAATGTTCTTTTATTATGTTCCAATTTTCATCTATTATTTTTAAACATTCTTCAGCTGGTGTATTGGTGAACAAACTGTTTACATCAAAACTTAAAATGTTGTATTTTTTGTTATTATCTAATTCCAGATTATTCAATATTTCCTTTAATTCAATGGCATTTTTTGTATCATAACCATTGGAGGATCCAGGGGGGGGGGGGGGCTGCAGCCCCTCCCTTTGGAACATTTTTCGGCATTTAAAGATAGAATTTGACTTTCCTTAATGTAAGGAAGCAATTTAAAGAACAAATAATGTGCAAAACAAGTAGAATTTTAGTTGTGGGAAAGGAACATAAAGGTAAAATAGCTGATTAGCTGATCCAAATGAAGGGCTGTGGGGCTGCTCCCCCCCCCCCTTTACGATCGGCTGGATAAGCCCATGATCAAAACCAATATTAAAATTGGTGCATTCTATCATAGCTTTAAAAAATTTAGCTAGATTATGATTAGGTCCATTGATATTATTTATTTCTGGTCTCAAATCCTTCTCTTTTATGTAACCTGATTAATCCAGGAATTCTCGGCTCAGTGTATTTATTGTTAGCTAACTTTTTTTTGTTTTTTTATCTATATATCCTGATTTAGAAAGTTTTTCCACATATTTATTAACATTTTTTGCAAACTCCTCTTTTTAATTTCCCCTCATTTGTCGATAAGAGTTTTTATCGTCCAACATTAATTCCATTTTTTGTGTGTATTCTATTTTTTTCCATCAATGTTAATTATTTCGATTTATCTGATTTAATTAATGTTTATTCAGAAATTCCTTTAAGTCTTTTAGATCTTTGTTGATTTTATTATTCAACTTATGAATTTGTATGTTGTTTTTATGATCTGTGATACAATTATTCAAAATATTACAGATATGGTTTCTTGTCCCATTTATATCATTTTCAGTTGAATCTATCCCTTCATATATTTTTTCTAATTCCACTATCATAATTATGATATGTTTATCTATTAATATAAGGTAATAAATATTTCAAATATTATAACAATTGTTATAAACACATTAATGGATTAATGATGTGAAAAATTCACAGTTGAAATAATGAAAAATGATAAAATAAGATATTTGAACATAAATGTAATGATGATGATGTAGTTAGGTGATACAAGTTTTTTATTTTTATTTTTGACAATTACACACCAAGTGGAAATAAATATTTTCGAAAGTATGTAATAATAAAACTTAAATTTGAAACATATATTTAACTTATCTCAAATAAGTGAAGTATGGAAAAACAAAGGTGTATAAATTGAGATCAATATTTGTTAAAATATAATGATTGGTTTTGGATATAAAGTAAAGTAAGTTATAAAGTAAGGTAAAGTAGGTTATAAAGTAAAAGTAATAAAGTAAGTTAGTTCAATATACTGTTGGGTTGCTTCAAACCAACATATTATAAGAGTTATAATAGTGAGACCTAAATCGAATGTAATTTGAAGTATTACTTGTTCAAATAATGCATTCATTAGTAAAATTGGACCAGTTCAATGTATGTTTTTTTTTCTTGAAATTTATCTACGTTAATTAATTATGAAAATTCCCATGATATAAATATTTTCTATTTAAGGTCCCTGTCCTTAATTTTGGACTTCGCTATTGTTTTGAGACTCTTTTGACTTGTCTTATACCTGTTTCATCGACACTCCAAGTAATGGTCATTTCTAGATCATCAGTACTTCTTTCAGCAGTATCCAGCATGCCTAATAGTATGTATACATGATTTTTCTTATCTATTTCCTATATTTATAGAATAGAAAGTAAACTTTATTCTGGAATAAAGAAAAGAAATTAATATAAAGAAAAAAAATCATAATCGGCCAAATATTAAAGTTATCAAGCATAAGTAGACTTAGTGTTAACATAAAAAATTTAAGTGAATAAATAAATTTAAACTATTTACTCTCATTAAATATTGTGGGTTTGAATAATTTTTACTTTCAAAAATTCACAATGTGACATTAACGTAACCATATGCTTCAATGTTCAGAGTGAGCCAAAGCCCCTAGTCCATAGCTTTTTATATTTAGTTTGGAATCGAACGTTCTAGAATGGCGTTGAGGATTCTCGAAAGATCTAGAACAAGTACTAAAACAGTTTTTCTAACAAAAAGTCTAAAAATCTTTTCGATATAACAGACAAAATCATGTGATTTTGTTTCACGTCTTAGAGATATTCCTTCTGGTGTCTTCTGTTCCACAGTGGTATGCTCTGTAGTGACGGAAGGTCTCTTCCTGAAGCCGATGTTCTTTACCATGGTTCTCTGCATATGGCGCTAAGCGACTATAATGGACGATGACAGGCTTTCCTTTGGGATACTTAAAAACCCTCTAAATCACATCGTTGAACTGCTTCATTATCAGGTAGGGCCCCTCCCAGTTCTTCTGTAACTTTGTGTAGAATCCTCGATTGTGTAGAACCTCCATGGATTGTAAAGCCAAGCAAGGTCTCCTTCTTGGTATCTGCCCTGATCGGCTCTACTATCGTAGTGTCTTTTCATACGGTCGCAGGCGAGGCGAAGGTTTTTCGAATTAGCTCATGTGTGTATTCTTTTCTGAAATCCGGACATATAATATTGTAAGGATTCATCCGTACAATTCTACTATTCCATCAGTCTGTAGATAAAGTGCCGTAGTTCTAGTGTATAAAATCCCAAGTCTTTGGCAGACTTCTTGGAATAATTTTCTTTCGTATTTCGTACCCTGATCTGAATCTAGTTTTAGTAGTACTCCGAAACGTGTAATGAATTCCTTTACACCTTCACGCCTGCCATGGTAGCAGTCTCTTGGTATACGGCATACGATTATGCTTCCACCCACTTGGAAAAATAGGCCTCAATGACAAAGGCTTACTTCTATCCCGCGTTAGTTTCTGGGAAAGGTCCAATAATGTCTAGGGCTACTCTCTCGAAGGGACTCCCCGAAATATACTGCTGCAACCGAGTTGTGCGTTTGTAAGTTGGTCCATTGCTTTCAGAGTGTGAGTTACAATTACGGTAGTAATCCTTAACGTCATCTGAGCAGTTCAGCCATTAGAAACTGTCGCGTATTTTTATTGAAGGGTTTTCGTCTCACTCAACTGTCCTATCATTTCACCTTAAGCTGACGACGTACCTCCGGTGCGCAAGTACTCAAGCCCTCGGTGTCAGAAGCTGCTACCAGTAAAGGCTGCCGTCAACGTTCTCAACAACTCTCTTGAGCAAGCCGTCTTTCATTACTAGGAAATTCCATTGTGCCCAGTATGCCTCCGAAATGGGCCAGAATGTGCTATCTCCTGCTAGGTCGATCACGGATTCTGTCAAGGGCTCATTACGTCACACCGAAAAAATATATAATCGCTTCAGCCAATGATACTAACTAAATGAAGCTAATTAATTGTGAAAATCACGAATTTAAAAAAACAAACAAAAAAAATGGTAAAGGAGAAATCAAATCATCATTAACGAAATTGAATCTATAATAAACTCAAATAAATGAATGAAAAAAAAAAGTACAAGGAAAAATTAATTTTTAGAACACTCTTCCGGCTCTTCTGGATATAACAACGGAGCGACCGAAGCAACAGCTCTCGTCATGGTTTTGCCAGATGGGGTAAGGATGTCTATGACACGTATCACTCCGTCGAGACCTTGATGGACGGCGACGACTCTTCCAACAGGCCACTCTCCCAATGAAGCCTTCTTTTCCAAAAGTACTACGAGATCTCCCGTCTTGATACTTATATTGTTGCGGCTCGTAGTTGGAGTGTATGTAGATACTCCTTTCTCCATCTTTCCCTTACGCAGTCTATCTGCTTCCTTATTGCATTCCACCGAGGCATGCGTGATTGGGGAGCCTCGGTTACAGAGGATTAAGCTGGAAGATGGCTAGATAAGCCGATAAGAAGATGTCAAGGAGCCAGGAAATAAAAATTTTGAGCGTCTTCTGAAAGGGCATGCAATGGCCTAGAGTTCAGAAGAAATTCGATCTTAGCGAAGACGGTTGTCAATTCCTCAAACGTGAGGGGCTGTTATCCGATGGAGTTCGCCAAGAGTCTCTTGACTGACGTCACGCCTGCTTCCCTAAGACCGCCAAAGGGTGGTGCGCAGGGCGGAATGAACTTCCAGCTAATTGAGCGAGAGGCCATGGTACGGTGAAAAGATAAAACTTCCTTCAAAAATTTGGAGGCTCCTATGAAATTCATTCCATGATCAGACCAAATAGCTTTAGGGACACCTCTTGTTGAAATGAAACGCTCTAAGGCATTCAGGAATGCTGCCGTCGCAGAGTGGTCAATAATTGCTTTTTGGCGGACATAAATCTGCCATTTCCACAATTTTCCAGAAAAATTGATGGGATTTTTTTTATTACCTTCTTTGTAAAATTCAAAAACCAAGGAAACAATTCCCGTTAAGATTGCTTTGGTATAAGTGTCCTTTTTGCTTACCCAAGACCAGGTTTCTTGTCTGTTAATAGATAGTTTTCGTTAGTATGCAAAAAAACGTGGAAGAACTCAATATTTTTCAGAATTTTCTTTTTTATTTTTTTAGTCTGAGGGTTGGCTTTCATACCACCGAGTATCCAAAAGAAAATTCCAATTGCATAGAAATTTTGGGTATTTTAAAAAAATTTAAATTTCAACATTAAACTCGATTTTCTCCTTTTAGAAATAAGATATCAATATACCGATTTCACTGAAAGTTTACATTCAACGGCTAGTATATTACGTATGAGCTACATGAATTTGGTTTGCTTATTAGGGTACAAAAGCAATTTATGTACTACTTTTTTTCCATTGTAATGCAATTTTCTTGGTTTCAAAGGGGTGCTCCCCGGAGTTATCACTGGGGTAATTTCTAGTCATACTTGTACTACGACCACATAAAAAGATCAGTTAAATTCACTTGCGCCTTTTTTAGAAAAGTATGTTTTGTATATGTTTACAGAAAAATTGGCAATGTTTGTCCCTGTAATCTGCTCTAAATGGTACAGATACATTTACAAGCTCCTTCTAATCTATAACATAAAACGACTACACCTATACATAAGGTTTACACTTATAAATGTATATAGCGGTATAAAATTCTCAGTTAAATCGTCATATCAATTTACACTCGTTAAAATGTTTGGAATATACTTTAGGGTGGACATTGTCATTTTTCTCGTATCAAAACAAGAAGGACTTAATCAGAACTACCTATAGTTATTCAGGCATTTTTGTAGTGGAGGGTAAAGGAATTAGGAAAGAATCAGTATGACTCTTCGTTCTTTTACAAAGAAAGTCTATATTTATTAATTGCTTTTATATTAATTTAATTGCTTTTGTACCCTAATAATAACCAAATTCATGTAGCTCATACGTAATATACTAGCCGTTGAATGTAAACTTTCAGTGAAATCGGTATATTGATATCTTATTTCTAAAAGGAGAAAATCGAGTTTAATGTTGAAATTTTAATTGTTTTTAAAATACCCAAAATTTCTATGCAATTGGAATTTTCTTTTGGATACTCGGTGGTATGAAAGCCAACCCTCAGACTAAAAAAATAAAAAAGAAAATTCTGAAAAATATTGATTTCTTCCACGTTTTTTTGCATACTAACGAAAACTATCTAAAAAAGGCACAAGTGAATTTAACTGATCTTTTTATGTGGTCTTAGTACAAGTATGACTAGAAATTACCCCAGTGATAACTCCGGGGAGCACCCCTTTGAAACCGAGAAAATTGCATTACAATGGAAAAAAAGTAGTACATAAATTGCTTTTGTACCCTAATAAGCAAACCAAATTCATGTAGCTCATACGTAATATACTAGCCGTTGAATGTAAACTTTCAGTGAAATCGGTATATTGATATCTTATTTCTAAAAGGAGAAAATCGAGTTTAATGTTGAAATTTTAATTGTTTTTAAAATACCCAAAATTTCTATGCAATTGGAATTTTCTTTTGGATACTCGGTGGTATGAAAGCCAACCCTCAGACTAAAAAAATAAAAAAGAAAATTCTGAAAAATATTGAGTTCTTCCACGTTTTTTTGCATACTAACGAAAACTATCTATTAACAGACAAGAAACCTGGTCTTGGGTAAGCAAAAAGGACACTTATACCAAAGCAATCTTAACGGGAATTGTTTCCTTGGTTTTTGAATTTTACAAAGAAGGTAATAAAAAAAATCCCATCAATTTATCTGGAAAATTGTGGAAATGGCAGATTTATGTCCGCCAAAAAGCAATTATTGACCACTCTGCGACGGCAGCATTCCTGAATGCCTTAGAGCGTTTCATTTCAACAAGAGGTGTCCCTAAAGCTATTTGGTTTGATCATGGAATGAATTTCATAGGAGCCTCCAAATTTTTGAAGGAAGTTTTATCTTTTCACCGTACCATGGCCTCTCGCTCAATTAGCTGGAAGTTCATTCTGCCCTGCGCACCACCCTTTGGCGGTCTTTGGGAAGCAGGCGTGACGTCAGTCAAGAGACTCTTGGCGAACTCCATCGGATAACAGCCCCTCACGTTTGAGGAATTGACAACCGTCTTCGCTAAGATCGAATTTCTTCTGAACTCTAGGCCATTGCATGCCCTTTCAGAAGTCGCTCAAAATTTTTATTTCCTGGCTCCTGGACATCTTCTTATCGGCTTATCTAGCCATCTTCCAGCTTAATCCTCTGTAACCGAGGCTCCCCAATCACGCATGCCTCGGTGGAATGCAATAAGGAAGCAGATAGACTGCGTAAGGGAAAGATGGAGAAAGGAGTATCTACATACACTCCAACTACGAGCCGCAACAATATAAGTATCAAGACGGGAGATCTCGTAGTACTTTTGGAAAAGAAGGCTTCATTGGGAGAGTGGCCTGTTGGAAGAGTCGTCGCCGTCCATCAAGGTCTCGACGGAGTGATACGTGTCATAGACATCCTTACCCCATCTGGCAAAACCATGACGAGAGCTGTTGCTTCGGTCGCTCCGTTGTTATATCCAGAAGAGCCGGAAGAGTGTTCTAAAAATTAATTTTTCCTTGTACTTTTTTTTTTCATTCATTTATTTGAGTTTATTATAGATTCAATTTCGTTAATGATGATTTGATTTCTCCTTTACCATTTTTTTTGTTTGTTTTTTTAAATTCGTGATTTTCACAATTAATTAGCTTCATTTAGTTAGTATCATTGGCTGAAGCGATTATATATTTTTTCGGTGTGACGTAATGAGCCCTTGACAGAATCCGTGATCGACCTAGCAGGAGATAGCACATTCTGGCCCATTTCGGAGGCATACTGGGCACAATGGAATTTCCTAGTAATGAAAGACGGCTTGCTCAAGAGAGTTGTTGAGAACGTTGACGGCAGCCTTTACTGGTAGCAGCTTCTGACACCGAGGGCTTGAGTACTTGCGCACCGGAGGTACGTCGTCAGCTTAAGGTGAAATGATAGGACAGTTGAGTGAGACGAAAACCCTTCAATAAAAATACGCGACAGTTTCTAATGGCTGAACTGCTCAGATGACGTTAAGGATTACTACCGTAATTGTAACTCACACTCTGAAAGCAATGGACCAACTTACAAACGCACAACTCGGTTGCAGCAGTATATTTCGGGGAGTCCCTTCGAGAGAGTAGCCCTAGACATTATTGGACCTTTCCCAGAAACTAACGCGGGATAGAAGTAAGCCTTTGTCATTGAGGCCTATTTTTCCAAGTGGGTGGAAGCATAATCGTATGCCGTATACCAAGAGACTGCTACCATGGCAGGCGTGAAGGTGTAAAGGAATTCATTACACGTTTCGGAGTACTACTAAAACTAGATTCAGATCAGGGTACGAAATACGAAAGAAAATTATTCCAAGAAGTCTGCCAAAGACTTGGGATTTTATAAACTAGAACTACGGCACTTTATCTACAGACTGATGGAATAGTAGAATTGTACGGATGAATCCTTACAATATTATATGTCCGGATTTCAGAAAAGAATACACACATGAGCTAATTCGAAAAACCTTCGCCTCGCCTGCGACCGTATGAAAAGACACTACGATAGTAGAGCCGATCAGGGCAGATACCAAGAAGGAGACCTTGCTTGGCTTTACAATCCATGGAGGTTCTACACAATCGAGGATTCTACACAAAGTTACAGAAGAACTGGGAGGGGCCCTACCTGATAATGAAGCAGTTCAACGATGTGATTTAGAGGGTTTTTAAGTATCCCATAGGAAAGCCTGTCATCGTCCATTATAGTCGCTTAGCGCCATATGCAGAGAACCATGGTAAAGAACATCGGCTTCAGGAAGAGACCTTCCGTCACTACAGAGCATACCACTGTGGAACAGAAGACACCAGAAGGAATATCTCTAAGACGTGAAACAAAATCACATGATTTTGTCTGTTATATCGAAAAGATTTTTAGACTTTTTGTTAGAAAAACTGTTTTAGTACTTGTTCTAGATCTTTCGAGAATCCTCAACGCCATTCTAGAACGTTCGATTCCAAACTAAATATAAAAAGCTATGGACTAGGGGCTTTGGCTCACTCTGAACATTGAAGCATATGGTTACGTTAATGTCACATTGTGAATTTTTGAAAGTAAAAATGTAAATATTTTTCATTTATATAATTATTTAAATTTTTTTTTTTCATTCTATAAAGTTAATTCTTGTTTAATTAAAAGTTTTTCAAAGTATTTTTTTTGAGATAAGTTACTTTTTGTTTATATTTTTCTTGAACAAGTGAATTACTTTAATACCAAAAAAATGGAATCTTCCTCACCTTAATGCGCAAATTGCAGGATGGTGTTTGCCAGTCACCGTGAATGTATGGCGCACGAATTAACCTGCTTTTATAGTCAGGAATTCACACCAGCAGCCTCGTACGTCTGTGCTAAATGTGGAAAAGTTTTTACACAATCATGTCATCGTTTGCGACACGAGGCTGTTTGTGGGGATTCCTCACAAACGCAAGAATTTTCCCGCAATATAAATTTTATTTGTTCATATTGCGGGAAATCTTTTAATAGAAAGAATGATCGCTTAAGACATGAACATTCGTGTAAACACCTGTCTCGAGTAGATGATTTTGATAAAAAGTTTGATTTGGTCTGTGGTAAATGTGGACAGGTGTTTACACGAAAAGATAACAGGTTAAGACATAAAATTAAGTGCAAAGTTGATTTTAGCAGGTCCTGCCGTTTTTGTCAAACAACTTTTACAAATATACATAATTATTTTAGACATCAGCAATTTTGTAAAAATGAACCTCCTTTAAAAAAATTTAAAAGAGAACCTCAACGGCAGGACCTGTTAGCTCTTAAACCCTACGCAGTAGGTTTCACTGAGTATGAAACAGCTTTTGGGGGGAGGTTGAAGTCCTATTTTATACGTAGCAAAGAAAATTACGATATGCCTATGTTTTTTAATAGTATTAGAAATCACACTTTTAATAAAATAAACGCTTGCCTCCGTCAGCACAATGCGATAAAAGTAAACATATGGGTAGACTGTATAATGGTAAATCAGTTAGGGGAAACGATCAACGTAGCTTTTAAAACTTCAAACACAGCAATTTTAAAAGAGACAGATATAAATAAAATAATAGATAGTTTTTTTAATAAGATAGAAACCGAGCTAAGCGAATGTGAACTTAAGAAGAGCGGCTGGCGACTCTACGCTATCGACGGCTTAAGGTTAAAAGTAAATCAATTTAAACCCTTAAGAGGTAGCACTTAAATACAATTATCATCTAAAATAGACAACAAAAAAGCTTGTATCAACGTCCAAAATTATGATAATCAGTGTTTTAAGTATTCTATTTTAAGTAAATAACCATCCGGAACGTGTTTTAAATTACGTAGGTATGCAGCATGTATGCAACGTAGTTATGAAATAAAAATGTTTGAAACATCCAGTAATATATCGATAAATGTTTTTGGCCTTGATGAAAAAAATAATGTATATCCATTAAAAATAGTAAAAAGAGAATTAGATGATCATAGAGACCTTTTGTTAATAGAAAAAGAAGGTGTGGAACATTACGTTTATATAATTTTTTTTAATAAATTAGTAACATCACAAATAACACATAATGAACATAGAATAAATATTTGTAAAAGATGTTCCATCCATTTTTATTCCATGAAGAAATACGCCGAGCATTTAGCTCAATGCTCTGAAAATAAACCTGCGAGGATCGAATTGCCGGAGGAAAATAATTTTATTCATTTTACAAATGTTGAGAAAACTCTCAAAGTCCCCTATGTTGCATACGCAGATTTCGAGTGCTACCTCGAACCAGTGTCATCATGCCAGCCGAACCCGAACAATAAATATTCACAAACAAAAGCAATACATAAACCAATTTCATATTGTTTTTATATAAAAAAAGATGAAACTTTAAAAGATATCAATGATTCGCTTAGCTCGAATCCTATAATTTATAGAGGTGTAGACGCCGCATCACATTTTGTACGTACTTTGAAAGACGTTGCCCTTAAAATTGAAAATATTTATAAAAGAAATATTCAAATGAATCCCCTAACTGATTCGGAGATGGAAGCGTTTAACCAGTCCTCCGTCTGTTATATGTGTAATCGTTTATTAAATGGAGATAAAGTTAGGAACCATTGTTGGGGCCACTGCGTGGTTGTCCAAGGGACGCCCTTACACAATGCCTGGATAATAACTGATTCTAATTACCACCTTCTGAGGGGGGGTGTTTATTGTGCCTTTGAATTGTGCCTGATAGATGATGATAGATAGATGAAGTCTGGAAGGTAAAATAAATTGGTGAAAAGGAGGATAAAGGAATATACATGCAACAATACTAAAAGCTTCTAAGGTAAATAAAAATATAATTGGTGACTAGAAAATAAATATAAACATGCTAATTAATAGAGAAAGAAAAGAAAATAAGCTGAATAATATAAAATAAAAGCTGGCCATGCATTGGAAATAAACTAAAGCTATATACAATCAAATAAATAGTAAAGAAAAGAAAATATAAACTTCTAGCAATACAAGCAAATAAAAGAGAAAAGAAATTATACTTTACAGGGAGATAAGGTGGTTATAAAATAACTAACTACTGGAGGTTAAATACATAAAATAACTGGTGGAATTGGTAGTTTCCTGAATAACAAATAACAGAGTACAAGATTTTAATGAAGAACTGATGATAAATGATGAGAAAATGATGATAGTTAAGCGGTGAAAATTGGTGAAAGATATGGTGAACATGAGGTGATAACTATCCAGCTAGACATGCGCGCCACAGAAAAATCTTCGGCGGCGGGCCGCCGATGATTTTTAACCGGCGGCGGCGGCGCATACCGGCGCGCCGATGCTCGCGAGATTTTTGTATCATGGGCGTACGCAGGCGAAGGCAGCTGCCCCCTCTACAAATTTTGAGAAACAAAAACAACCAATAAATAAATTCGTATTCATTTAATATATTTATAAAGCATTACATAAACACTTATTATAACATTTAAATATCAGTAAGTTTTATTTTGACAATTAATTGAGCCTTACGAAGTCAGAATACCTCGACCCTTTCGAAAATTTTATCAGCCTGCCCCCCCCCCCCCCCAGAGGAAATCCTGCGGACGCACCTGGGAGTACTCGTTTATTATTTTATTTGTTGAATTGGATTGCTAATGTTAAGGCCGTACATTAAAGGAGTTTGACTTGTAAAAAACATAATTTACAGTCTTGTGACATAGATAACTAGTTTTTGAAATGAAAACAGATAAGCTGAATGGGGTTAAAGGTCATTGTTTATAACAAGTTCTTATCTCTCTAATTCCACCTTTCAATTCAGGTCAGTTTCTTTCCGACTGTTGTGAGTTATTGGTCGAATTAAAAATGTCTAATTTTGAGCACCGTGCAGTGATAAAATATTTTGTAAAAAATGGGATGGGGCCGAAGGAAATATTTGAAGACATATTTGCAACTTTGTGGGACTCTGCCCCATCGTATGCCACTATCAAAAGGTGGACCGCACTCTTCAAAGCTGGTCGAGGAAACCTGGAAGATGATGACCGCTCTGGGTGACGTTAGTCTCGGAAGGAGTGTTGCTGGTCGATTTTCTGCAGCATGGCATGACAATAACAGGGCAATACTATGCAGAACTTCTCGTGAAACTGCGAGAGTCCATCAAAGAGAAACGCCGAGGAAAGATCACCAAAGGTGTGCAGCTACTGCAGGACAACACTCCCCTTCACAAATCAAGAGTTACCACGGAGACGGCCAAGCTGCTCCCGCACCCACCCTACTCGCCAGACCTGGCCCCCTCAGACTTCTACCTCTTCCCTAATATGAAAAAACATTTGTGTGGGAGAGTGTTTTCGTCAGACGATGAGGTGATCTCAGTTCTCAAAGTCGTTTTGGAAGGTTTCGAAAAAAAAATTTTGGCCGGGTTACAGATGTTAGGGAAGCGGCGGAATAAGTGCGTTGCTGTTGTGGGGGGGCTATATTGAAAAATAAAAATATGTAAGTTGAAAATATATTTTTATATATATGTATATCAGGCTTAGAACTTTCTTTACCCCCCTCGTACTTCTAAAGATCCATCGTGTTCCTTCAGTGATCAGTTGAATTGAAAGTTGAATAGGATCTCGAAGAGGAGTGATTTGAAAGTGGAAGTTAATGGAGCGCGTCGGATAACGGAGAGAATAGAGTTCCAGAGGGATGTTGCTTGCATTATGAAGGATTTGTTCATGTATAAGTTCGATGGGGTGGAGGATATATATCGGACTTACGGGATCTGGTTTGGCGGGATTGGATGGAGGATTTAAATTGTAGGCTCTGTAAGATATAGGAGGGTCGTTGAGTTCTGATGGTCTAGTATAAGAAGAAAGCCAGTAGATACCGACATCGGTAGGACTGGCAGAGCCACTTCATCTCGGCATAGTACTGGGTTATATTCGTATCTCTTGGGATCCTAAAGACAAAACTTATTGAATATTTCATTAGGCGTTTAAGTTTGGCTTCGAGTGCCTCAGACAGTCCGCTGTACACCATACAGCCGTAGTCAAAGTGGGGAGAGATGAGAGAGGACGGTTGAACTGTTTCCGGGTAGAGATAGTGCGACGGGAAATTTGTGAGATATGTGGTTTCCAAGAGGGGGATTGATCGAAGGTAACGCCAAGGTTTTTGACAGAATTGTGGAATGAGATAGATGAGTTGTTTAGGACTAGATTTTGAGCGACAGGAGTTGATTTGAGGAGAAAGGGAGATCCAATCAAGGTGGCTTTCGTCTGCTTCGCGTTCAGAGTAAATTCGTTGAGGTTTGCCCAAGCATATATTCTGTCGATATCTTCCTAAAATTTTAGGATATCATCGGAGGAATCAGCGGGGCAAAGGAGAGATAAAGCTGGGCGTCATCGGCATACAGATGGTATTGACAGCGATGGGTGGAGGATGGAAGTTCATTGATACAGGTAGAAAAAAGCGTGGGGGACAAAGAGGAACACCTTTAGATTGGAAATGTTAGAGACAAATTGAGTGCATCGGCTGAAAATGGAATTGATTGGTTTTGAGCGGGTTTACCTATGGACAGTTTGCTGAGAATTACCTATTTTGCTTTGGAGTCGGGGGTACTGGATAAGGATTGCTGGAAGTAGTTGGATTTGGCGCTGTATATTAAGGATTGAGTGCTATTTCGGAGGAGCTTGATGGTAATCTTCAGAAAGTCAGGTGCCCTAAAATCTTATTCTAGCTGCGTCTCTTAGTTTCATAAAATTCCTTAGCGTAGGTGTTAGCTAGGGTGCTCGAAGACGCTTAACTGTCTTGAACTTGAGAAGAACGTGACGGTCTAGGATGGTATAAAGTTAAGTGGTAAGGGTTTCCACCATGGAGTCAATGGCGTTTGAAGTGTATATGGGGTCCCATTGGATCATCTCAAGATCAGGCGCTAGGATTGTAGGTGATAGGGAATCAAGGTTTCGAAAGGATTTAGTTGTGGGGGAATACAGCAGGATGGGGAGGTTATATAATTGTATGAGGTCGTGGGAAGACTGTAAAGCAACCGGATGCTGTGATAAGGCGAGGAGTTTTTTAGGGAATCATAAAAGACAAGCCAAGTGATGGAATGCTGGGTATTAAGAGTCGGGTCGTAAGGGACTATAAATAAATTAAGGGAATAGAGGATATCTGAAAGATAGGCTTGGATAGGAGAAGGTATCTGGAGATTGTTGTTGATATCTCCGGAGAGAAAAATGTTGGAATATGAAGGGATCGTGTTGTAATGGATGGCTTCGAATGTTTCATCAAAGGTAACTTTCGGAGGCAGGTAGTTGAAACCAAAGAGTACGGATTTGGGGAGGTGGATATTTCAGCAAACAGGTATTCGATGTGCGGGGAAAGGGAAGTGGGGGAAAGAAGGGAAGTGGTTAAATGGTGGAGTATTATAGGATTCATCTGAAACATACTGGATCACTGAGATGGAATACAACAGCACTGATGAAATAGAAAGATTATTTAAGTAGAAAGCATAATAAGTGGTAACAGTCGTTAAAAAATTAATAATAAATAAAATCAAAGTTTTACTATATTTTGAGGGGGAATATGAATGAAGATAAAAGAAATAATGGAATTCTTTACCAGTCCTTTAAACAATAACAAGGACTGGTAATAATCCGATTAGGGTAATTATACCGCAGAAAAATAGAAACAACTTGTTGCAACCAATTCTTGCTGGTACGATGCGGCGGTTGAGGAATGACTTGATATGTCCTAACAACGTTTCATATCCTCTGATCAATTTTTCTCGTAGCTTTATGAAGGTCTGCAAATAGGCCTTAAAGAAAAACTCTGTTGCCAATAATATCAACGCCAAGCACAAAAACACCCTGCTCTGAGAGTGTTGTACATGCGGCGCGCCACCTTCATCGGCGGCGGCTCGGCGCAGTTAAAATCATCCGGCGGCGGCGGCGCGGCGCGGCGGCGCGCACGTCTATATCCAGCTGGAGACAGTGCAGTAACCTCTCCCTTATCACTCCAAGGAGGTCCAGTGAAGTAATCTTTTGTTCTTCATGAAGTTGATAAAAGATAAAAATACAATATACAATTCTAAATTTGGGAAGAAAGAAAGGTAATAGGATTGGTGAGTGTAGGAATTTAATATATTGAATGCTAGGCCTTAACATCCCGCCCACCTAAATTCCGGACTCACTTGGTGGCAAAGTCAAATGGCTTTCTCTTGCTGATCAATCGCTGTTGATTCCTGCAATAATGGCTGTAAGGACAAAAGTTGTCCAACATGTCTCTTAAATGTGCCTCCTTTCGTTTCTAAAGTTACGACACGTACGATACCATCCAAACCAGGGTGAACCTTAGTGACTTTTGCTTAAGGCCATAAACATGGAGCTGATGAAGCATCTTTTAATAACACAATGTCACCAACTTTAAAGTTTTCTGATGGCTTGAACGATTTATTCCTCATCATTAAGGTACTTAGATATTGGTCTCTCCAATGTTTCCAAAATGTCCGAGTCCTCTCACGAATGAGCTGCCAGCGAGAGAGACGATTACTAGGCACCTCTTGTAGATTTGGTTCTGGCAAGGCATTCAACGGACCACCAATGAGGAAGTGTCCTGGAGTGAGCGGTTGGCAATCTTCTGGGTCAGGAGATGTAGGGTAGAGAGGACGACTGTTTAGCATAGCTTCTACCTTGGTAAATGCGTTGGAGAGTTCAGAGACAGTGAAAGAATGATTACCAAAATACTTGTAAAGAAGGGTCTTAGCTGACTTTATGCCAGCTTCGAAAATTCCTCCAAAGTGAGGTGTACGAGGAGGATTAAAGTCCCAATTCACACCTAATTGGGTGGCATGGCAAGTGAGATCCTCTTTAGTCTTCTTGGAGTTCAACCAATCAGAGAGCTCTTGGTAATAATTGGCAGTACCGACAAAATTCGTGCCACAGTCAGACAACATTCTGTAAGGACGACCTCGTCTTGCAACAAATCTATCAAAACAATCAATAAAAGTCTCAGTGGAAAGCCCTAGTGACAGCTCCAGATGAATTGCCTTAGTCGAGAGACAGATGAATAGACATAAGTATACCTTGATGGTTGGAGACTTTCTTCTTGACGTTTCTCTTGCTAGAAACGGTCCTGAAAAATCTACTGCTGTAAGATGAAAAGCATTTTTCTCAGAAAATCTAGATGAAGGTAGATTGCCCATCAAAGGATGTGTAGTTGTCTTGGAATACCTTCTACAAGTCAGGCATAACCTCTTGATCTTGCGGCATAATCTGCGCAATGAAATTATCCAAAATTTTCTCTGAATTATGGCCTGAAGCGCAGCACGGCCTATGTACAACGATGTGTGGTGGTAATGTTTCACTATAAGGACAGTAAAATGTGCCTTACTCGGTAGAAGTATCGGATGTTTTTGGTCATACGAAAGATTAGAATTGTCCAATCTGCCGCCCACCCTCAAAACTCCTAGCTGATCCAGATGAATTCCAAGGCGGAGAAGCTGACTAGACATTTGAGCTGGCTGTTTATATGCTTCTGGGAAATAGGTCTTTTGAATGACTACTACGATTTTCATCAGTGATGCATCTAACTCAGATGCTGTTATTCCAGCGCAAGTCATTAAATGATGTTGACGTCTACAAACCTTTATAAAGCGAAGGACATAAGCAAAAGATCTGATAAGCCTGCTATAATTTGAGAAACGTCTTGTCCATGCTATCAATTCAGGCTCGTTTGAGGTGGACACTAATAAAGCTAAATTAGATTTAATTTCTCTAGAATACTCACAGCCTTGATTCTCTATCTGTGGTGAACTAAGTGGCCATTGGTTATAAGGCCGCGATATCCATTTAGGCCCCGCCCACCATAATGGATGGTTGACAAGTTCTGTTGGGCCTAATCCTCTTGATCCACAATCCGCAGGGTTGTCTTGTGAAGAGACATGTTTCCACCAAGAAACTTCCGTGTTTTCTAAAATGTTAACCACCCGATGAGCAACAAAGGTTTTCAGATTATGAGGTGGTGATGATAACCATGCCAGAACCACCGTTGAATCGGTAAAAAGATGAACTGCATACTCCTTCAAGGTTATTAATAAAGGTTTGATGGATGAGATTAGATTTGCCAAAAGAACAGCTCCGCATAATTCGAGGCGTGGCACAGTAATAGGTTCAACTGGGGCAAGCCTAGTCTTGGCCTTGAGTAAACTAGTGCTTTTAATCGAGCAGAGTTAAAGAGCAGCACAATATCCACGTTCTGAGGCATCACAGAAACCAAGAATATAACACTTTTCATGCCTTGTTTCACCAATATACCTGTATATTGCTACTTTCTGTAATGAAGAAAGATCTGTGACATACGTCAGCCATTTACTTCTGATATGTTCTGGTACGGCATCATCCCAACCAAACTTCAACTTCCAGAGCTCTTGCAGAATCAGTTTAGCGGAAAATACCACTGGCGCTAAGAATCCGAGTGGGTCGTACAGCCGTGCTACAGTAGATAATATGGTACGCTTGGTTTGTATTGCACTCATGATGGGCATGCTAACGGTGAATGAAAAACAATCTGTTAATGGTGACCATTGGAGTCCTAAGATTTTAATGTGAGATTCAGCATCTGAAGTTCCATCAATACTGAAATGTAATTGGCTGGTAGTATCCTCATCTGCCACTACTTCTGGAACATTACCGGCCCACTTTGATAGATGAAAGCAACCCATTCCTAGTAATACCTTTAACTGATTTTTTAATGCAATTGTGCTAGGGATGTCATAAGAGCCAGTGACAATGTCATCTACATACATGTCATTCAGAAGTGCTGTTGATGCTTCAGGATAGTCTTCACCCTCATCCTTCACTAGTTGATGAATGACTCTAATGGCTTGGAATGGAGAAGGTTTCAATCCATATGTGACAGTGTTGAGTTGATAAGTATCCACTGTTGCGTAAGGGCTGAATCTCCAATGTATTTGCTGATAAAATCGGTCAGAAGGGTAAACCAATACCTGACGAAACATTTTGACTACATCAGTAATAACTACAACCTCATGTCGTCTGAATCTAACAATTATATCAACTATGTCATTTTGCAATTGTGGCCCAGTAAATAATTTGTCATTTAATGAGACATTTGAAGAGGTTTTTGCAGATGCGTCAAAGACCACTCGAATTGTTTTTGAGTCTGCCTTTGATACAGCATGGTGAGGGATTATGCAGGTAGGTGATGCTGAGGCTAACTGCATATGATCCAACTTAAGATTCTCAGCCATGAATTCGCAATATTGATTACGTAATTTCTCATCCTTTGATAACTTATTTTCTAGGGAATAAAGTCTTATCAGAGCTTGTCCTCTTGAAGAGCCTAACTCTGGTTCAGATAACTTGAAAGGAAGGGAAACCACATAACGTCCAGATGGAATTCGGTACGTTGTCTTCTGAAAAAACTGTTCACATTTTGTATCGTCCTTTGAAAGTGGAATAGGCCTACTGACTTCTTCCATCTCCCAAAATCATTGAACCATGTTATCTATTGACCTGTTGGATAAAAGACAAATCGAAGTATTAGTAGGTTCTGTTAGTGGTCCCATAACTACCTTTCCAAAGACAGTATCCAGAAATGGAGGATTGGAGCGATTGGTGTTACGTATTACTTGCATAAAAAGATCCGCACCAAGAAGAAAATCTATCTCAGCCGGTGTGCCAAATTCTGGATCTGCAAGATCATAGTTAAGATACTTCTGCATCTCTGATGTAGGTATATGTTCCAAAGGTAAAGGAGTTGTGATTGTTGGAATAACAAAGGCCTTGGTAATGAGCTGATGGCTAGAGTTTCTAGGAAGGCAGTATACAATGAACTACGCCTTCCGGAGTTGGTACATTGGTGTTACTCAAGCCAGTGACACGACAATCAGTTCTTTGAGGCTTCAGTCCTAGGCGGTTGGCACATTTGGTGGTCATGAACGAATTCTGGCTTCCTGAGTCTAGGACTAAACGAATTTCTTGCAATGTGCCTCTTTGATCCATTATAGTTGCCAACGCAGTACCTAGAAGTATTCTTGCCTTAGATGAATCAACACTTGCTAAATTTACAGTAGGTGGTTGAGACTTGTTCGATTCAGGTGGAGTAGATATGTTACCTTCAGTAGGGTCTGGTAAGTGGAACATAGAATGATGCCTTCCTTTACATAATCTGCAAGTGAACCTTGACGTGCATTGCTTAGTCTTATGTTTAGGGCATAAGCAATTTCTGCATCCAGGCCAGGTTCTCAACATGTCTAATCTCTTAAGCGGGGAAGCAGCACAGAATGTTGGGCATTCTACAATAACATGTGCTTCATTACAAATAAAACACTGGAATCCCTGCGTTAATTGTCTAGAGGAGTGATGAGGTATAATTGGGGTATGCAGAGATGTTAATTTATTGATATTTGCAGATTGGTAACGCTTAGGTCTTGGTGTGATTTGTGAGCGTTCAGAATGGCTGGTCTGATATGTGGTATCCAGTGATGAACGTGTGAGCTGTTTAAGTCTACTCTCAATAAAACTTCTAAGGTGCAGATAAGATGGATGCACTTTATCGGAGTTTTCCCTTTCAAAATCTTGGCGCAAGGATTGATCTAAATAACGAAAAACTATTTCAAACAGTAAATAATCCTCTCTATCCTTTATATTTAATGTTCTAAAGCTATCAACAGCTACTAAAACAGTTGATGTCAATATGTCTAAAGATTCGGCAGAAGGACGTAAAATAGGCTTAGCATTTAGAAACTCTCTTCCGCATAGATTTCTTTGGTTATCATATTTTTGTAGCAATCTATCCCATGCTAAATCATAATTGGATTCTGTGCGTGGTATGGCTTTTATGCAATCAAAAGCTTGTAATTTTAGAACTCTAATTAAATAGGTAAATTTATCAATTTTTGGTATTTGTTCCTTACTATGAACAGATGCTATTAAGGCATCTTTAAAGAAAGGCCAATCTAAAATATTACCTGAAAAAATTGGTAACTTAGCATCAGGAAGGTTTATTGGGCGACCTACATGCACTACAGTTTGATTAGCAGAGGTATCAGAAATTGACAAGCGAGCCACTCCTTCCTTCTCTTTAAGCTTCCCTTGTAAAGTGACATGATAACCAGATGCCTCATTCTTGAACCTTTTCACTTCAGAAAAAAGGGTAGCATCACTTGTTGATGGAAAAACATCAGAATTATTTGTGATACATAATCCTTCCATTTCAAAATAAATTGATTCAAATTTTTGGTATTTATCATTTAAATTACTAAACATTCCTATAAACATATCTACTGCTACATCAGATTTGAGCGCAGCACGGCCTTGGTCTCTAATAGATTTAATATCTTCACCAAATGATAATAGGCGTTTGCGCAAAGCAGTTATTTTCAAGCGAAGAGTTGATTCTGCCTGGCTGGCTGCATCTGTACCTCCTGGCATCTTCAAAATAAACAATTCAAAAACAGAATAAATAAAGAAAAAATAAATACCTAAAGAAGAAGATAATCCGGACCGGAGGACCAATGTTGGGGCCACTGCGTGGTTGTCCAAGGGACGCCCTTACACAATGCCTGGATAATAACTGATTCTAATTACCACCTTCTGAGGGGGGTGTTTATTGTGCCTTTGAATTGTGCCTGATAGATGATGATAGATAGATGAAGTCTGGAAGGTAAAATAAATTGGTGAAAAGGAGGATAAAGGAATATACATGCAACAATACTGAAAGCTTCTAAGGTAAATAAAAATATAATTGGTGACTAGAAAATAAATATAAACATGCTAATTAATAGAGAAAGAAAAGAAAATAAGCTGAATAATATAAAATAAAAGCTGGCCATGCATTGGAAATAAACTAAAGCTATATACAATCAAATAAATAGTAAAGAAAAGAAAATATAAACTTCTAGCAATACAAGCAAATAAAAGAGAAAAGAAATTATACTTTACAGGGAGATAAGGTGGTTATAAAATAACTAACTACTGGAGGTTAAATACATAAAATAACTGGTGGAATTGGTAGTTTCCTGAATAACAAATAACAGAGTACAAGATTTTAATGAAGAACTGATGATAAATGATGAGAAAATGATGAGAAAATGATGATAGTTAAGCGGTGAAAATTGGTGAAAGATATGGTGAACATGAGGTGATAACTATCCAGCTGGAGACAGTGCAGTAACCTCTCCCTTATCACTCCAAGGAGGTCCAGTGAAGTAATCTTTTGTTCTTCATGAAGTTGATAAAAGATAAAAATACAATATACAATTCTAAATTTGGGAAGAAAGAAAGGTAATAGGATTGGTGAGTGTAGGAATTTAATATATTGAATGCTAGGCCTTAACAACCATTGCCACTTAACGGGGAAGTATAGGGGGGCTGCACATTCAAGTTGCAATTTAAGATTCCAAAACCCCAACTTCCTCCCTGTATTTTTACATAATATGTCCGGGTACGATAGTCATTTGTTTGTTAGGGAATTGGGGTATGACGAGAAAAGAATCGATGTGATCCCGAATTCTGAGGAAAAATATATAACATTTTCGAAATACGTTAGCGGTAATTTTCAAATAAGATTCGTGGATTCATATCGATTCTTATCCGACAGCCTCAATTCCCTAGCAAAAATAGTGCCGGATACGCCTACTATAAAATCCTTGTTTAGAAGGGAGGAGGTTGAGGTTTTGAAGAGAAAGGGGGTGTTCCCTTACGATTACATAACAGCCCCCGAAAAATATTTAGAAACAGTATTATCCCCTAAAGAATGTTTTTACAATAGCTTAACCAAGGAGCATATAACAGACGAAGACTATAGGCATGCTCAAAAGGTATGTGGTACGTTCAAATGTAAGACGCTGGGTGATTACAACGATATATATATATGAAAGCGGACACATTATTACTAACCGATATTTTTGAAACTTTTCGAAATATTACAATTAGATCGCATAAATTAGACCCAGCGCATTTCTTCACCGTACCCGCGATGACGTGGGATGCCATGTTAAAATTTACTGGGGTTAAATTGGAATTGTTAAACGACTACAATATGATTTTAATGATTGAGAGATGAATTAGAGGGGGCATCTGTCAGGTCTCCCATCGGTTCGCCAAAGCGAACAACGAAAGTATTGAAGGTTATAACCCACACTTAAAAAAATCTTTTATTTTTTATATAGACTGCAACAATTTATATGGGGCTGCCATGTGCAAGCCCCTCCCAATTGGCGAATTCGAATGGGTAGACCCATCCCACGCCATCATCGATGCATTAAATGAAAATGATGAGTTTGTTTATATTTTAGACGTAGATATTAGTTACCCGCCTCATTTACACGACGCTCACAATGATTTGCCATTTTTAGGAGAAAATACCAATTTTAATGATAAAAAACGAAACAAAAAACTTTTAACGCATTTTAAAAATAAATAAAATTTTGTTGTTCATTATATGGCTTTAAAACAGGCGGTGGGTCATGGTATAGTTTTAGAAAATATTAATAAAGTTTTAAAATTCAAACAAAGCTGTTGGCTAAAACAATATATAGAATACAATACAGAATTACGTAGAAAAGCAACAAATGATTTCGAAATACTCCAAATTAAATTATATATAAATGCTATATTCGGAAAGACAATGGAGAACATAAGAAAAAGAATTGACATTAAATTAATTTGCAATGCCAACAGCTTAGAAAAGTTAATAAAAAAAAACAAATTTTAAAGATAGAACCATCTACAATGAAAATTTAGCTGCTGTACATATGGAAAAAACTAAAATTAAATTCGATAAACCAATATATGTTGGCATGGCCATATTAGATATTTCTAAAACAATTATGTATAATTATCATTATGATGTCATGTTACCTAAATATGGTCATGCCAATATAAAATTAATGCATATTGATACAGACTCTTTTATTTATTATATAAAAACTGACAATTTATGTAACGATATTTTAAATATGAAACAATATATGGATACATCCAATTATCCAACCGATCACCCTTGCTACTCAATCGAAAATAAAAAAGTGATGGGAAAATTTAAGGACGAGGTGAGAGGGGACCCCATTTTAACTTTTATTGGTCTCCGACCAAAAATGTACCATGTTAATATGAAAATTAAAGTTATAAAAAAAGTAAAAGGGGTAAACAGAAATGTTGTAAAGAAAGAAATTAGTTTTATTGATTTTATTAATTGCCTGAAAGAACATACAACATTACGTCATAAAATGAGACAAATAATTTCAAAAGGTCACGAAATTGAAACAATAGAAATAAATAAAATATCTCTTTCATCGAATGACGATAAACGTGTGATAATGGAAGATGGAGAAAGCACCCTTGCATTTGGACATTATAAGCTCGATGAATAGTTCGTCACTAAGGCCTCTGGCGAGGTCGAGAGACCCGTAAGCCGTATGAATGTGTATGAGTCGGGGGCCGGGATGGCCGAGAGCGTTAGAGCGCGACCCGCTTAACATTCTCGAGCCGAACGGTAACGGTTCAAAAAGACGGACTTGTGTTTGATTCGGGGCCGGGATAGCCGAGAACGTTAGAGCGCGACCCGCTTAACATTCTCGAGCCGAACGGTAACGGTTCAAAAAGACGGACTTGTGTTTGATTCGGGGCCGGGATAGCCGAGAACGTTAGAGCGCGACCCGCTTAACATTCTCGAGCCGAACGGTTCAGTGTTAATGCGAGTGGCGAACTATTCATAGACCTTAAACTCTCCTCTAACAAATATTTTAAACTGTTTTATTCATCGAATTCGTTGCTCTTTCAGGTAGGAGGTATTTTATGATTTTAACACTACCCATTAATGGATCGGTTGGATATATAATTTTTAATGATTTTAGATATTTTTAGGTTGATTTTATCTTTCGTTTTTAGATATCTTTATTTTAAACTTGTTTTTAGACAATTTTTTTTATGAAATTTAGTTTACATCTTTTTAATATTTTTACTTTTATCGATGTATCCATAGTTTTATTCCCTCCTAATTTTATTACTGTATCATTTTTTTTTAAATACTACAAATTTTAGTTATTTTTAAAACTGATTTTAGAGATTTCTTATAAATTATTATCAATTTTTAAAAATTTATCGATTTTAGCGTTTTAGTTTTTTCCAATGAATTTTAAAGTGTATTTTTAAATTGATTTTAGCATTTTAGTTTTTTCTAATGAATTTTAATATGTATTTTTAAATTGATTTTAGCTTTATTTATAACTGTTTTAAAATTTTATGATTTTTAGTAGACTTTTTTTTAAATCGACTGTTTTAGAAAGTTGACGACGATTTTTATTTTTATTAACTTTTCTAGATGTTTTTATCAGTCGTTTTTAGGTATTTTATTTAAATTTAAACTGGTTTTAGTAAGTTAGCGACGAATTTTAGTTATTGGTTTTTAGATGTTTTAGTTACCATGACCCACCAAACTCATCATTAGCTTTCAATGCATCGACTAATATCTTTTGAGTATGTCTATTTGACTGGTTGGACTTCAACCTCTAGATTTTAGCATTTTACTTATTTTATCTTTCATCCATTTAATTTAATTGATTTTAGCTGTTTTTTATGCTTGTAAATATTTTTAAGATTTTATTCTGTTTTTAGATATATTTTAGGGGCTTTTATTTGTTTTTTTATGATTTTAGATTTTTTTTAAGAGGGGCTTTTATCTGTTTTTATGATTTTAGATATATTTTAGGGGGGCTTTTATCTGTTTTTATTAAGATTTTAGATATTTTTTAAGAGGGGATTTTATCTGTTTTTATAATTTTAGATATATTTTAGGGGGGTGGGAGATTTTATCTGTTTTTAAAGTACCATTTTATATAACTTATTTTAATTATTTTAGATAGTTTTTACGGATTTTAGCAATATTTTAATGGTTTTAGATAGTTTTTAGGGATTTTAGCTATATTTTAATTTTTAGCACAGTTTTATATTTTTAGTTTTTACCATATTTTATTAGGGCTCCCTGGCAATTCGATCCTTAAAGAGCAATATATATTTAAACCGGGGTCACCTGTGGTGTTGTGGTTAGCATGGAAACCTACAATACTAAAGATCGCGGGTTCAATTCCAGCGGTGGCCCTAGGATTTTTTAATGGGAGTAAAAAATCCTTAGCTATGCCGTCCCTCGGATAGGACGTAAAATGGAGGTCCCGAGCCTGTACGATGTCAGGTACTCGTTAAAGATCCCTATCCTAATAATACCTGGATAGGCAAAATTTAGGACTACCACTGTAGCATCGTCCGATTAGCCTCAGTAGCATAAAAATGGACGTTAAACAAACAAACAAACAAACAATATATTTAAATCACCAGGAACCCACATGGTACCAAGCAAGTCCTTTTGGGTTCCTGACAGTCCTAAGTCTGTGAAAAAGTGTGAAGGGATCTATATTGCTGACCTACACGAATCTATATAAGAGAGCTGTAGTATTATATTCTTCCAGTCTTTATCATGCGTTTGTTGAAGCAACACTCATCTTTCGAAATAGCCAACGTTTCTAACCTTCATGAGGAAGGCACCGGATCCAAACATGGTTCCTTGTTCCAGAATAGCATACGATGTTTAATTTGCGGTCCTTCAAACTGTGGTAAGACGAACCTAATGTTGAGTCTATTATATAACTCTAACGGATTAAATTTTGAGAATATTTATCTGTTTAGTAAATCACTTCATCAACCAAAATATAAATATTTGGCTCATGTTTTATCAAATATCGAAGGAGTCGGATTCCACCCATTCGACAGTAATACTAATATTCCTGATCCGAAAAACGCTGCTCCAAATTCAGTATTCATTTTCGATGATATTGCTTGTGATAAACAAGATAGAGTGAGATCTTACTTTTGCATGGGTAGACATAGTAGCGTCGACAGTTTGTATCTCTGTCAGAGCTATACTCGTGTACCGAAACTATTGATTCGGGATAACGCCAACTTTCTCATACTATTCAGACAAGATAATCTCAGTTCTAAAAGGATATATGAAGACCATGTTAATTCCGATATGACGTTTCCTGAATTAAAAAAATTATGTTTGGAATGTTGGAAGACCAAATACGGGTTCATGGTAATTGACAAAGATCGCGATTTGAACAATGGTCGATATCGTAAGGGACTCGATACATATATAATCGTCTAGGAGTCGCTAGTCTTTCAGTAAGCTTCTGGCCATGGATGAAGCAACATCTTATGCGCTAGCTAAAGAGACCGAGAAAATTCGTAATGTCATTCGTGAAAAATGTAAGAATTTGAAACGTAAGAGGGAGGAGAGGGAAGAGTACTTGAAGGAAAAATATAAGCCTTTGATACAAACGCTTCAGTCTATCGTATTACCTCGAGAACCGGCCCATGAACCACCAAACATAAAAAAAGAAGAAGAGACTCTGACCATACTCCCCAAGGAGTCAATCGAGACTCCTCCCAAGTTTTCCACATCTATCCCTATTACCACGTCCTCCAGACTCAGACCCAATGTCTTGGATATTTTTTCAACATCTGCCACCTATGAGAGTACTTCACCTTTAGAAGAAATAAGTCAACAAGCATCTACACCTCAAGGAGTAGAAACAGTTTATAGCTATTTAGATCAGATTGGTAAAGAGGCTACGAAATATAAAACCAAATTTACTACGAATCAAACCGAGGAATCGGATCAAATTTACGGAATATTTTATAACGGGGAACATTTCATTCTCGGCGATACGGTTATAACCATTAAAGACGATTGGCTTGATGTGGATGGCTCGCTACAAAAAATTACTCCAGGGCTTTCCCAGCTGTTATTCTTAAAAAACCCTAATATGGATGAAGTAACAGAAAGTGATAAACAAATATACAAAACGCTATTAACAAAAACTAATGCCCATAGATTGGATTATAGGTCTACGGGTATTGTAAATGTTCAAAAAGGAAATCAAAAATATAGGAAGGTAATTTCTAAACTTTTCCCTCCTAAAGACAAAATCAAAGGGAAAGGATTTGAGGACCCGAATCAGTTGGTTGAAAAATTGAAAATATTACTGCGAACTGATGGGTCTGAAAAAGAAATTTCAAAAATTGAAAAAAGACTTAGAGCTTTAGGTATAATATTAAAAAAAAAATCTGGTGCATGCGCGCAACACACAACTTTCACTTACCAACTTACTTAGATTAGAAATGAATGTGTTTTGTTAATTGCCACTTCTCAAAGTTATACATTTTTCCACTTTCATTTCTTATTTTTGTTTTTATATGCTCAAAAAAAAAAACTAATTTATTTTATTATTAAATAAAGTAAAAGTTTTTACTTGTGATAATTCGGCAATCCAAGCATAATACTCCAAGTCGTCTGATTTTATAATTCTCTATGTACTTGTAACAAATGATTTTCATTAAATGAACAGAACAGAACAGAACATTTAATTATAACGCATTGGTTTGTCATTTAAGGTGTACGGCGCATGCGTGAGCTCAAGGTGTTTTATGAGTTGACGGAATAGTTTTCTTTTTTTTCCTGTATATGTTTACTTGATTTTCTTCATATATCATATTTAGCCATTTCGTATTTTTAGGCGTGATGAGAGACAGTAAATTTCTCAATATAAACTAAAACAAAGGTACTTGATAGGAAAACAAAAAAGGCCCTTTCCCCATTTAAGCCCCCTCAGAAAATTTTAATACTGATAAAACTTACCTGATATTATTGAACACCTAATTTTCATTAAACATGACGAATTTGATCAAAATCATTAAAGCCGTTTTTGAGATAATCGAAAAAAAGGTAAAAATTGGAAAAAAATTATGAAATAAAGTGCCCCCTCCGTTTGTCCAATTTTGATTAAATGTTGGATGTCATATCTTTGGCATATTCATACGTCAAATACCCAGTTTGATCAAAATCTTTAAAGCCGTTTTTGAGTAAATAAAAAAAACACATGAAAATGATACAAAATTTATTAAGTAAAGTCCCCCCTCCGGTAGATCAATTTTGATGAAATTTTTACGTCATATCTCGGGCATATTAATACATCAAATACTTAGTTTAATCAAAATCGTTAGAGCCGGTTTTGAGAAAATCGAAAAAAACGTAAAAAATTATTAAATAAAGTACCCCCACCCTTTGACCAATTTTGATGAAATTTTCGCTGTCACATCGCGGGCATATACATACACTTAATACCCAATTTTAGGTTCTTACGGTTAATAGTTTTTGAGCTAGTCTGTTCACACACAGACACACACACACACAGACCATTTCGCGGGACTTGGTTATTTCGACTCAGGGGACTACAAAACGTGTATTTCCGTTGAAAACCGGAAGTCGAAATTTTTCAGGATCGCAATACTTCCACTTACTATATATTTCATATATAGGTAAGTGAAAGTAAAAATAGTTAAAATGTCGGATATCAAGAAACAGGTAGTAGAAGAATTACATAAACCGGCTAGACGGTCCTTTCAGAGGAGAAGGGTAATTCTAAAGGGTATCGATGACCTGTGGATGGTAGATTTAATCGAACATTGTTCATATTTCCTAGTTCCTTTGGCCCACGCTTCATTGCTGGTGGAGATTACAACGCCAAAGATCAACATCCTGCAATAACTACTCCATTCTTTCTCCTAAGAATCCTACCTATTGGCCCACATCCCTCAAAAAACGTCCCGACATCCTCGATATATTCATAACTTCCCAAATACCTTCCTTCCAATCTACACTCAAATCCTTAAATGATCTCTCATCAGATCATAGTCCGGTTCTGCTTGTCATGCATTCATATCCTGTTCCTAAACCTTCTTTTCCTGCACTGATTACTGGACCAGTTAACTGGGACAACTTCCGATTTGATCTGGAAAACAAACTGGATTTGAAAATTCCGATAAAAACGAAACAGCAAATCGACGATGCTATCAATGACTTATAGGAATATTCATCGATAGGAACCACTATCAACGACACCACAACGCATCACAAAAAACAAAATTTCCGTAAAACTAACTTACATCATATCCGTATCTTATTAGCAGAAAAACGAAGAGCAAGATCAAAGTGGCACAGAACCAGATATCCATCAGACAAAACTCATTACAATAGATTAACAAACAAACTGAAAATAGAAATCCGACAATTCAAAACTTTCAGAATATGACAGAAAACCTTACCACTTCCGACAAATCATTATGGATCACAACTAAAAAGATTTTAAATTACAAATCCTTTAATCATCCACTCCTTTCGGACCTGGTCTAGATCTGACGAAGAGAAATCCCAGTTATTTGGTGAACACCTTTTCAAAACCTTCACTCCTCATCCTGATATAATTAACATGTGAAAGCAGAACTAAATATTCCACTCCAAATGTCCCTTCCTCCTAAAGCCTTCCATCCTTCTGAAATAATAGATATTATCCAGAAATTACCCTCATGAAAAGCTCTTGGACATGATCTCATCACTTCACGAATCCTAAAACAGCTCCCAAGAAAAGCTATCCTACTCCTCACCTATATATACAACGCTACCCTCCGCACCACTTACTTTACCGACCCTTGGAAATTATCGATAATAAAAATGATTCCTAAACCTCAAAAACCTCCTGAGTACCCATCTTCCTATCGTCCTATCTCCTTATTACCAATAATGGGGAAAATCCTGGAAAAACTACTCCTAAAATGTCTCTATCCGATCCTAAATCCTGTGATTCCTGACCATCAGTTTGGATTACGGAAATTCCACTCCACTATTCAACAGTGTCATCGTGTGGTAGATGTCATATCCTCCACATTGGAGCGCGGTATGTATTGCACAAGAGTCTTTCTCGATGTGGAGCAGGCCTTCGATCGAGTCTGGCACCCGGGATTGCTTTACAAACTCCGTCAAATCCTCCCTTCTACATACTTCCTTTTAATCCGTTCTTACCTCACCGATAGAACCTTCAAAGTAAACCACAATTTTGCCTATTCCTCTCTCTTTCTTCAATCAGCCGGTGTCCCTCAAGGCAGTATCCTAGGTCCCATTCTTTACACGGTATATACAGCTGATATCCCAACCCATCCTAGTACCATCCTCACCACTTATGCTTATGACACATGCGTGTTATCTGTGAATAACGACCCATCTGCTGCATCCCAGGCTTTACAATCACACCTCACATCCCTTGATATGATATATGATATGATATATGATATTTCCTTTATTTGTTTTTGGGGAATACCCCATACAAATAGAGTTGGCCAAGCAAGACGTATTAGAGCCAACAACAATATTTAACAACAATAATATTTAAGCGATAATATAGAACATAACAAGATGTGGCAACATCATCTCCACATAGCAATTTAAAAACATCATTACTCATTAAATACATTATTAAAATAAATACTTGACAAAAAAGCATTAAATATAGACTTAATATAAACAATAGATAACTATATAAATATTATAGACCTAAAAACCTTTTTCCTAAATATAAATCAAAGTATCTATAATTAATTTAATTTTTTATAACATTAACAAATATAAATATTAACAAATAATAACATATAAAATTAAAAATAGATGTTCGATCTTAATTAGCGGTTATTCATTAACAATGAATGATTTCAGTCTACAACATTGCCTAATGTAACAAAAGAGATTTTTGAGGGATTGAATGTTCTCGATTTTGAGCAATTCGACATAATTCGACCTGTTTAAACCGATTGAGTAGGGCAGATAGTGATGGCGGAAAGCAGAATAAATCGGGCACCGGACCAAAATATGAAAAACATCTTCTAGCTCTCTTAAGTTGCAAATAGTGCAGGTTTCCTTCGGCTTGAAGTAATAATAAATATTATTAAACGTCAATTTTATAATGTAATTACCGGATAGTCTTAATTGTGCTAGTGTTTTGGTCATAGGGAAGGGGGCATCTAGAGCAAGATACGGCTGGGCCTGATCCCTGTCTATGTACATATCGGGGTATAGCAGACTGTACCTTGTAGGGCTAGTCAATCTTTGTTTATCGCGCTCTTCCGTATAACTTTTAAATAGACTTAACGTTTCATTCATCTCTAACAGGAATTCGCCTGCGTCCTCTAACTCCAGAATACCTTGTTTATTTACTAAAGATGACAAAGAGCACAGCTGACTCACCCAATTAAACTTTAGTTCCGATTTGCCCTTTATATGTATTTTCCTCAATTCTTTAAAGCAAATTTTAGGAAGTCTTTGGTTACTCATTTTTAAAATTTTTAGGACCCAATTGAGAGCCAATTTCAAAATTGCCACCGAGCAGTGAGGGATACTGAATTCTAATCGCATTAACCAAAAGGGCATGTTTTTGTTTAAGGAGAATAAACGTTTGAAAAAATTTTAATTTACCCTTTCTAGATAATCAGTATATCTTAACCCCCATAATTGTACATTGTAATGTAATACGCTCATTGCAATTGCATTATTAATTTTTATTTTGCTATCCCAAGATTGCAATTTAGATTTTGCGCAGATTGAGATAACCGAACCTATCGCTGCTCTAGTTTTTGATTCAAAATATTTAGAGGCCTTATGAAATAAACCTGAATTAGATAATGGTACCCCTAGATAAATATATTCAGGAACTATTTCTATTTCTGAGTCCCCATAAAATAATTTCCCTAACTTTTTACAACCTCCTTTGTGAAAGTGTACTAATTTCGTTTTTTGCGTGTTGACCTCTAATTTTTTTTCCTTGCAGTACTCGTTTAAAATTTTTAATTTCATTTTTGCATAGGTGTAGCTGTCTGCAAGAATTATTAGGTCGTCGGCATATAACAACAACAGTATGTCACAGGAACTATCAACCCTTGCTCCTCCGACATTTTTGTTTCTGAAAAATCTCTCTAAATCACTTATGTAGAGGCTGAATAAGTATGGCGATAATACTTCTCCCTGCAATAGGCCAAGTGTAATATCGATCTCCAATGAAAATCCATCCTCGCCTTTGACTCTACCCGACGCGTTTTGATAAATGTTTTTTATAATTCTGATTATTTTGGTACTTATTCCTAGATTATAGAGCGAATTCCAGAGTAAATTGTGATTTATAGAGTCGAATGCTCGCTTAAAATCGACAAAGAGGGCAAAAAGCCGATTCCCACGTAGTCCTAATTGCAACTGAATAACAGCATTTAATGAAAATAAATTATCGAGGCAACTCCTGCCTTTACGGAACCCAGACTGCGCTTCTGGGACTGTTTTCGTCTCGTCACACCAGATTGTTAACCTGCTGAGAATTATTTGGGTAAATATCTTCATTATACAGTTGACCAGGGCAATCGAGCGATAGTACTCTAGATGATTTGGGTCACCCTTTTTAAACAGCATTGATTATTCTATTTTTACCCAGGAATTTGGTATATTCTCAGTCTCGAATACTTTATTATACAAATGTAGTAAGTATAATTGCCAATTAATCGGTAGGTTTTTAAAAAATTCATGACTGAAACCGTCTCTACCAAGGCTTTTACCGTTTTTACATTTCATTAACGAACTTTGAAGCTCCTCAAGGCTTATTGCAGAATCGAGAAGAGGGTGAAGGACTCCGTAATATTCTACGTCGCATAGAACGCGTGGGGGGTAGCTGTATGATAAGTAGTTGAACCACTGATCGCAATTAATTGCCTCTGGTTGCCGTTTCCGGTTTCTAAACTTGTTTACCGTTCTCCAAAAAGTTTTTGAGTCATTAACTATACCCAGGCTATCGACGATATTGCGCTCGAATTCACTTCGTTTCCATTTGACTAAGTTTTTAAATTTTTTCTTAGCGGTACAATATTCACTAATAGCATTTTCATTATAACGATTCCTAACCATATGTTTTAACTGTGCTGTGAGAAGCTTTTTAGTATTAATACACTCCTGATCGAACCAGGGTTTATTTATTTTGTGGCAAAAATTATTATTTTTCCGTTTTATTTTCTTTATTAAACCGAGTGAAAATGATATTTCATGGATTGCTGAAAGGAGGTTACTTTGGATTTCATCAACTGATTCTGAATTTAATTGAGACCCTACTCGTGCAGAATTCCTTGACCCTACCTCACATCCCTTGAAGAATGGTGTCAAAATTGGAGAACAAAGATAAATCCCAACAAATCCCATCAAATTACCTTTACCCTACGTCGTAAACCCACAACATCCTGTCCTACAGTATCCTTCAATAATATCCAACTTACACCTGTCGAACAGATCCGATACCTACGACTCCATATAGATAAACGTCTCACATGGAATCCTCACACAAGACTGAAAAGACAAGAAACCGCCCGCAGATTCCGACTACTACAACATTTACTAGAGAAACGCTGTAAACTTCCAATTCACTACAAAAGATTAATCTACATGACAATAATAAGACCTATCTGGACTTACGGAGTCGAACTTTGGGGTTCTACCAAACCATCGAATTCTTCTCGCATCTAATCCCTACAATATAAAATCCTTTGAAAAATCCTAAATGCTCCTTATTTCGTCCCAAATAAAATAATCCATGAAGACCTTAATGTTCCCTATGTAACCAATCTGGCCCGATCTCGATACCAAACCTTCCATAGTAAACTCCCTTCACATCCTAACCCTCTTGTCTCCAACCTCGCTTCCTCCTCTATCCCAGACAATCCTCCGAGGCGTCTGAAAAGAAGATGGCCTAGAGATCTTCTTAACTAAACAATATCTGAGTGCTACCGCTGGGTAGTTTCTCCACACACCTTTTCATGCCAATTATGTACTTCTGTATATCAAGTTTACTTATTGTATATAAGTTGTAATTACCAATAAGTTGTAAATTTCAATAAATAAATTATATATCTGAGTTTAACCAATAAAATATAATCTAAAATATTAGTTAATTTCAGCACATTCTATTGTTAAAAGCATAGTCTGGCGGATGGTATATTTGATGAATTATAAATTTTTTATTTCAACTTAAACTGCTTTGTTTTATTGCTCTTCGTTTATTTTATTTTTTAAATCAAGCAGCTTGATCCTATTTGCCATCAATTCGATGAAGCTCATGTATAGAAGCTTATATATATTATAGGAGTTGATGGAAAGCAATGAAATTAGTGGGATCAGGATCAGAAGAAAAACTTAAATTAAGATAAAATTCAATCAAGAAATTTTGACCCCCATCCTTTAACATTAAGCCTTATCAACTCCCTATTTTAATGTAAAACTGAAGCATAAATTGGAAAGTTTTAAGAGACTATAAATACCTTTAAAATACAGCGTTGGAGGATAAATTAGATGTCCCAACAATTGTTTTTAGGGGTCATTATTTCAACTTTTAGCCCCTGGAATATCCACCTACCCTATCTAGAAAAATATTGAGCCGCCTATATGCTTCTCTGTGTATTGTGGTTCTTAAATATTTTAATTACTAAATTATGTTTTCTCCAGATTGTTTATTCAATTAAACCATAATTTTTATAAACAAAAATTCATTTAATTATCAATTAATGTAATTATCAATTTGTATGTAATGTAAATTTTTGTTATTTTTCTCGATGTTCCGTTACATTTTATTACAAATTTAATTTTATTAAATGTTTTAATATAAATTACACTTTAATTTTAAGATAAGGGCACAGTTTGAAAATTGTAAATATACTTTCCTTTCTTTTTTTGGAATTTTTAAATATCTTTATGGATCATTATAAATAGGTACATACACTTACTAACAAAAGTCTCTGCACACCCTCCAGCTTTTTTTTTATTTTACCTAAAGATAGGTTATGAGCCAGATATTGGCAATGAAACACACATTTTTTACATAATTTAATCTATTTTAATTAACAATAATCAAATTTAGTAAAATTTATTTAACTTATAATTTATGAGGAAAATTACATCAAATGTCGTAATATTGATGCGCCAAAAGTCCCTGCACACATCATTTTTCTTCAACTTGAAGCTTAATTATTGATGCCAAATCAACTTTAATAGGTAGTCGTTCCTTATCACTTGTCATAATCTATTTGGCATGGTGTGAACTAGTTGTTTGTAGTTTCTAGAGTAATTTTACCCCACAATTCCTTTAGTACACTTTTTAAGTGGTCTTTGTTCTTTATTTTAATTTTCCTTTGTGACGACCTAGTTGATCCCACAGATGTTGTATTGGATTAAGATTAGGAGATTAGGGAGGTGTTTTAAGTTGCTATGGAGCATTGTAGAGCAACTATTCTTGAACTTTCCGCGCTGTCGTTATCTTGTTGAAAAATGAATTTTTCCTGGAGATCAAACTTCATTAAACTTTCCTGTAAATTACTCCTCAAAATATTTATATAAACGTGATGGTCCATTATTCCGTCGATAAATTTCAAATTACCAACTCCAGCAGCACATATACACCCCCAAACCAAAACACTTCCTCCACCATGTTTCACAGTACCAACTATGTTTTTTCCAGGGGCTCTTTGTTAGGTTTTCTCAAAACTTTCCCCCTTCCATCTGATCCATGAATGTTAAATTTACTCTCGTCAATAAATAAAACACGTTTCCAGAACTATAAGGGCTTGTTCCTTTGCAAACTGCAGTTTCAATATCCGGTTCGTTTACTAATGAATGGCTTACACCTAGGCTTACGCACATTATAGCCAGCTTTCTTTAGGATTCTTCTAATCGTTTGTGCAGATACCCCAATCTTGTAATTTTCTTACACCATACCTGCTAAATTTAGAGCACTTGTGTGAGGTTCTTCGGCCAAAGTCCTTATGATAGCCCTCTTGTGGTGAGCTTGGAGTACGGGGGGCGGCCAGAGCGGTATCTACTTTCCGTTGTACCCAGTTCTTTATACCGTTTTAGGAAATACCTTACCGTATTATAGCCCCTGTTGACGATTCGTCTTATTTACCTTTATGAGTCGTATGAGTTTCCTCAAATTTACAATTCGGTCGGGAATCGGTGTTGGAACCTCCATTTTTCGTCACACTCTTAACTGTTTGGGCCCAAATTAACACTGGCAAGTTAGGATTAGCCGGAGGATGAATGGGATAATGTGCAAACTGTATACATATCAGTACCTTGGCTAATTCCACTGCGTGCAGAGACTTTTGGCGCATCAATATTTTGACATTTTATGTAATTTTCCTCATAAATTATAAGTTAAATAAATTATATTAAATGCAATTGTTGGTCATTAAAATAGATTAAATTATGTAAAAAATATGTGAGTTTCGTTGCCCATATCTGGCTCATAAGGTATCTTTAGGTAAAATAAAAAAAAAGCTTGAGGGTGTGCAGAGACTTTTGTTAGTAAGTGTATGTACTTTTGTTAATGAGTTTAATTCTTTCCCCTACCTAATCTTGGATTTTCATTGTAAAATTGCAAAGCATACATTTTAATTATCCAAATATATTGATTATTTCTACATCTGTCAAATACGAGTTAGAAATTAAATAAAATTATTTTGTGTTTATTAATGAAATGGATGAAAAGTGAAATTAACATTTAAATTATTAATTACCCATCATTACATATTCAAAAGTATTACCAATGCAATGTAAGTTTTTTTTAATAAAAGTTGATTGATGAAAACAAAGAATAATGGTATATGGTAGAGAAAGAGTGTTAATTCGAATGCAGGTAAGACGTTCGAAGGAGATAAAGTTCCCAACACAATAAAGAAAAAAACAGGTTTCGACTATTGGCTGTTGTTGTCGCGACTTTTTGCATAGGTAGTAAGAGTATTTCAGTGTTTATTTGACCGGTAATATAAAAATTTCTAATCACGTTACGGCAGCTCTCCAGTTTCGGGTAACCAGAAGAACCCGTGCATCCGCTGCAACGGAGTCGACCATTTACATAAGGCCCTCCCACTCTCCGCTTATTAAACAGCTTGCGTCCGTACTGTATCTGTTCAATTCATTCGCAAATCTTATGTTTACGGTATCTTATGTTTAATAAAACAACCTGCTAATTCTGCCTGCTTTTCGAAACTGTTTCAGTGAAACTGTTTATTAAAGATCTTGATCGTATCTGTTTAATTCATTCGCAAATCTGCTATTCTGAGTTATGTGCCTCTTAAATATTTTAATTATTAAATTATGTTTTCTCCAGATTGTTTATTCACTTAAACCATAATTTTTAAAAACAAAAAATCAATTAAAGTCTATTATAAGTTTAGATTTATTAATAATTTTTATTGCTGTTTAATTATTTTACATAAAGCTTAATTTTTATATTAAATGTTTTATGAGAAATTGTCATTCGAACTTATTAGATATTTCAATTATTAAAACATAATTTAAAAGAATGCTCGAATGCGAAGTGGGACCAGTTTTTTTTCTTACTTCCCATATCATATTATTTTAAACAGTTGTATCTGTTTTTTTTTTTTTTTAAACTGTTTAATGAAAGTAGCAGAAACAGTTGCAACTGTTTTTAATATTAACAGTTTTGTCCATCACTAGAGAGAAGTGGCTTGCAGGAGCAAGTGGAAGGGAGGTGTAGGGTTGGGGGGGAGCGTGGTGGGGAGCTCCCGAATATCATTAATATCCGGAGGCCCCATAGGTAAAGGTTTATGATTATGTACTGGTACTAACGGTTTTTTTTTTAAATAAAATTATCATCTGTTTGACAACTAACTGATTTTCAATTTTTCTAAATATTTGAGGAACTCATTTGCATCGGTATCGGGTGTAGTGATTCGTATTTTTTCTTTGCGGCTAAATATGTAATTTTTTCTCTGACTTGAATAGCTTTGATTTTTTTTTCCTTTAAGAAAACAGGGCAATTTTTAGAAAAAGAATCATGTTGGCTTTGGCAGTTCACACACTTTACCGGGCTATTACATTCCGCTCCATCATGTTTATTTTTACCCCAGAATCTACATAGTGGTTCTTTCCTACAAACTGTAAGAACTTCTACAACTTCTGTAACTTCTACTAAAAGCGTCCCGTCTCTTAGTTTTTTTAACGACTTTAACCTCAACGAGCAAACTGGTTATACTTTTGTATATAAAGAAGGGAGAATTATTTTTTGAAATCGAGGGTATTTCCATCATTATCGCTACCTATTCTTCTTATACTTAAGAATCTAACACAATTTTTTCGTTTACTTTCATTGTTCATGTATTGTTCCTTTAAATTTGGCTTTTTTCCGTTTTACGGAATCTCCGCCATGGTTATTTCTTAATTTTATAAAAAATAATAAATTTAACAATAAGATTAAAACAATAAAAAAGAAAGAAAACCTTCTGACAGAATAATAGAATAAATTAAACGAAACGAAAATGTCTCTTATCGCTTGTTGTCTAGCGGCTACTCAAGAGCTCACTAAACTACAAGTCCGCACTCAACCAAGTATCAACACTAACTCTGTAAAATTCGAGGTCGAATTTTGGTGGGATGCTCAGGGAACCCAATTGGTTATTTGAAATCTTTAAATATTTTAGTTTAATATTTCTTCAATTTTTAGTTCATCATTTTTAAACCAACTATAAATTTAATTAACTCCAGAATTAATATATTTTCGTTAATGTATAATTTATGTATTAAGTTAATTAAAATTAAATAAGTCTTACTAATCGATATTTATTATATCCAAATATCATTCATTTATTGTTATGTGTGTGTGTGTGTGTGTGTGTGTGTGTGTGTGTGTGTGTGTGTGTGTGTGTGTGTTTGTGTTTGTGTGAAAAGCCGCTTCAACAGGCAGTCAGTTGAATCTCGCCAGGCGAGAACGCATCACTTACTCCTCAACATTTTTAGAAAAAAATTGGATCTTACGAAACATTCTCGTTCACCTAGGGTGATCATTTATGCATAGCGATCACCTTTGCAGACATTCTTTATAAGAGGGATCCAAGAGGAAGATTCAGTTCTCAATTGACAATATAATTTATTGTCAGGACAGCTGGATGGCAGTTTAAGTTAAATAATTTCATTATTATTTTTTAATAATTTTGTTTAAACTTTATATTTAAATAAAATTCTATTTTAATTAGACTTTAACTGTAAACTTTAAAATTAAATTGGTGAACCTATTACGTTGCCTATATCTGTGAAATATCTAAGTTGCGTTGCCTTACTCCGGGTCGGTGTTCAATTTCAAAGTCATACTCCATGAGCTTCTCTAGCAATCAGGCGACTTGACCTTCAGGGTTCCTGAAATTTACCAGCCCCTTCAAGCTTGCATGGTTAGTCCGCAATAGGAACCACCTACCGTACGACTATTTGTAGAAATGCTCCACGGATTTTAAAAAAAGGCCAGGAGTTCAAGCCTGCTTACGCAATAATTACGCTTGGGTTTTGACAGCTTATAGCTGAAATATCCGAGAACCCGTTCCTGGCCTTCGGTAGAACCCCGCCCATTCCTTCTTCGCTAGCGTCTGTATCGGGGAGGAATTTACCGGAGACTGGGCAGCCCAATATTGGGGCCCAGGTCAACCGCTCCTTGAAATAGGCATCGAAGGCTTATTGACGTTCATTTTTCCAGCTGAAAGGTCTACTTTTTTCGGTCAATTGACTCAGAGGCTTCGCAATGTCCCAAAACTTCTTTACATAATGGAGGTTGTAGGAACAAAGGCCCAGGAAGCTTTGAAGCTGCTGTTTACAGGCAGGGTTAGGCCACTGTTGGTGTAGCTGAATTTTCGTTTGCTCGACCGTGTTATGATAATGGTAGTCATGGCAACAACGATATGTGTATATATCGCATGTTATGATAATGGTAGTCATGGCAACAACGATATGTTGATATAGCGAGGAGGTTATACTTGTGTTCGTATTGAATAAAATGTGCTTTTGTAACATTGCAACATTGTCTTTTAATTTAGCATATCCAAGACAGTAAAACATGGTGTCAGGTGTGTAAGGATGTGTCATTAAGTCGTGAAGTGTTACATGAGAGGCGGTAAGTTAAGAAAAATGTCAATACAACCGAATATACCTGTCTTGGAAATTGAGGGCTTCTCCCCAACGGCATTGTCGAGCAGATGGGATTCTTGGGTAAGGCAATTTAAACTTTATCTTATCGCGGCAAATTTAGATGGGGAAGAAGAAAAAAGGAAAGTTGCGCTGTTATTAACAATGATAGGGCCGCAGGCAATGGAAATTTTTAACTCATTTGATCTGGATACTGAAAAGACAACTCTGAAGCAGTTGGTCGGTCGTTTTGATGCTTATTTTAAACCAAAGAAAAACATTACAGTAGAGAGATACAAATTCTTTACGAGGGTGCAAAAGGAAGATGAGACTATTGACACTTACGTTACACAACTCAAAAATTTAAGCTTAACCTGTGAGTTCAGCACTATGCGTGAAGATCTAATCAGAGACATTTTGATATGTGGATTAAACAATTCAAATTTAAATATAAAACAAAAACTCTTACAGGAGGATGAATTAACTTTGGAAAAAGCGTTAAAAATTTGCAAAATGGTCGAACTAACCCAATTAGCAACTCAAGAAATGTCATCTGGTGAGTCTTCCTCAATGATTGCGGCAGTATCAACAGTGGAAGTTTCAGCAAAAGAGAAGTGTAGTAGCCGTCAGTCCCGTCAAAGGTCCACTTCAAGAGGTCGTTCAGTTTCATCACAACACCAGAAGCAGTATCAACGTCGACAGGCAGGTAATAATAATTCACTATGTCAAAGGTGTGGTCAAGTTCACAGGTTTAGGTGTCCAGCCATAGGTTGTAAGTGTAACAAGTGTGGTAGATTTAATCATTTTGCTAAAATGTGCAGATCGAAGGTCATCAGTCAAATAGTTAATCAAGAAAATTTCTCGGAAGAAGAGCAGGAATTTTTTATTGGTAATGTGGAGTTTGAAGATCTTGCTGGTAGTGAAATTTGGTCCTTAGTTCTTTATATTCAAGGAAAAAATGTCACAGCACAATTAGACACCGGTGCACAAGATAATTGTATGTCAATTAATACATTTGAGCAATTAAATTTAAATAAGCAACAAATAAGACCGAATAATTCAAAACTTTTGTCATTTTGTGGTAATCGAATTCCAAATTTGGGGACTTGTACAATATTATGTAAGGTAAAAAACAGAGATTATGATTTGATATTCAATATTATCGACAAGCCTTGTCCCACGATATTAGGATTACCTACCTGTAGAGCACTGAAACTGGTCTCAAAAATTGATTCAGTAACTGAACAGGCAAACAAATCCTACTCAACGTTGCTCAATAAATACAAAACTGTTTTTGAAGGACTAGGGCGTCTTCCAGTAAGTTGTAAATTAAATTTAAAACCCGGAGCCAAACCGGTTATAGACCCCCCTCGTAAACTGCCATTTAAGTTATACTCAAGAGTACAGGCTGAGTTGGACAGAATGGTAAAAGAGGGTGTGATTCAAGCGGTAACAGAGCCGACGGATTGGGTTAGTTCAATGGTTGTAACTGAGAGGAAAACGGGCGCGTTGAGAGTTTGTCTAGATCCTAGAAATTTGAATTTGAATTTACTAAGAAGTCACTATCAGCTACCGACTTTGGATTTAATAAGGTCAAAACTAAACCAATCTGTGATTTTCTCTACTCTGGATGCTAACTCAGGGTTTTGGAACATTCCAATGGACTCAGAGAGTACAAATCTGTTGACGTTTGGAACTCCGTTTGGGCGATATAAGTTTCTAAGATTACCATTCGGGATCAACGTAGCCCCAGAAATCTTTCATCGTACTATGACGGAATGTTTTGGTGATATTCCAGGTGTATGTGTCTTTTTAGATGACCTATTAGTGCATGCGAAAGACATCTCCACTCATGATGAGACACTTAAAAAAGTGTTAGAACGTGCCTCTAAATTAAACATTAAATTCAATAAGTCTAAGTGTAAATTTGGAATGAAGGAAGTGATTTATTTGGGACACGTATTCTCACATGAAGGTATGCGTCCTGATCCAAATAAGATTAAAGCTATCCAAGAAATGCCTACTCCAACAGATAAGAAGGCGCTGCAAAGATACTTAGGTATGATAACGTATTTAGCCGGATATATACCTTGCTTGGCAGAAAAGACAACCGAACTGAGAAAGCTCATACGAAGCGATACTGAATGGTCATGGCAAAAGTGTCATCAGACAGAATTTGAAAGTTTAAAACAACTGGTAACACATGCCCCAGTACTTTCTCATTTTGACGTTAATTGTCCTATCACACTTTCTGTGGATTCTTCCAAATTCGCAGTAGGAGCTGTTCTATTACAAAATGGAAAGCCGATAGAATATGCTTCGAAAACTCTAACGGCGTGTCAACAAAACTATGCCCAAATAGAAAAAGAACTGTATGCAGTTGTGTTCGGTTGTACAAAATTTAGGCAGTACGCCTATGGTCAGCACATTACTGTGGAAACAGACCACTCACCATTAGTGACCATCACGAAAAGATCATTAGCAGATGTCCCTGCACGACTTCAAAGGATGATGCTTCAGTTACAGGCCTATAATATCGATGTCGTTTATAAGCCAGGAAAGCACATGCACGTAGCTGACGCCTTGTCTCGTGCACCATTGCCTGTCGTCGACCACTTTCTAGACAAAGAAATCGCGGTGCATGTGAACATGGTTAAATCTACGTTAGCGGTGTCCCCGGCAACACAAGAGGAGATTAGACAAGCAAGTCAGTCAGACGAAGAACTATTATATTTGCAAAAATATTGTCAGGAAGGTTGGCCACAGTCAAAATGTAACATCCCGGACATCATTAAGCCCTATTGGAACTTCCAAGAAGAAATATATATCGTTGATAAAATGGTCTTCAGGAAATCTAGTATCATAGTACCATCAGTCTTGCGTAGAAGTATATTAAAGAAATTACATAGTAGCCATATGGGAACAGAAAGAACCAAATCACTGGCGAGAGGTGTCGTCTTTTGGCCAAATATGTCATCAGAGATACAAAATATTGTAGAAAACTGTCCTTCATGCATCAGGTATGCACCACAAAACAGGAGAGAGCCAATGCAACCACATGATATACCTTCACGGCCATGGCAAAAAGTTGGAACTGACCTGATGGAATGGAACGGAAAGAAGTATATTGTTGTAGTCGATTATTATTCTAAATTTATAGATCTGGCTATGATTAGTTCCTCGAGTGCGGCTCATGTGATACCAAACCTGAAATCAATTTTCAGTCGTTATGGTGTCCCTGAACAATTAATATCCGATGGTGGTCCTCCTTTTTCATCTGGTAACTTTAAGGAATTTACTACAAAATGGGACATAAATCATACTATGACCAGTCCTTACACTCCTAGGTCGAACGGTATGGCTGAGAGTGCTGTAAAAATAGTCAAAAATATACTGAACAAGTGTAAAGACTCTAATTCAGATCCTTACTTGGCTCTGTTACATTATCGAAATACTCCTAAAGAAGACTACTCTCCAGCCCAGCTTCTAATGTCAAGAAGACTCAGATGTAACATACCAATAAAAAGCCAACTTCTTAAGCCAATTCAAATTTCAGCTAAACACCACTGTCAACGATTGAAAGAACATAGTCAAAAACAGAAGATATACTATGATAGGGGGACAAGAGAATTGTGTAAGTTGGAGATCGGGGATAAAGTCTATTTTAAACAAACACCAAATGGAGATTGGGTCCCGGCAACAGTGACGCAGGCACTAGGCAACAGATCATATGTGATGCGGACAAAAGATGGTGGAGAATATCGCCGAAATAGACAGCATATATTAGTGAAACCAAATCAATCAATCAATCCAACTAATCAAACTGATGGGGGTAACACATCATGGACTAAAGATTTTAATTTTGAGCCAGCGGAAAAAGAAGTGCCAGTGGCTCTACAACCAAGCGCAGGGTCTCCAACAGAAGAGGTCAGACTTGGAAGAGGATGCAGAACAAAAAAAACACCAAAAAGGTTCACATTCTCGGACTATGAATAAGAATTTTTTTTTTCTTTCTTTTGTTGATATGTATATGTTTGTAGCTATGTATGTTAAACAAAAAAAAAAAAAAAAAAAAAAAAAAAAAAAAAAAAAAAAAAAAAAAAAAAAAAAAAAAAAAAAAAAAAAAAAGCATGTTATGATAATGGTAGTCATGGCAACAACGATATGTGTATATATCGCATGTTATGATAATGGTAGTCATGGCAACAACGATATGTTGATATAGCGAGGAGGTTATACTTGTGTTCGTATTGAATAAAATGTGCTTTTGTAACATTGCAACATTGTCTTTTAATTTAGCATATCCAAGACAGTAAAACAGACCGCAACCCCTTCTCCACTGACGATGAGTTTCAAATAGGTGGCATTGTCTTGAAAAGATAAACTTCTTGGCTTTGGCCGTCATATTAGCCGCTTTTAACCCTTTAACGCCTGTAGACTGATATATCCGTCCGAGCGCTGCAGTCCTTGAGGCCTATAGACTGATATATCAGTTCTAGCGCCGCAGTCCCTGTGTCCTGTAAAATGATATATCAGTTCCGCCCGTTTCAGCGTTAGAAGACTGAAACTGCGGACCTTATTTCAATTTATTTCTTAAATCTTTCTATTTTACTATTGCACTGGGATAATGGGACCCCCAGTAGTCAGCACCTTAAGAGATGTTTTGTGGCTTCTTTTAAAACAAAAATTGAATTTTTAATCTTCGCTTTCGGATTTAGCGTATCATTATTTAGGAATGCAACATTCATAAATCGTAGGTAACACCTCGTAAAAAAATATAGTATATAATTTAAAAATGTTATAATATAAACAGATATACAAAACATTTAATATGACAGTTCTAAAAATTAAATGTAAGTATGTCTACTTAGGTACGTTCCTTCACATATTTTTTTTAATTTCATGAATATTAGAGGAGCATGGCGAGCAGACAAAATAGTCATCATTTTCTTATTCATATTTAGGACGAGTGCAGGACATATGAAAATTATTTTTACGTAAAAGGTATTTGCATTTCTCCAACCCTGTTTCCAGCCCGTCCGGTATTTCCCAGTGACGAGGTTTATGGTTTCCTCAAAAATCTTCAATGGTTGTAAACTAATTGACATGGGGTTCTTTTTGGGTTTTTCCAAATTAATTTTACCTGCTCCTTATTCCTTAGTCAATTATAGTCAAAAGTATTCAGGCCACCGGGCACGGCAGACGGTCTGAAGTCTCAGGCCACAGGGCCGGCAATACACTCGCACTGCTCAGATGCTAAAGGGTTAATCTCTTGAAGACCACTTTAAGATTGGGACAGATGTTCCTCAAACGTCCGCCAACCACTATGACGTCTTCCAGATATACGAGATAGATCTTCCTGAAAAATCTCTGGATTCACTAATTCACTTTTTAAAAACTTTATTCAAAGCAAACACTACAAATATTGGAAAACTTTTCTATCTACGGATATTACAACTAAGAGTGACACAATAACAATGACAGCCGTAGCCTAGACCCGGGGGATATATATACTAGAAGTTGCAGACTGCTGACTCAGAGGTATCTGAAGGCTGGGTGAATCCATAACTCCTCCCTTCTGAAAATGCGAGCTCTGAGAGAACATGTTATAATTTTGTACCATGAAAGGGAATTGTACAGGTAGTTTAGGAATTTTTTCCTTTTTAAAAAAATTCAATATTATATAGTAGATTTGAATTACATGGATAGCAGGCAAATAAAATATAGTTACATACATCAGCAATAATGGGGTACAATACAATATTGGGGTACTAGTAGTTTCAAGTGCTTCAAATTCATCATTAAAGATTACAGGTAAATCTATTCTATCAAATGTAATGTTTAATGTCTTAAAGTTACTTAATTCATGATTAATAGATAAAGTGTCTGAATTAATATAAAACCTCCTAGTTTGGTTTACAATATTTCCCTTAATATCTAACTTAATAATAGAGGTAACGGATAAATTTATAAGAATTGTTCCATTGCTGGATAGTACAACATAAGGCATATCAAATGTTAAATAGGAATCTATAATATCAATGTATTTGATGAAAGGGGAAATATTAAGAATATTAGTGGACACACAATTTGAGAGATTGTTTCTTAGGGCGTTTACAATGCCAGTATCATTTATTATTCTAAGGTTAGTGAAGTAATAATTAGTCTTGATAAAAGTACAGTTTCCTGCAAATATTTCGTGTACGTTATATAGAATTAGGTTATGCTTAACTAGAGTAGTTATAACTTGATTTTTGTCTCTAACATGAACTGATAAGAGATAAACTGTGTTAAAGGAATTAGACAGTTTTGGAATTTTTATAATATAATGAATTATATTTTGTCTGATGATACAAGAGATTTTGCTTGTCAGCTAAATAGTTTCTAAATCATTGGAAATAAGACTCTTATCATCAATGTCTGTCTGTTTAATTATATTAAAGTGGGGAATTCCCATTCTACACGTTTCAAGAGAATTTTCTATTTCAATAACTTGAACTGTTAAATATGTAAGAACATTGTATAGCTCATTAAAATCAGAGTTAGGCAAATTGTAATCTGAATAATGATTAATGAATATGATAATTGTAATCATAAAACAAATGAATAATGAATAACCATTATTCATAATCAGTTTGGAGTATTTTTAATGATTATTAAGTGTTTATGGTATTCATTTGAAATGAATGATGAATAACTGGTATTCAGTTATTCATGAATAACGACTACTGACTGCCGTAGCCTAGACCTGGGGATATACATACTAGAAGTTGCAGACTGCTGACTCAGAGGTATCTGTAGGCTGGGTGAATTCATAACTCTGGATAAGCCACGTAGGATGTTCTCCATCTGGTGTTCAAAGGTTGAAGGAGCGTTGCAGAGGCCATACGGTAAAATCGTGAACTACCAGAACCCCGACCCAGTTGTAAAAGCAGTCTTTTCCTTATCGGCAGGATCCATCTCCACTTGCCACTATCAGTTTTTCAAGCACAGTGTGGAAAACAGCCTGGATCCTGCAATTGCGTCATCAATTCTTGGCAATAGGTAGTGGTCCTTCTTTGTCACGTCGTTGACCTTCTTCATGTATGTTCTTACATTATTTATCAGTTATATAAAGTTCTTGAGATTATTTACTTTTATGTTCACTCCATCCATCCATCGGAGCCTAGGTCTTCCAACTCTTCTGGTCCCATGAATCGTCTCCTCCAGGACCTTTCTAGAAATCTGATCCTGGGACATTCTCATTACGGGGCCTGCCCATCGAAGCCGTCCCACTTTTCTAATCTTTACAACATCTGGGCTCTTGTAGAGTCCAGTTAGCTCAGCATTCGTTCTTATTCTCCAGACTCTATCAGCACACACTGGGCCAAAGATTTTTCTCAGTATTTTCCTCTCAAACCTTTAGAGGAGAGCTTCCTGCGAGCTAGGTAAAGTCCAGCATTCGGAGGCATAGGTGAGAATTGGTCTTACCAAGGTCTTGTACAGTTGCACCTTTGTTTTCCGAGAAATAGCCATGTTCTTAAAATGCTTTTGTAATCCGAAGTAGCATTTATTTGCGGAGATTATTCTTCGATGGATCTCGGCTTTTATGTCGTTATCCGCGTTCACTTGCGATCCAAGATAGCAAAATTCTCTTACCCTTTCAAAAGAAAAGCTTCCAGCCACAAAATGCGATTGTTCATGCACATCCAGTCGTGGGCCTGTATGCTTGTATTTGGTTTTGGATTCATTAACCTCTAAGCCCACTCTAGCCGCTGCTATCTGAAGACTACTAAACGCGTTGCTTAACTCTTTGAGGGTTCTTCCAATAATATCTATGTCATCGGTGAACGCCAAAATCATAGAAGATCTATTGAATAGGGTCCCTCCAAGTTGGATTCCAGATTTTCGCACGCCGCTTTCGAGGGCCAAATCAAAGAGAAGGCATGCGAGGCAATCACCCTGCCTGAGTCCCTTGTGGGTTTCAAAGCTGTCAGCCAGGTCCCCCTCAACACGCACTGTACATTGTACTTTCTTCATAGTTGCCCTAACCAGACGTATCAGCTTCGGCGGTATTCCCATTTCCAAGAGCTCCTGATATAGCTCATTTCTCTTTATGCTGTCATAGGCCATTCGAAAATCTATGAACAAGTGGTGTGTGCTGATGTTATATTCCTTGCACCTATCCAGAATGGTTCTGATAGTGAATATATATAGATATTTTATCTGTATGGCAGTCTATGAATTTGTTCTAAAAAATCAATTAAGTTGAGGCTTAAATAGCTTTCAGCATTTTGGGCTGGGATTATCTTCTAATTGAAATTATAATCTAATTGAAATTACTACATCATCGTGTGGTAGTTGTGTTTTTAATTTTCTGTTGCTATTGCTTATCTTAGAAACATTATAATTAGAAATTTATAAATTAATAAAAACATCTATTAAAATATTGCTAGCAAGTGAAAATAAAAATAAATATAACTACCTAATTAGTACATTATAATTATAATTATTTTCTTATAATTTTATACACATTATCATTAAATCGTAATAATACTGAAAATTTCTCAGAAGTTATAACTTAAAATGGTATAATGTTGAAATGTAAATAATAAAATTTATATTAATAGTACAAAACCCCAAATTTGCTTCCTATTTATTAATTATTTATGCATTCATTTTATTTTCGATTTTCCTGGCCATATAGGACCTGGACTGAACCCACATTTTTGATACGAAACTAACTAATTTTAACTTGTTTTTAATAAATAGTAGTTTTGTTGTTAGTGCTTAAAAAAAAAAAGAATTGTAGTGTAAATTCTTAAATTATTAAATTTTCCAATTAATAATACAGAATTACAAAGCGGCAACACGTAAAAAATATTGAATACACTAAAGTAATAAGCTATTGTTATAATCTATTAAACATAGTAAAGATAATATAAGTAGATGTCCTTGAATGCTCTTTCAGGATTACACTGTCCACTCTTTAGATAACTAGATAAATCTCAACCTGTTTCTATCCCTGTTGTGGCCTACATGTAAATATTTACATAAATATATGCTAAGTTAAAATTATAAATTTAGTCAATATATGTTTAAGTTAATATATACGTACATATTTAAGCATAAGAATATATATATATATATATATATATTCCATTGTCTTTCTTGGAAACGTGTTTTTCAAAGTTCAGTTTCACATTTGCCTGGCAAAGCATGTTAAGAGAGTCCTGAAATCTTACTCTATGCTGACGTATAAGATACCTACCAAACCAATGTTTCGGTTCAATGAAACTTATGTACCATCAAGATTTTTGTTATTTAGAACAATTTTTTTTTGTAAAATTTGGTTTCATATTTATTAAAAACGTACACTATTGCATTAAAAAACGACCAGAAAACTCAAAAACTGGACTATAAAATAACTCAGGTTTCATACTTCTCAAGTTTAGAATTTTAAACAAACAAATTATGTTTGTGATTTTATTTTTACCTTTTGAATATAATTTATATAAAAAATATATTTGAAAATATGAGTGTTGGTATTTTTTTTTTTTTTTTTTTTGCCTTGATTATTGTATTGAATGATACCTTCGTCTATTTCATGTATGCCATCCTGACAAGGTGAAAAGCAGTGACTCAAAAAGTGTGAGATAATGGTACCGTTGGATCCATTGTGAAAATTTCATTTGATGCTCCATAGAAAAGCATTACAAAGTCTTAATGGAAAGCATAAGTTATAATTTAAGCATACATTTAAGCACACATATTAAAGCATAGGTGCTTCATATACATATATATATATATATATATATATATATATATATATATATAAAAATAAAGTGGCATGTGTCACGTGTCAAAACATTTTTCACTCTAAATGCTGCAATATCAATTGTTCCGACCCAGAAGTATTAAAGGAAATAAGTAAAGGGTGGAATTGCAAAGACTGCGAACCGGCTACGCGCTCTGTACCTGCCTCGGACCCTAGTTCAATAATCGGTCTACTGAGGGCGCTGACCGAGGAAGTAAAGGACATGAAGGCCAAACTGAAAGGTATAGAAGAACTCAAAGAGATAAAAGACACACTGCAAAAGCAATCCGAGCTGTCCTTCGAAAATATGGACAGACTCGTGAAAATTGAAAATCTTCTAGAAGAGCAGAAGAGTAACGTGGAAAAACTTTCTCAGGAAAACAAAAATTTAAAGGACCAAATCTCCGAGCTGGAAAGCCGCCTAAACAATGCAGAGCAGCTGCAATTGAAAAATACTGTAGAAATAAGAGGTGTCCCGGAGAAACCGGGAGAGACGGTGACGGGCATTATCCTCAGCGTCGGTGCGGGTCTAGGCGTCAAACTGAGTCAGGAAGATTTAGACCACGCCGTGAGACTCAGGCCAAAGCAGGACGGGACACCAGGGCCTATTATCGCCCGATTCGTACGTCAAACCGTCAGAGACGAATTAGTGAAGCAAAGAAAAATAAAAAGAGATTTCTCTTCAAGGCACCTGGGCTGGGGGGAAAACGAAGCCCACCGAATATATTTAAGCGAAGCTATGACGCCCACTAACAGACACCTGTACTGGCTGGCCAGGCAGAAGAAAGCAACCGCGAAAATAAAGTACGTTTGGTTCAGCGGAGGACGGGTGCGCTGCAGGCAGTCAGATGGTTGTCCAGCGGTGATCATCGCCAAGCCAGGTGACTTAGATGCCTTCAACTGAAAGCAGTACCGAAGTTGCATCAAGATTGCGAACTCTTTAGGTTTCAGGAAAAATATACATTTTTTTTATGTTAATATATTAATTTTTAATCGAGACATCATTTATATTACAAAGAACTCTATTCTCACTTTAAAGATTTTTGTTTTCATTCTCAATATTTCCGTTTTTATCACAGGTATTTGTATCTTAGTATGGTTATTTTTAATTTTGATGCATATATTACTATTAGTAGTGGAGTTATCTTTACTTATTTTTAAAATCAATACCTATATTTATAATATGGATTTTTTAATTTTCACCATAGATATTTTTGATTTATATTATGTTTCCTTTCTTGTTATAGAAATTTCTATTCGCGTTATAGATATTTTTTATTTTTGCCATTGGCATTTCAATTTTAATTCCTATCACAGTCATCTTCTCTGTTCGAGTTCGAAGCTTATTAGTATTTCTATTGGTATTTTATAATATTTTTATTTACTTTCTTATTTTCAAATTAGATTTATTTTAATTTTCTTTTTACTATTATTTTCATTTTTTTATTTTTCGTATAATGCACAATAAGTTAAAGTACCAACATCAATTTCAAACAACGGATATTTTGATAGATGCTAATATATTATATTTAATATTTGAATTATATTCACTTTATGCGGCCTACTGTAACTCCAAATCGAAAAAATGTTTCAAACTTTCCTTCATCTTCACTCCTGTCTTATGCAACTCCCCTCCTTTATCCTCTCAGTTATGAATAATATCCTAACCTCCTGTCACGTTAATGCACAATCCCTAACAGCACATTTTGATGAATTCCAGAAATACTTCCTTGACAATATCCATCACGTAATTGCGATAACCGAAACCTGGCTAAAACCGTTCATCCCTTCCTCCCAGATTTCCCTCCCTAACTACCTCTTTTTACGTCATGACAGGTCTAACCGTACGGGAGGTGGTGTCGGATTATACATCCATGAAGACCTAAAGGCCAAAGTCCTCCTTCAGTCTCCTTCCCATGACTTCCCTCACGTAGAGTATATGTTTGTTGAAATCTCGTCCCTGTCCTCTTCCTTATTATTTGCTGTAGTCTATAGACCCCCTCGTGTTCCTTTCGACAACCTCTTCGAATCTTCCCTCATCAATCTTGTATCCAAGTATCCTAACGTCATCATCACCGGAGATTTCAATGTAAATATCCTCTCAAACTCCCCCGAGAAGTCCTATCTAACCGACCTCCTGTATTCCCTCAACCTTTACCTAGTTCCTTACTCCCCAACACATCATACACAATATTCCGACACATGGCTGGACCTTTTTATTTCCGATTCCCCCACCAAAATCGTCTCTTCTTCGCAATGCCCCGTTCCGTTTCTCTCATCACACGACCTCATTCAGATCTCATACGACCTCCCCGTCAAACGTTTTACTCCCAAGGTGATATCATTCCGCAATTTAGATCTCCTCTCCTATGAATCCCTTCAATCCGACCTTGAATCCGTTCAATGGCACACCATATATTCCTATGACTCAATCGATCCTATGGTTTCCATCCTCACCTCAAATTTAAAATCCATTTTAGATATCCATGCTCCACTGAAAACCCGAACCTTGTGTCGTCCTGCTGCACCGTGGCTGACTCCTGAAATAAAGGATATGATAAAAAGAAGGGAAGCTGCAAGGCGCAAATTTCGGCGAACCCGTTTGGCAGCTGATTATGCGTCTTTCAAAAAACTTAGAAATGTGACCCAATCCGAAATCCGACGATCTAAATCCCTTCACTTCCACAATGCTCTTACCAATGCCCACGATCCTAAAAGCAAATGGAAAATACTCCGACAATTATCCCTACCAGGTTCCAATAACCCTAGCTCCCTTCAGCTCTCTCCAGATGATCTCAATAACCATTTTTCATCCTTCGCTTCTAATTCATCCCAACCTGCTGATATTAATCAGCATCATTTTAATCCGGAAAATTTCTTTTTTGCTCACATAACCTACGAAGACCTACTTACTGCTATCCTAAAATCCCACACCAACGATTATGGTCCCGATGATATCCCAGTAAAGCTAATAAGATCCTGTCTCCCAGCACTTATTCCTGTTCTTTATCACATCTACAACTTTTCCTTACAAAACTCCATATTCCCTTCTTCCTGGAAAACCGCCCTAGTCCGACCGTTAAACAAAACCGCAAACCCTTCCTCAATGAAAGATTTCCGTCCAATCTCTCTCCTTTCAAACCTCTCAAAACCGTTTGAACGCCTCGTTCAAAATCAGCTATCAAACTTCCTAGAAGAACGTTCCCTCATTAACCCTCTCCAATCGGGCTTCCGAACTGGCTACTCAACTCAATCTGCTCTCCTGAAAATTACCCATGACCTCCAAACGTCCATCGAACACCGAAAATTAACTATTCTCATCCTTCTTGACTTCTCCAAAGCATTTGATACCGTTGACCACAATATCCTTCTCACCAAATTACAAAAGCTCCATTTATCAAGCAGCGCCTTACACTGGTTCAAATCCTTTCTTTCAGACCGGTCACAGTTTGTAGTCGTCCCAGGCCAACCTCCATCCAAGACACTTCCCCTCTCCTGTGGTGTTCCGCAGGGTTCCTCTCTATCCCCCACTCTGTTCGCCATTTATATCAACGACCTTCCCCGTCAGATCCATCACTCCCAATATCATATCTATGCAGACGATTTCCAGGTGTACCTATCCTTTCCTCCCTCCGAGCTATCCTCTGCAACGAAAAAGCTTCAGGATGATTTAAATCGAATCAGTCTCTGGGCAGAGGCTAACAAGTTGAAGCTGAATGCAGAAAAAACGAAAGCAATTTTAATAGGCTCCAACTACCTCCTTAAAACCGTCCCTAACATCCCTACCCTACTCCTAAATAATAATCCCATTAAATTTTATCCAACTGTCAAAAACCTCGGAATGACCTTTGACCAAACCCTTTCCTGGAAAAACCACATCTCCAATATTTCCCGCCGTACCTTCTCTACCTTAAAGCAACTAAATCACCTCCGAAGCCTTTTACCACCTGAAACACGTAGGCTCCTGGTCACTTCCCTGGTATTTCCCCACTTTGACTATTGTTGTGCGGTGTATGGGGGTGTCTCTGGGGATCTCGAAGCTAAACTAAAACGTTTATTTAATTGTTTCGTACGATTTATCTTTGGGGTCCCAAGAGACGTCTCCGTTTCACCTTTATACGAAAGGTTAAAGTGGCTATACCCATCCTACCGCCGCAAATATTTCCTGGCCTCTTTCCTTTTCCAAGTAATCCGATCCCGCCGTCCTTCATACATCATCGAACTTCTCCATTTCAAGTCCTCTGTTCATTCCCGCAATACCCGTTCTAGGTCTTCAGATCTGTACACTCCGGCCCACCGAACGTCAGCTTTTGAAAGATCTATCATTATCCGGTCCTCATCCCTATGGAACTCTATCCCCCCTTTCATTCGTCATTCCAACACTCTCCCTACCTTTAAATCCCGCCTGTTCAATCACCTCCTATCCACGCAGTTTCCCGAACAATTGTAAACAGATTAACAGTGAATTGGTATAGGCCTTTATTATTTATTTATCTTTAAAATATATGATCCATTTAGTGTATGTGTAAATAAGTTTATATAAGTTATTTTTCATTTCAAGTCAATAAGGATTTACTTAGTTTTATTTTTTTTATTTTTTTTATCACCAGAAGATTTCCTCATTATTTATAATTTTTTCTTAGTTTTTTTTTTTTTCATTTTAATTTGATCCATTTGTTTTGTTCTTTTATATAGTACTCTAAGGCACTGAAGCCTATTATATGTATCTGTATAATTTGTTCCTAAGGGACTAGTTCCCGGGACAATCAATAAAGAGTTTATTATTATTATTATTATTATATATATATATATATATAGAGAGAGAGAGAGAGAGAGTGAGAGACAGATTTAACATTAAATTATGAACATTTAATAACTTTGGTATAGGGTCAGTTTCTCAAACCTACCTAATTGTTATTATTATACATTATTGTTGTATAATGATTATTGTGGAACAAAGTATTTTTATAATATTCATTATTCATTAGTCAAATTAATACTTAGTTAATATATTTATAATTTTGTTTAGTAATCAAAGATATTTGTTTTTTTGTTCAATCCGACATATATCTAAATAACTCCTCCTGGAATTCTTCGCTTGTTATTTTTTTTTTCTGGAAAAACTTTTCTTTTTTTGTTCTTTAATACCTACTCAATCCTTAATCTTCTCAATCGCCAATCAATTGCATTTAAACAATATTTACTAATTTAAAATAACAAAGGGTTAGCTCTAACAAATTTAAGACATGAGGATATTTTTGTTCATTTCTTATATCATGTAATTTCATTAATTTTTTTTTTAATCTTCAAACTTAAATAAACTGGTAATCATATCTCTTCATTTCGTAAACTTAGATCTTTTGATGTACATTCAGAATAAGCAAAGTTAATGTTATAGACAGTTAATCATCTGATTTTTAATAACAAATAGGTTGATAATATGATGTAAAGAAGTATAATATTTGTTTTCAGAGTCAGTTAATATTTTCATTTATTTATGCATGTTTGTTTTTAAACTTTCTCAGATTTTTGACTTGGAAGTGCACAATATAAATTTTAATATTTTTAATTATTTGATTCATAAAAAGATACCTAATTTTACTTTTTATTTTTCAGCTGCTGGAATCATTGAGTAAACCGAAATGCATCACGATTAATATTTATTGTTTTGAATGAGTGGATGTACAACACAGTTTACTTATTAAGGATTGGATTTATTTTTAATTTTTTTCCCTTTTAAATCTCTAAATCCAAGTAGTGAACACTTTTATCTGCTTTTAGTTAGGTCAAGGATTCAATTTTGAACTTGCTTATTAGATTAAAAATATATCTATAAAGGCAACAGATTTAAATACTAGTAACTTTACTTTTCAAAATATATTAAAATTATGTTCAGAACAAACTTTATTATTGTTATTTTTTATTTGATAAATATATCATAGAATACCCCGCAGATATCTCTTACACATTATTACAAGTTTAGAACATCTTTGATTAAATATGTCTGCCTTTTGTTGACAGAATAATCACACTTTGTGCCAAAATCCAATAAGTGTTATACAATTACATAAATGAAGATAAATAAAAATTATAGCTCAGTTGCTACTTTTTTAAACATCTGTTGTGCCTCATTTAAAACAAAAATGAGTTTGTTTTAAAAAATTTAAAACCTTATTGAACATGAAATTTAAAAACAATCTTTTTATGTTTCCTAATCAAAATTTTTGTTTCTTAATTAATATTTTAATGGTTTTAATTAATCTTTTATGCTTCTTAATTAATAATTATTTTTATATTTTTAATTAATAAAATAGACATAATTCTTAAAATAAAATAGTAAATTAATGGAAAATATTATTTCTTGTTTTTGTATGCTTTTAGAACAACTAACTGGTTTAAGTCCTACTTAATATTCCTCCCTTATCCAATATATTTATGTTATCCCAATGCTCTTATGCTTCCCCGCCTTTAATAACTTCCATAGAAGAGCCCCACCAAGGGCCCTTAGTTACTTTTCACAAGAAGAGCTGATAGTTTTTTAAAAAGCAGTATAAAAAAAAATTCACTGGGCCAAAAAAAACGAGTTAGTTAATTTTTTATTTGTTTACAGGCATCAATTTTTGAAGATCAGAAATATTTTATTTATTAAAGTTATGATATTTGATAAAATCAACGAAGTGATATTAAAATATAATAAATACATAAAATATCTTAAAAAATTGCCTTATGTATTACTGTAATCCAAAAAAAAATATCTAACTATTAATAATATTGCTAAGATACAACATTTCTATCTTTCTATGCTGAAATTGCAAAATTCAAAATATATATTTATACATATGCACATATGTGTACACATAACTTAAATAAATTTTCATTGTACAGGACAGTAAAAACTATGATTGTTACAATATGATTGTGCATGTACATTTAAAATTAGTTGTATTCAAGTGCTATAATTATTATTCCAGATTTATCATTAGTATTATTTAAAAGAAATTATCATTCAATATAACATTTAAAAGAAAATAATAATAATAATAAAAGAACATGACAATAATATTTGCCTACGCAATTTTCGCTGGTAACTCAAAGCAGAGCAAGTTATCACGTGTAGCATTATTTGTTAAAGCCCAACGGACAGTGACTCTTATCTGAAAACAGTAAAACAAATGTTAATGTTTATTATACCTGTGACATGTGCTAGTATAGTTGCTTGTCTTATTTGTGGATTATAAGTAGGGATCGGAATTTATGTATTTGAAATTGCCAAATATTTACTTAAAATATGCATTTATTTTCCTCAAATATGTGAGTTTCTTAAAATATTTGCAGAAATATTTAAGTAAAATGGACATTTTTTTTTTTATGAAAACGGAATTTTTTTTTTTTACAAGTTATAATGATTTATAAAAGAAAAGAACATTTTTACAACTTATAATAATTATTAAGAACAAAAGAATTTTTTTTACAAGTTATAATGATTTATTTAAGAAAAGAAAATTTTTGCAACTTATAATAATTTGTTTGTTTAACGTCACTTAATGCCCCTAAGGCCCGATGCACACGGACGACAATTTTCTGCGATGCGGACTATAAGCCAGGTCAGTGGTACCTGGAGTACAATGGACCGACCGGATTTACCATTATACTCCAGGTACCTCTGACCTGGCTTATAGTCCGCATCGCAGAAAAGTGTCGTCCGTGTGCATCGGGCCTAAGGCGAATCAGACGATGCTACAGTGGGAGTCCTAAATTTTGCCTATCCAGGGATATAGATCTTTAACGAGTACCTTACTAATAAATTTGTTTTTAACTTTTTTCTGTTACAGTTACAATAAAACAACACATTACAAAACAAACTAGGTGATAGTTTAGAAACCTTAGTCAGGAGGTTGCATTTTCAGCTATTCCTCAATCTGTTATTTCCAAACTTTTTTTTTCCAACAGTTGGTTTTTTTTTTTTTTATTTAATGCCAATTTATGCCAATAAGGCTAATCAGACGATGCTATAGTACAGAACTTAAACAAGTACCTGACAACGGACAGGCTCGGGACCTCCATTTTACGTCCTAACCGAGGGACGGCATAACCAAGGATTTTTTTACTCCCATTAAAAATTCCTAGGGCCACCTAAAAATCCTAGTATTGTGGGTTGCTATGCTAACCATTAAACCACAGTTGACCCGATTATAACAATTATTAGGAACAAAAGAACATTTTTACAACTTATAATAATAAAAGATGTTTTAAATTTTCAATTTTGAAAACTTCACTCTTCGAAATTGTTTGCAACCACATGGAATTTCAAATGTTCGAACGTAAAGCGTCGACGATCTGGGTGTAGAATGGAATTGTAAAGGTACCTTTACACCTTACGAACTTTACCTTCGAACACCACCCTCGAACAACCTTCGTGAAGCCTTCACGTCAACACTTCGGGTGTTCTAGGTACTTCATCTGTTCGCCTGGGTTCGGGGGTAGCGCTAGTGTCACTTTTGATTTGGGTTTTTCCTAAGTGACAGGAGTTGTTTGTGATACTACTATAATTTGTGAAACGTTGTAAATCGTCTCCTATTTTTTTATTTTTCAGATAATATAAAATATATTGATAATGGAGATTTTTTATTTATCATAAGCTTGCTTTGGGTGCGTCAGCCATATTGGTTCGCTTAACGTCACGTGAAGTATAAATGGCTGTTCGCTTCACGTCGGTACGGCAAGGTTCGAAGGAGAACTTGTTCGAAGGTGATGTTCGTAAGGTGTAAAGGCGCCTTAACGGCTAAAAGATCGTCCAAGATCTACGGATGTTATAAGTTCCTTGCTGAAAGAAGTTATCTCTTTGGGGGTAAAGAGTACACGATATTCAGAGGTGACATCTGTCCCGCTGATTTTTACAACTTAAAAGAATTATTTCGCGTACAGAAATCTGACAGATGGTCTCCCACCCTTTGTTCTTGCTCAGTATTTCTGCCAGCAGTGGCGGTCCCAGGGGGGGGGATATTGGGGATCAACCCCCCCCCCGAAATTTCGACGAAAAAAAATTAGTGGGATGAATTAAAAAAATTAATTACACATCTAACTTTTACGAGTTTTCTAGAGAAGTTTAGTTTAATTTCGACTAGAATTTTTTATACAGAATTTTGTATATGAACTTAATGTATAAGCATAAGCAAATAAAGTGTGCTATTTTTACGTTTTTTTTTTTTTTTTACCGACCAATCCCCCCCCGAAAATTTTTTCTGGAACCCCGCCTGTCTGCCAGTATTAGTTCATTGTTAGAAATGAAGGCAAGGTCGTTCTTTAAATTAGGTTTTTCGAATAAAGACTTGGTTGTATTTGTCGCTACTGCTTCGTATTCGAGATGTGAAAGGACATTCTTGATTTTATCGTAGTTCTCGTCAGTCACTGTTTAGAAGCATTCTCTGTAAACTACAACAACCTTTGTACCCACTGTGATTCACAGCCCTACAGTATATGGATCACAGTTTCTGTCAACCACCTCCAAATTATATATGCCCCAAATGAAAAATATGTACTTATTATGATTAAATATGTGTAAAACTGTATTTATTTTGATCAAATATGTATAAATATGCAATAACTTCCAAATATATGTAAATATGTGAAATAAAAGTAGGCTCAAATGGCTTACTAAGTATCAGTATGAACACTTCTAGCTGACAAACGTTTGTAAATTGCCTAGAATAAAATATTTAAATACATACGAATACGATTCCTAATTATAAGTAACAAAATAATCAAATATAAGTTATTGGTATAAGAATTGATTATGTAAAAATATAAATATTCAAAATAATAATTTTTTATGCATTAAACATGAAATTTTTTTGGAAAAAACTACATTAAGAAATATAAAATATCTGGTGCATGCGCGCAACACACAACTTTCACTTACCAACTTACTTAGATTAGAAATTAATGCGTTGTTGTGGTCCCCTTCGTTAGATCAATTTTGATGAAATGTTAGCTATCACATCTTTGACATATAAATACATCAAATACCCAGTTTGATCAAAATAGTTAAAGCCGTTTTTAAATAAAAAAAATAAAAAACACGTGAAAATGATACAAAAATATATTAAGTAAAGTCCCCCCTCCGGTTGGTCAATTTTGGTGAAATGTTGGCTATCACATCTTTGGCTTATGCATACATCAAATACCCAGTTTGATCAAAATCGTTAAAGCCTTTTTTGAGTAAATAAAAAAAACACGTGAAAATGTTACAAAATTTATTAAGTAAAGTCCCCCCTCCGGTTAATCAATTTTGATGAAATTTTTACAGTCATATCTCGGTCATATACATAGATCAAATACTCAGTTTAATCAAAATCGTTAGAGCCGTTTTTGAGAAAATCGAAAAATACGTAAAACGTTATTAAATAAAGTACCCCCTCCCTTTAAGCAATTTTGATGAAATTTTTGCTGTCACATCGCGGGCATATACCTACACTAAATACCCAATTTCAGGTTCCCACGGTTTATAGTTTTTGAGCTAGTCTGTTCACACACACACACACACACACACACACACACACACACACACACACACACACACACACACACACACACACACACACACACACACACACACACACACACACATTATAAAAGAACACTCCGGGAAGAATAAACAACTCAAAATGTATAAGTAAAGAACGGATTATAGTGGATAACTTTGTTACACAACTCACAACGGTCATTGTCATCTGGCCATACCCAACTGCCACCATAATTAATACAGGCATGACTTACTTGATATATATAATTCAATAAATACAATAATTAATTAATGCATAATTACATCAATACTCCCTCTTAATTGTGCATTAGGTACAGACACGATTTAATCTTTTACAAAAGTCATTAAACTTAGTTGCGGTTAAGGACTTAGTCATAATGTCCCCTAGTTGTTCAGAAGATTCAATATAATTTATTTTAATTGTACCATTAGCTACCAAATCTTTTACAAAATAGTATTTTATATCAAAATGTTTTGACCTTTTGGTTTCCATTGTCCCTGAAATTTTAATTGCACCTTGATTATCCTCATAAATTTGTATTACATCATCAAAATTAAAATTTTCACATAATATTTTCTTTAAAAATAGTGTTTCTTTGATACACTCAGCTAAAGCATAATATTCTGCCTCGCAAGTACTAACAGCTACAATTGATTGCTTTTTCGATCCCCACGAGACAACATTATTATTTAATTTAATGACAAATCCTGATATACTTTTTCGGTCATTAATGTCGAATGCATAATCAGCATCGACAAATGCATGTATATTAATTGAGTTACAACCTGAATTTTTAAAACTTAAGCTAAAATTTGCGGTACATATTAGATACTTAATGACATTTTTGAGATGATTCCAATGGGTATTTGTGTAGCAATTTTGAAAGCGTCCAAAATATGAAATTGAATAACACAAATCAGGGCGAGATCCTATCATAAGGTACATTAAACTACCCAATAATTCCTTGTATGGAACATTAGGACAGTCATTAACCGGTCCTTTTTCAAGATTCAATTTAGGTTCAATAGGTACCTTTCTACCCTTAGCATTTGTCATGTTAAATTTATTAATGATTCTTTTAATTAAACCTTCTTGATTAATAATAATATTACCTTGATCATTTTTTAAAATTTGTAAACCCAGAAATTGAAATGAATTATTATTATTACCTACATCCTTACAATCTATATCAGACATAAACAAATTCTTTACAAAATCCAAATCAGATTTGGAACTGGCCACAATAAGGAAATCATCTACCCAGATAAGTACATAAACATTATTATCATTAAAATAAAAAAATGGATCTACTTTAGATCTATTAAAACCAAATTTTATAAAAATTTCATTTAAGTGGTCGTTCCAAGCCTTAGGGCTTTGTTTCAAACCATACAATGCTTTCCTTAATCTAAGCACCTTTCCACTGACACTTTTATAGCCTTCCGGTGGCTTAATAAAAACAGGTACTTTAAGATAGCACTTAAGAAACGCACTTCTCACATCGAGTTGGTCGATAATCATATTTTTCTCTGCTACAGCAGCTAGGAGCACCCGAAGGGTTGTGAAGCGGGCAACTGGAGCATAGAGGTCATCGGGCTGATTTTCGGTTTGTTGATACCCTCGCGCCACAAGCCTGGCCTTCTTCTTCATATCGTCTTCTGAAGACTTCACAGTGAAGATCCATTTGCAGTCAATTATCGTCTTGTCAGGTGGTGTGTCGACTTCTTCCCATGTTTCATTAGCTTCAAGTGAATTTAATTCATCGTTGATAGCTTCATGCCAACCAGGATCACTAATTGCTTCAGAATAAGTTCTAGGGACGTCACAATCATAATTAGCAGACAAGGCTAGCTCATCAAAGGCAAATGTTACAAAATCATCGAGATATTTGGGTTTAACTCTAGTTCTTGTAGGCTTTGATTTTTCTTCTTCAACATCAGGGAAACCGTGAAAGTCACTTTCTTGATCAGAATTATCCAGGGTTTCAATATTTTCTCCAACGTCATTGACCGGGGAATGTCTCTGTTCAGGAGATATTATTGTATGTCGTAGTTCTTCATGATTGGAGGTTTCAATTTTCTCGTCAAATAGAACATTTCTCCCAAATTCGATCTTCCTAGTATTGGGGTTCCAAAGGCGATACCCATTATCACAATATCCCACCATATATAACCTTTTAGACTGATCACTTAATTTCCCATGTCTATCTTCTTTATGAATCAACGAATAGGCAGGGCAACCAAAAACTTTAATTTTATTCAAATTGGGCTTGTAACCATACCATCTTTCAGCAGGAGTGACACCTTTAGACTTGCTCTAGTCTATTTGTGATATAAGTCGCAGTTGCTAAAGCTTCGCCCCACATATCCTTATCTAATGTGCTGTCCAATAGCAAGCACCTAGCCTTCTCCAGTAGGGTTCGGTTCATTCGTTCTGCTTTACCGTTTTGAGACGGATTCCTGGGCATCGAGTAACTAATAGTAATTCCTTTAGACTGGCAGAACTCAATAAATTTACCAGAAACATATTCTCCACCTCTGTCACATCTTAAATTTTCTATTTTGGTACCAAACTTTGCCTCAACCATCGCAACGTAAATTTTGAATTTGTCAAAAACTTCAGATTTTTAATGTAATAAATACATAACACAAAAATTTGAAAAATGGTCAATAAAAGTAACGAAATAATTATAGTTATCATAAGTGGGAGGTGATATTTTTCCGCAAACATCTGTAGAAATACGTTGGAACACTCTACTTGCCTTCCAGTCATCAGGGATGGATTTCATGTATGGTAATTTGGTTTGTTTACCTTTCAAACAAATGTCACAAAGTCCGACCGGGAAGAGCGAGCTGTGTGCCATCTTCTGATGCATCAATTTATTACTTGCTGAAACCAAATTAGCATGCTCTTGAATCAGATGTAGTTTCACAATATAAGTTTTCCAAAAAGTTCTCCCCTTAACACTTTATTCCCAAAGATAATTTTAACACTTGAATTTTCAAATAACACCTTACATCCTTTTTCTTCCAATTTCATCACAGATAGGAGATTCATTGATAAATTGTCACAAACCAAAACATCACAAATATTTACCTTGTCACCACTCTCAGACAAGCAAACCAGGTTACCCTTATTCTCAGCACTGACACTCTCTCCCTTTTTGGCAACACTAATATTCAAATTAACTTTAGTGGAATCTCTTAAATAGTCGATATAATCAACTTTCAAAAGATGACTTGTAGCCCCTGAATCCACCACAAAGTACGTCAAATCCGAGGAATGTTTACAAACATGAGAAGTTTCATCACTGTTAACTATGAAGGTAAATTCGTTATCAGTCTTATCACCAGATGTAGCGCCAAAAGTTTTATTTTTCAACTTAGGACAAAAATTCTTCATGTGCCCCCGTTCTCTAATAATAACAAATAACACTGGACTTGTTATTGGATGGTTCACTACTGTTTGGCTTGTAATTTCTAAAAGTGTTGGACCACTTACCTCTATTTTTGTAGGCAGCAAATACATTTTGGGACTGGTCCTCTTTCTTCTTGGATCTCTCGTACTCAGCCAAAAGTGTATTCTTTACATACTCCAAACTGATGGAAGATTCATTTTGGTTGAAAAGAATATCCATTGCTGACACCACTGCATCAAAGTCAGATGGCATTGCGACCAACAACTGACTGACGACTTCGTCTTCTTCTAATTTCCCTTCAGCAATTTTTACTTCTGATGACAATGTCTCGAACTCCTGGAAAAATTCTTGAAGCGGTCGCTCGTTTCTGTATTCCAGCTTCCTCCACATCTTTTGTGCATTTACAAGCGATTTCATGCCGCGCTTCTCGTACGTTTTCTCGAGAGCTTCCATAATCAGTTTAGCTGTTTTCTTGTCCTTTATCGTAGGCAGAATGTTGTCGGCAAGTCCTTGAACTATGATATTTCGAGCCTTAACATCGTCTACGATGAAAGCCTTGAGCTCGGCTTCCGTTGTTGGAGGTTCCTGTGATAGTACACCAAGTACTCCATTCTGCTCCAAAAGTAACTTCATTCGAAAATTCCAATTGGTGAAATTTATTCCATCGAACGGTTTAATACCTTAGACAACGTTTCCAAAACTTGTAGTTGCCATAATTAACAAAAAAAAAAAAAAAATTTCACTCAATGACAAACACGTGGCCTCACTTCAAAATACCGAAATCCGACATTACTAACAAAATCCCAAGTACATAACTCAAAATGGGTACACTGGCCCATAACCTTTTAACAGAACACTCCGGGAAGAATAAACAACTCAAAATGTATAAGTAAAGAACGGATTATATTGGATAACTTTGTTACACAACTCACAACGGTCATTGTCATCTGGCCATACCCAACTGCCACCATAATTAATACAGGCATGACTTACTTGATATATATAATTCAATAAATACAATAATTAATTAATGCATAATTACATCAATACTCCCTCTTAATTGTGCATTAGGTACAGACAAGATTTAATCTTTTACAAAAGTCATTAAACTTAGTTGCGGTTAAGGACTTAGTCATAATGTCCCCTAGTTGTTCAGAAGATTCAATATAATTTATTTTAATTGTACCATTAGCTACCAAATCTTTTACAAAATAGTATTTTATATCAAAATGTTTTGACCTTTTGGTTTCCATTGTCCCTGAAATTTTAATTGCACCTTGATTATCCTCATAAATTTGTATTACATCATCAAAATTAAAATTTTCACATAATATTTTCTTTAAAAATAGTGTTTCTTTGATACACTCAGCTAAAGCATAATATTCTGCCTCGCAAGTACTAACAGCTACAATTGATTGCTTTTTCGATCCCCACGAGACAACATTATTATTTAATTTAATGACAAATCCTGATATACTTTTTCGGTCATTAATGTCGAATGCATAATCAGCATCGACAAATGCATGTATATTAATTGAGTTACAACCTGAATTTTTAAAACTTAAGCTAAAATTTGCGGTACATATTAGATACTTAATGACATTTTTGAGATGATTCCAATGGGTATTTGTGTAGCAATTTTGAAAGCGTCCAAAATATGAAATTGAATAACACAAATCAGGGCGAGATCCTATCATAAGGTACATTAAACTACCCAATAATTCCTTGTATGGAACATTAGGACAGTCATTAACCGGTCCTTTTTCAAGATTCAATTTAGGTTCAATAGGTACCTTTCTACCCTTAGCATTTGTCATGTTAAATTTATTAATGATTCTTTTAATTAAACCTTCTTGATTAATAATAATATTACCTTGATCATTTTTTAAAATTTGTAAACCCAGAAATTGAAATGAATTATTATTATTACCTACATCCTTACAATCTATATCAGACATAAACAAATTCTTTACAAAATCCAAATCAGATTTGGAACTGGCCACAATAAGGAAATCATCTACCCAGATAAGTACATAAACATTATTAGTAAGGCATGACTTACTTGATATATATAATTCAATAAATACAATAATTAATTAATGCATAATTACATCAATCACACAGACCATTTCGCGGGACTTGGTTATTATGACTCAGGGGGTCCCAAAAAGTATTTCCGTTGAAAACCGGAAGTCGAAATTTTTCACGATCGCAATACTTCCACTTACTATATATTTCATATATAGGTAAGTGAAAGTAAAAAAGTAGATGTTTTCTTGCTTAAATATAATCCGGTTTTTCCCTGTCAGTATTACAAAGTATTTCAAACGTGTAAGACCAATTTTAACTACAATTAACAGCTTGACTATTAATAATGCCATAGGAAAGTGAATTGTGTGCCGCCACCAACAAGAATAGTATCACGTAGTAGTAGAGTAGTATATCATTTTTCTACTGGAAGGTTCGTGATCAAGAGACATGAAGAACGAGGTAAAACTGCAAATAAGCGGCGAAAAGGTCTTCCAAGAAAATTAAGTGAAAGAATGAGGAGTCAAATTAAAATTGAAGTGCTGAAAAACCCAGCTATAAGTGCAGGGGCCCTATCTAATATGGTCGAATCAACTTCTGGGGAGTGTGTTAGCATAAAAACTGTAAGGAATGTTTTAAATTCTAAAGGGCTTTATGGCATGGCCCCTAGAAAAAAACCTTATATTAATGAAACGAATTGCAGAAAACGGCTTGCTTTAGCTAGATAATGCATTAACTAGCCTTCGAGTTTTTGGCAAAATGTGTTGCTCTCTGACGAGAGGAAGTTTAATTTGTTTGTATCTGATGGCCGGAAGACTATTTGGCGTAGAAAATAAGAAGAGTCGAAGAAGCAAAATGTTTCCATTACTGTGAAGCATGGAGGTGGAAATGTAATGGTTTGGGGATGCATAACCTATAATGAGGTTGGAAATCTCGAACCAGTCGAGGGAATTTTAAATGCAGGGGGTTATGTGAGGATTTTGCGCCGTGATTGCATAGCAAGTGCTGCTAAATTGGAAATCCAGGATCAATTCATTTTTCAACAGGACAACGATCATAAACATACAGACAATAAACCAAAAGAATGGCTAATTTTTATCTTTTGTAAACAACTGCACACCCCTCCGTAGTCACCAGCCTTAAGTACAATTAAAAATTTATGGTATACATTGGACCTAAATGTTAGAAAACACAATATAACAGGGAGGCACCATCTAAAAAATCTTTTTTTTTTTTAATTTATTGAAATTTACAACATATAATACATCCATTAAATGAGATCACAATCAGAAAGGAAAATGGCAGGAATAAGCATGAAGGGAAGCTACCCGTTGGTAGCACTCAACAAAAAAATCTTTTAATCCAGGAATGGGAAAAAGTCAATCCAAATTTAATTAAAAACCTGGTCCATTCAATGCTAAGACGTCTACAGGCAGTTATTGAGGCAGTTATTGACTTTAGAAAAAGTATTAAAATTTGCATAAATTATAAAATGAAAGTGTAAATGTGTGATGTGCAAATACTTTTATCCTGATTTTTTTTTTTTTTTTTTTATGTTTCATTTTACTATGGAAGAAGTTTTTTATTTTAATTATATATGTAATTAACTAGCATGAAATATAATTTTTATTTTTGTAAATTGAATAATTTTTTTATTACCTAAGATTATTATATAATGAAAAAACTTGGTGTGCAAATACTTATTGCCTCTACTGTAGGTCTAGATTATATGTTATGATATAATATTTGTTAGCATTATATAAATTGTTGATGAATCTACGCTTCCTGCTCAACTGACTGACAATGCAGATACGTATGCTTATTAGTAGATACTACTCTGGCTTCAGCAGTTCTCAATATAAATTTAATATATTCTATCACAGATTTATTTTCAAAGAATAGTCTTATTCCATGAAACCTATTTTTCTCAAATAAAACTAAACTATTTATTCAGTGCTCTAAAAATAAAAAAATAAAAAAAGGTTGGGTGCACCCGTTTATCGATCAAGACCCGTATTCTCTTCAATTTTCAGCCTTTTCTTCGCCAGATCAGCTACAGATCCCCTCCTCGGATAACGTTCCACCGCAACACTCACTTTGGAACTTTGGAGAAGACAGTAAAATTTTTAAATCCCACAACGTCGTTAAAACTGTAGTATGATAGGACTCTGTCCGCCGATTGTCCAGTCACTCCTGCCTCTCTCCCTCCATGTCCGGCTTGTTTACAGTTCATATCGCTTCACATTCACTCTCATTTAAGTAATAAGTTTTTAAATTATACTGTTATTTGTATTTTTTTTTTTATCACTTCCTTTTTCTACATTTAAGTTTACATTTTATATTGCCTGCTTAAAAAAAAAAATTACATAACCGAAACTTCTATTAAATCCGAAATTAAATATCACGCATTCCAATTCCAAACAAATTTTGGTTCCTTTTTTGTTTATTTCCTTACAATTACTTCCCCATGATTGACTTCTTTTATTTTATATTTAATTAATTACAAATACAATACTTACATAATGAGTTTTAACTATTTAAGCAAAACAAAATATTATTTTCTCCACAATGGCTAAAAATAACAATAAAAATTGAAAAGAGAATACTTTAAGGAAAATTCAGTAAAACAAAGGCACAAGTCTTCACCATTTTTTTTTCCAAAAACCAAAAACCTAGTTAGGCCATAACACATTCACGGTGGTTATTAATGTAGCAATGCATATTTCATTCACATATGCAAGAATATTTCTTTTTGGGCTGAATAAAATACATTTGTTTTTTTTTCCTGTAGAGAATTGGAAACCTATAGATATGGATCAGTCACGGCGTACACCGTCACTTGTACCAACATTGTTATCATATTCCAATGACCAATCACTGTTATTGCTTTTCTCCTCTTACATATTTTTATAAGTAAAGATGGTGAATAACAGAGGGCTTAGGCTAACGGCTCACTTAATTTCTTCTTCAATCGGAAAGAACTTTGACTTCAGGCCATTTATTCTCACAATACTTTTTTGGTGCATTGTACGTAGATTGAATTGCGAGTAGCAGACCAATCGGCTCGGTTTTAGGGCTTTCAAAATTTCTTCTCTTGGCACTGAGTCAAAAGCGGCAAAGAAATTTGAGGTATATATTTTATATTGCCACGTTTCTGGCTGCCCACTTTTCTAAGGCGGGCGGGGGTTACCAGAAACGGGATATATAAAATTAATGTATTGAATGGGTATTAATGAATATTGGATTCTTTTCCAGAGGTGATGTGTTTACCAATTTTATTTATTGAAGAGAAAAGATTTGGCTCCGCCGAGAGTCGAACTCGGGTCTCCCGCGTGACATGCGCGGATGCTAACCACTGCACCACAGAGCTCGGCTTCAAGCATAGCCAATCCTTCCTCTTCACTGATACCTACTCCCCCTATCTCGCAAATTTTGCGAGTAGTAACGGGAGGTGGACAAATTTTGTCAAATTTCTGGTATTTATTGACATAACCAGTGGCTTTTGCCTCAATGACCTTTAATTCAGCTGAATGTAAATATAGTTAACTTAAATAAGAGGCCTTAGCAACTGTTTTTGAACTAAAAAAGTTCCATGTTTATTTAGCGCACACTCATTTTACCTTGGTTCCAGATCATCAGGCCCTTGAACCTATTTTCCACCCTGCCAAGACAATACCCGAATTGGCAACGACTCGTCTACAACGGTAGTCAATTATTCTGTCAGGTTATTCGTACACCATTAAGTATAAAAAAGGAGAATCAATCCCTCACGCTGATGCTCTATCTAGATTCCCCCTTCCAAGTGGTTCAGATATATCTTCTTGTTATTCATTAAACATAGATTTTGAGAAGAAATTTATTTTTTTCGAGGAAGTGACTGAAGAGACAATGAAAGATGATGTCCGCTCAATGGTCCAGAGCAAATTGTCTCAAGGTTGTAAAAATATGAGCGTTTAGTTAGTTTGAATCAGTATTTTTAAATCCGAAATCAATTGTCCTTGGATAGGGGTTTTGTCCTTTACGATTCGAGTGTCGTTATACCCTCTAGTCTTAGGGGTAAGGTCCTGACGCTGCTGCACCAGGTGCATATAGGTGTTGTTAGATCTAAGATGCTAGCCCGTTCATTCGTCTGGTGGCCTGGTATTGATGGTGATATTCAGGAACGTATTAGTACCTGCGAAGCTTGTCAGTTGACCCAAAATGATAATTCTCTGAAAGTACATATCCCATTGCCTAAGTCTGACACCCCCTGGCACAGGGTTCACTTGGATTTCCTGGATACTGGAAACTATTAATTTTTACATCTGATTGAAGAGATTAGGTTGGAATGTTGGCTCATGACTTCAACCAATCTTAATTCTACTATATGTAAGTTGGAAGAATGTTTTAGTCGTTAAGGCTATCCCCATATTTTGTTCACAGACAATGGACCGCCATTCTACTCAAAGGAATTTCGCCCTAATCGTGAGAGTAATAATATTAATTTCTAACATCTCCTCCATACAATGCAAGTTCCAATGGTCTAGCCGAGCGATTGGTGCAGTCTATTAACCAGATGTTGATTCGTTTTCTGCTTTCTTCCTGCAGTAGCGAAAAAATATTCTTATGGAACTTATATTGTTTAGATGTCTGCGCACTTATGGATCCTCCACTGTTACTAAAATACTTCATCCACTGTTACTAAAAGGTCTCCTTCGGAGATGTTTTTCTCTTTTAATGTCCGCAGTCACTTGTCAATGATTTATCCTATGGATAAGCCTTCCCTCGAATAGTCTGAGTCCTTTAACGCCAAGCGTTCATTTGCAATCAATAAAAAATTTTGGTAAATACCTCGCCCATGTCTTCCCTCAAGTGGGTCCCGGGTAGAATTATGAAAAGGTTAGGGTCTGTTATTTATGTTGTGAAGATAATTAAAGATAAAATCAGGAAATGCCATATTAATCAACTGAAAAGTAGTCATCTAAATGATAAAATCCACCCTAGTCCTCGCCCATTGGACATCTGTGGATGGGTCAAGGTCCTGGAGAAGAAGCACCAGCTACATACCAAGGATTTATCCTTCCTGTGCTACTTTTCTCTAGTTTGTTCATCGATCCAGTCCTCCACAGTGATGGGTTACCGCCACCTCAAACTGGGTTCTTCGGCTTTTGCAGGGACTACCGCGAGGAGGTGAGATTAGAGTTTGGGAAGAGAGATGGAGTAGCATCCTCTGGCTATGTAAGGCGCATCACTTCCCCATAGGCCCGTAGAAAAGCCAAAATAATAAATTACGTAATTTCATTTCCCCTCAGAAGTTTGGTGTTTTCCCCATAGTATAATGCAGTAAAGTGTGTTTAAAAAACAACAAACAATTATTAATTGGTTAGTGTTTTTAACATTTGCGTTTACATAGTAGTATTTTAAACAAAATCATAATTAACTAACGTAAGGATGTATCTCACCTTAGGATATATTTCTAATACTTTAAAACCATTCCGATATTGATATGTTTGACCAGCTCTTAGTGGACATCCAACTTTAGTTTTCCCATCTTCAGAATATATGTTCGGACATGCAATGGTACCATCGACGCCAATGAAAGGAAAAGGTACACCCAGAATATAAGCTGATGCTGATGTGATGATACTAGCCACATCTTCTCCTACAAAACAGAAGTCAAATAGAGAAACATATAAAAATTATTATTGATAAAATAATAAACAAGTAAAAATTATATGTAGTGTAATATGGAATATGGAAATATAAAGAGGCATAACTAAGATAACATAAATAACAAAAATAAATATATATTTCACAATAAAATACATCTCTTCATGATCTGTACTTTTCATATTTAGGGATTTTTAAAAATATTTAAACATGATAATGTCTATGTAATCTAGCAGCTGCCCCCCCCCCCTCCCTAGAAAATATGAGAAAAAACTACAAATTAAATCATTTCTTATTAATTTACTATACTTATTAAGTATAATATAAATGAATATTTTAATTTTCAAATATCAATAAGTTTTATTTGAAAGATTTAATTGAGCCTTGTTCCCTATGCACCCTCCAATTTTACAGGGAAATAATGTCCGACACCAGTGTTTTTCATTTTACAAAAATACTTCATATTCTGGCATAGGCGACCGCAATATTAATTCGTTAATGTTTTCAACGAAAAAAAAGACTGTTGAAGACATTATCGAAAATAAGAGCTCTCTTAAACAAATAAGGAGTAAAGTAAGTAATGGCAGGAACTGGATAACAGCTATCGAATCGCAAGAGGGCAAAAAAATAACGGACAGGAAAGGCATAATAGAAACAGCTACTAAATACTTTAGTAAGGTTTATAAATATGAGGGAAAACATTCAACACTTGCATTAAAAGGAGGGATAGAGGAAGATGATATACCAGAGATAGTGTTATCAAATGTTGAAATGGCTATTAAAAACCTGAAAAATAAAAAAGCCCCGTGTCCGGATAAAATTAAAAATGAAGTTTTAAAGGCAGGAGGTAGACAACTGGCAGAGAAAATCAAGAAGACATTTAATTTAGTACTAGCTAAAGAGGAGGTGCCAAAACAATGGAGAACGCCCAACATAATATTGTTACATAAAAAAGGCAACAAGAAAAATATTGATAATTATAGGCCTATTTCACTCTGTCCGTCCATAGCAAAACTTTTTATAAGCATCGTAAAGGAAAGTTTTAAGATAAGAATAATGGACTTTATAGAGGACGAACAAGCAGGATTTAGGATTGGTTTTTCAGTTATGGGCCACATTCATGCCCTTAACCAGGTTATCGAGAGGGGTAGGGAGTATGATTTTCCACTATATCTGTGTTTTGTAGGTTTCAAAAAAGCATTCGATAGCAAACTTCATCCGAGTATATATATAGCCTAAGAGCTGTAGAAATCTAAGGAAAATATATCCGTATAATCATGGAGCTTTATACTGAAATGGAAGCATTCATAGGGAAGGAAAGACAGGGCAAGAGCTTCAAGGTGCAAAAAGACGTCAGACAGGGGGATCCCCTCTCACTAATTCTCTTCATCCTGGTACTGGAAATGATTTTTTGGACCTTAGGCTGAGAGGATATAGGCATTAAAATTGATGAGAAATTGCTGAATTGTCTCCGGTTTGCAGACGACATTATTCTGTTGGCGCATTCTGCAGAAAACGTTATGCTAGTATTAGTATGCTAAGAAATTGGAATCTCCGAACTATGGAAAAACTAAAGTAATGTAAAGTACAGATAAGACAGCTGTGAAAATAGGTGGACATCAACTTGAATATGAAGAAGATTATATATATACCTGGGGCAACTAATCACCTTCTCGTATAAACGAGGAAAAGAAGTGAGCAGAATGATAGCACTCGGTTGGAAAAAGTGCTGGTCACTGAGAATGATCTTGAAAAATGAGTTCCCGCAAGAAATGAAGACGAAGATCTTTGAGTCCTGCATCATTCCGGTAGTGTCGTACAGCAGTCGAACCTGGTCCTTAAAACCAAAGTCAGAAAATAACAACTTCACAATGATCTGTGGAACGGATTGAGTTAAATATCATGAAGAATGATAAAATTAAAAAACACCATTATCAGGCAGAAATCATCACATCAGTACTCTGAATTGGAAGTGGGGTGGATATGTATTAAGAAGGCAAGCCCCGAGTTCGACGAGAGATGCAACCCTCTAGACACTAGAGATGCGACATCGAAGGCAAAACATCGATGTATTTTAATTTATACATTCTTTAAACATTAACATATTAGTCCCCAAACGTAATTAAATCGATGATTAAGTGTAAAGCATGTTTATTTTTCATAATTAATGTATAAAAACATCGATGTTTTCGATATAGTTGGTTTTTCATATTCATTTATTAAAGATTCAACTCTTAGGACCTAAACATATTCATAGATTGATGTCGTTTCCATATTATATACAGAGAACCATATTTTTGGTGAAAATTTTAAAAGATTGTGCGAGCAGATGCATTACATAAATAATCAAATTATGATACCATGGTTTTGCGTTTTCAAATTTTATTAACTTATTTGAAGTTGAAAATTTTACAGAAACAAGAAATATGAAGAAAAGAGGTAATATATCCAATAAAATGTCAATCATCGATGTTAAAAACAACTTTGTTATTATCAAAAAATCGATGTTAAAACATATTTGTTTCATCAAAAACATCGAGGTTAAAACAGCTTTTATTGTTATTGTTATTGTTAAAACATCAGTGTTATAACATATTTTGTTTTTTATAAAACATCGATGTTAAAAACAAATTAGTTGTTGTTAAAACATCGATGTTAAAACATATGTATATGATTTTGTCCAAAACATCGATGTTAAAAACAACTTTGTTATTTTCAAAACATCGATATTTAAACATATTTGTTACTGACAATAACATCGATGTTGAGAGCATATGTATACACTGGGCCAAAAAAGTCTGTGAACACTTAACCAATTTTTATTTTTATGTTATAGTTGGCCTATTATTTTTTTATTCATCACGGAAAAATATAATTTGCAATCATTTTGCATTTTGAAAGACAATATTTTGGTATTCAAATTGAAAACCACAATAATTCAAGGTTTGTATAAGAATACGTGATATTGATGTGCAAAAAAAGTTTGTGAACACATTATATATTTAGATTTATGATACCCTAAAGCACAACAGGCTAACCAGTACAGCCTTATCTCGGTATTAGGAGTCCAAAGTGCAAGCCTCCTTACTTGGAATTCATCCTCAGTGTTATACCAGCCAGTAAAATGGAAGTTCCCCAGGCAATACGTTCATTGATTGTGAATATGCGAAATGATGGAAAAAGTTTTCGGGAAATAGGGAAAATTGTTAAAAAAAATCCCTCTACAGTGTTTTATATAATAAAACGATATGAAGAATTGGGAAATGCGTCGAGCAGACCTCGCACAGGACGTCCATCAAAGCTAAATAGGATTCACAAACGTGAAATTCATAAAATTATTTGTGAGGAACCTTTAACAAGTAGCTCCACAATTGCCGCAAAATTATCAACAGACTATGGGGTAAGTGTTACTCCTCAAACTATAAGAAATAAACTCCATGAATTAGGTTATCACGGCAGGGTTCCACGAAAGAAGCCGTTTATTAGTAAAGTTAATCGGAAACGGCGGTTGGAATTTGCCAAAGAACATTTGTACAAGCCCTCAGAGTTCTGGAAATCAGTTATATTTTCAGATGAGTGTAAATTTAATGTTTTTGGTTCGGATGGGCGACAAAAAGTGTGGCGGAAGATAAATAAAGAGATGAATTTAAAGACTTTGAGGCCGACTGTAAAACATGGAGGTGGGAATATCATGGCATGGGGATGCATGAGTGCAGCTGGGGTAGGTAACTTGCACTTTATCGACGGTATTATGGACCAATATGTGTACATAGATATTTTAAGGCGTAATTTACGAGAAAGTGCATTAAAATTGGGGCTGGAGAGACGTTTCTTGTTCCAACAGGACAACGACCCCAAACACACTGCCAAGAAAGTCAAGGAATGGCTTCTGTATAATGCACCGAGACGCTTACATACCCCTCCCCAATCACCTGACCTCAACCCAATCGAGCATTTGTGGGATGAAATAAACAGAAGGGTAAGAAAACTTGGGGTAAAAAACAAAGAAATGCTAAAAACTGCCATTGCCGAGGAGTGGTCCCGGATTCCTATGGAAGTAACTTCAAAGTTGGTGGATTCCATGAAAACTCGTTTATTGGAGGCTATTAGAAACAAGGGAGGCCCCACAAGTTTTTAGCGCAATAATTATAAGAGAAAAGACAGAATAAAAACAGTGTTCACAGACTTTTTTGCCACTTAAATATTAAATCCCAATTTAAATATTAATTAAACCCAATTATTCCTCCACCTCCTTAATCTTCAAACTACCGCAACTATGTAAAATAATGAAACCTGTTTCAATTTGCAATACTTATCTGTTTTTGTATACATAAATCTTGTTTCTCTTTTATTTATTTCTTTAAGTTCAAATGGTTGAAAAATAGTCAACTTATATTCTAATTTCTCATGCTATTGTTTTTTTTTTTTTTTTTTTTTTTTGTTCAATGAGACTTGATTTTATTTTATTTCTTTAATTAACAATTTTGTTCTTAACTAGCCAGACAAATAACTCTGGATTTGTACATATATTGTTATTCTTAGGGGACAAGACGTCCCAGAATAAAAATACTTTTTCTTCTTCTTCTTCTTTCTTTAAAAAATATTTTGTTATTTGTTAATTTTTTCTCTTTGTTTTTTGTAATTTATGAACTTTCTACATTGGAAATAAAAGTTTAAAGTTTGTTAAAAGTTATGTTGTTTCCATTATTCAAAACATTTTCATTTGACAACTACAGTACAAAAAATACAAAAAAGTAGGTGTGTGTTCACAGACTTTTTTTTCCCAGTGTATATTGTTGTTTTTTGTCCAAAAACATCGATGTTAAAACATATTTGTTTTTGCCAAAAACAAATAATTTATTAGTGCCGAACCGTATTTAAATCGATGTTTAAGTGTAAAGCATGTTTATTTTTCATGATTAATAAATATTTTAAAAGATTATGCGAGCAGCTGCATTAAATAAGTAATCAAATTATGATACCATGGTTTTGCGTTTTCAAATTTTATTAACTTATTTGAAGTTGAAAATTTTACAGAAACAAGAAATATGAAGAAAAGAGGTAATATATCCAATAAAATGTCAATCATCGATGTTAAAAACAACTTTGTTATTATAAAAAAATCGATATTAAAACATATTTGTTTAATCGAAAACATCAATATAGCGATATGTTAAAACATATTTGTTTTTTTATAAAATATCGATGTTAAAAACAACTTGGTTATTATTAAAACATATTTGATTTTGTCCAAATCGATGTTAAAACATATTTGTTTCATGAAAAACATCGATGTTAAAACAACTTTGTTATTGTTAAAGTTACATTTTATGCGATTGTTAAAGCATATTTGTTTTTTAATAAAACATTGATGTTAAAAACAACTTTGTTATTGCTAAAACAATTAAAAAAAAAATGTCAACTACTAAAAACAGCGTTAAAAACATCGGCCCACAAACATCGATGGTCGCAAAACATCGGTTGCGTGACATCGATGTTTTGCCCAAAAACATCGATATTTCAGAAACATCTACATCGATGTCGCATCCCTTCTAGAAATCCGACAATCACAAGAGGAAGCGAGGAAGACAAGACAAGAGATGGAGTGACTCAATAGGTTGTTCATCTGGAACAGCGTAGACTATTACTCCCCCAAATAATAAAGACTATATAATAATTCTCATTTATTATGACTAATGAGATTGGTAGGCCTATGTACAAAAAAGATAAATGTTCATTTAATTAGTTAATTTTTATTTACTCTTTAATTGTACATAATAAAAGGCTATTATTATTAATGTTTTTTAACCGACTTCGAACGAAAGAGGAGGTTACTCAATTCGATACGTATGTGACTTTTTTTTTTTTTTGTGCCTTTTTTTTTTTTTTTTTCTATGTATGTTCACCGATTACTCAGAGATGGGTGGACCAATTGGAATGAAACCTTTTGCATCTTGTAGAGTATTTTCCCAAGGTGGTCCCATTTAAACCTTTTTGGGGTTCCTAATTTATTTAAGAAGTTATCGGGAAAAAACATGAAAATAATTATTTAATTATCGCTCAAATTGTTTACTTATTGGAAAAACATATGGCATATATAACATAAGGTATGCTCCAACAAGCTATTAAAACTAATTGATAACTAATAAATCCTAATATTGTATTACTGCTGGATGAATCAAATGGGAAAACCAACCAATCAAATTCAGAATCAAAAGAGTGGGGGGAGAACATGAGCAGTCTGTTAGTTATCGATGTGTTTTACGTGCTTGTTGGAACAAACCTATACATAACCTTAACTAATTTTTCAACATTAGATTTAAATGAAGATATAAATATCAGCAGAATATAATATCGCTGTCGTTTTCTGTAGCGATATTAGCATAAATATTAGATAGATGTATATTCACCGATAACAGTAAACCTTCTTTATTTAGATCTAATCAACGTTTGGACACCATAATCATAAGACAACAAAATTCGTGGAATTCCAAGAAAGACTGAGTATTGGTAATCGTTTTAAAGCAGAATTTAAGACTTCTTCAAGCTCCCGAAGGATCGTTTAAATTTAAAATCGTAGCTATTATTGATTTAAATTAGATTTTGATTTCTATCTTTTATTGACTATGCACATTAAAAAAGAATACAATAATTCCTGGAAAAGCTCATTTTCAGTTGACTTAATAAAGGATTCAGATACCTCTATCTTCCGGATACACTCGGTTACTGTTGAATATCTTGCCGGAGGTCTTGTGCCGATCCTTTATGGGTGACACTTCTGTTATGTTATCCGGATTACTAGTATCGGTTTTTAAATTTGTTTCTACAACTATCGAGGCTTTTGCTGGTGTTCATCCATCAATAAAAACTACAAAATAAAACTTGATAACTACCCGAAAACAACCTCATTGTATGAAAGTCCCCTCAGCAAAAATTTGGCAGTCATGGAGATGACTGTTAAAAATGATGATAAATGCTACGCCACAAGAATTGAAGCAACATTGTTTAGCAATTTATTTTCTGAATAATGTTTTATTACGAAGGATATAATTCATAGTACTTCGGTAATAAATTTAGTCAAAAATTCATCGAAAGGAATTACGAACATAATTGAATCAACCTTTGGAATTAAGCCAGTAGTCTAAAGGTCTGGCCACACATGTCCGCACCGGATCCGCACCGTAGCAATAATATAGGTTATGTTCAGAATATTTTTAATTTAACTTACATATTACCTTTAGTTATGCCTAAAGTTTAGGCCACACATGTCAGACAAAGGCCACTTTAGGCATAACTAAAGGTAATATGTAAGTTAAATTAAAAATATTCTGAACATAACCTATATTATTGCTACGGTGCGGATCCGGTGCGGACATGTGTGGCCAGACCCTAATACGGAGAATAATAATATCCTTCGTAGTAATAAATTAACCATATGTGAGTCCCAAACCCTGTTGCTTCTATCCTAGCGAGACAGTCTTTTTGATATCGATACATTTTATGGTTGCCCCTTTTTTGCAGGGACTTCTATCCAATGATGTAATCCAATGAAGTCGTGTTTAATATCGCCATAGTTTTTAGAAGGATATTCAAGCAATCAAAATTTAAAAATTACTTTCAAATTTACTATAGGTCATATTAGCATCCTCATCGATTCTCCATTAACGATATCTTGTCTAAAACCGGCCAAATTCTCGACTGTTCAGTGACTTATCTACTTCATCTTGGAATGGCCGGATTTATGTATTTATGTATATAACTCGACGCATCTCGGAACACTGATTCTCTACGTAAATGACATTTACTGACGACATTTAGCAAAGGAAAAATATTGTCATTGTGGAAAAACATTTTATGTGTTCCCTTCCCAATTGAACATTGATCTTTTAAAAAAAAAAAAATCCATTTATAATCATAAAACGTAGTGTGTTGAAAGTTGTATAATACACGCACCGCTTTCCCACTTTTCTGTGTGTATTCATAAAATTGAAAAGGTATAGTGTATTTCATAATAATTTTATACAATTATTGTATAATAAAAAGACCTGGGAAAGACAAACGTGTTAGAGCGTAAAAAGATTTCGAAATTTTTAAACCAACGTTTATTTTATCAACGACCAATTACCAACGAAATTTTTAAACCAACGTACGGTTTTCTACATTTATTATCTTCTCCAACTAAAAATTGTTAAATAAAAAACATTTTATAAAAAAAACATTAAACCGACTTCGAAACCTAGGAACCAGTAAAAATAAATTCACTGAAAAGTATGAAATAATTACCTTCTGATTTTTATGAATACACAGCAAAATTGAAAATAGTATAAAAAGTGGAAAAGTGCAATAAGACGAATAATTTTATTTTGATTTGTACAAATACACACTAATTGTTAATAAAAATTATTAAATTTAAATATTAAATACTATGTTCAATACAACACAATCTTTTCGGAGGCGGCGCAAAATTTAAAATTTTTTACACTGGACATTATGAAAATCTTCTAAATGGATCTTCTCTTCCCAGCTATTGATTTCAATGCCTACTAATGGAATTGTATCAGTAACATGTTATTTCTATTTTGCGCCGCCTCCGAAAAGATTGTGTTGTATTGAACATAGTATTTAATATTTAAATTTAATAATTTTTATTAACAATTAGTGTGTATTTGTACAAATCAAAATAAAATTATTCGTCTTATTGCACTTTTCCACTTTTTATACTATTTTCAATTTTGCTGTGTATTCATAAAAATCAGAAGGTAATTATTTCATACTTTTCAGTGAATTTATTTTTACTGGTTCCTAGGTTTCGAAGTCGGTTTAATGTTTTTTTTATAAAATGTTTTTTATAACATTTGCGTTTACATAGTAGTATTTTCAACAAAATCATAATTAACTAACTAAATATATTTCTAATACTTTAAAACCATTCCGATATTGATATGTTTGACCAGCTTTTAGTGGTCATCCAACTTTAGTTTTTCCGTCTTCAGAACATATGTTAGGACATGCAATGGTCCCGTCGACGCCAATGAAAGGAAAAGGTACACCCAGAATATAAGCTGAAGCTGATGTGATGATGGATAGATAGATAGAAAATAATTTTATTGATACTAATTATAAAATTGTATGTTATTTACAAAAGTAATCACTGACATGATTACGGCTGTCTGTGAGGAGTGTTTTTATACCATAATCTAGTTTTATTCTATTTTAATAATTATAATCTAATTAAATATGATAATAATATCTTGATTGTATCTTACATTCCATTATCTAACAACATGTATATCATATAGTAATCTCTATAATCCAACCATGATATCTATCATTCAATAACAATGGACCAACACTTAAGTTATTAAATTAATGTATTAATAATTAAAATTTTGGATAATAAAGGAAAGATAGATGTAGGCTTCCTTCAAGTAACCCACTAGTGCTGCCCAGTCTTCACTATTTAGATATTTGACCGTTTCACCTTTGGTCATGGTGACTGCTCAAAAATATTTTTTCCTCATTGTCTCTAAGATTTTACATCTGCCTAAATAATATAGTACATCTTCCATCTCTCCAATATTACACAAGGAACAATTGTAATTCTTCCCTTGAATAATTGGTTTGTAATTCAAGTTGAGAAGTTCTCCTCTGATTTTAAATATGATACTTATATATGATATAGATAGATTAGAATTAATAAAATAAATATTAAGAGATGATATTATAATCCCTATACACAAGAAGGGCAGCCAAAGTGAATGCGGAAACTATAGGCCGATATGTCTATCCTCAGTAGTATATAAGGTATATACAAGAATACTAGAACAAAGACTAAGGAATTTGGTAGAACAAGATCTGGAAGAGGAGCAAGCCGCCTTCAGACCTGGTAGACAGACCCAGGACCACATATTCTCCCTCAGAATGATCGTAGAAAAAGCATGGGATCGTGGCAAGGCAGTGTACCTGGCATTTCTGGACCTAAGGGCAGCCTTCGATTCAGTTCAGAGGCAAGAGATTTGGGACGCGTTAATTAGAAGAAGAGTGCCAACAAATCTAGTGAGCGCCATCAAATCAGTCTATCAGGACCCAAAGGGCATAGTGAGGCTTAACGGTCAAACATCCCAACCTTTTCACTTTTATAAAGGAGTAAAGCAGGGGGACAGCCTTAGTCCTCTGCTCTTTGTCCTTCTTATGGATGAGGTATGGAAGGTCTGCAAAAGAAGAACTCCGAGAGCTGTGGTCGGGTACTGGAATCTAACACCAGTGCTTGCTCAGGCAATGATCTTTGCAGACGACATAGTACTGATTGCGGATTCCCAGGAAGCTCTGCAAACATCATTAAACGAATGGCATGAGGAACTCCGGCTAAGAGGGTTGAGCATAAATCCGGCAAAAAGCAAAACTATGTGTGTGGGTAGAGAAGATCTGGAGCCTAGGATATTCTGTAATGGTGAACTCTTAGAAACAACAAACGCCTACACGTATCTAGGGACAGTCATGAGAAAAGATGGAAAAATAGACCAGGATGTACTAAATCGGGTGATGAAGGCCAATGGACTATACTACCATATATCCAAAACTGTCATTGGGAAACATGAAGTTAGCAGAGAGGCTAAAATTAGGATATTTAAATCTGTTTTCCTACCTGTGCTTTTGTACGGATCTGAAAGCTGGACTACCCTCGACAAACATGCAAGCAAGTTGGTAACAGCTGAAATGAGATTCCTCCGAAGAATAGTTGGCAAAACCAGGAGGGACTGTATTAGAAATGACAGGATCCGCGAGGAATTGGGAGTAAGTTCAGTGCGGGACATCCTGGAGGAGCGACAATTGAAGTGGTTCGGGCATGTCTGTAGAATAAACGATACCCGAAAGGCCAGGTGGTTTTTTGAAGCCAGACCGGAAGGAAGACGTCCTCGTGGCAGACCCAGATGTTTGTACTCCGACTACATTGGGAAACTGGGAGCAGCAAGAGGATTATCCATCCCGGAGATGAGAAGAATGGCAAGGGACAGAGACCAATGGGCTCGCTGGACCGGGACGGCAACTCCACGCTTAGCGGCACACAGGAGTTAGAGGAAGAAGAAGAAGAAGAGATGATCATTTATAGATTAGATGATATTGGCTGTTTAATGCTCTTACAGGGTTGAAGTTGCATTTAATTTTCTCGGACCAATTCAACCATTTCTTAAACCATAATAGTTTCCTTTTGATCACTTTTTTAGCAACCAATTTTGTCAGACGACATGCATCTAAATCTAGAGTCTTCAATATGTATTTAAATGTAATACAAACGTAAAAACATGAATTAGTGAAGTTTTGGTCTCTATATATATCATGTAATTTGGATTATTTCTCGGCAGTCTAAATATTTTCTTAACGAAGGTCCGCTGGACACTTTCTATTTTATCCGCATATTGATAGCCCCAAACTTGATTTCCATATGTGAGAATCGATCTAGAAACCGTTTTGAAAAGTTCATTTTTTTTTTTAAATGTGCAAATATGCAAGAGTAATATGCTTATTTAGAAATAGGTTACTCCAAACACTGTTTAGACCAAGTAAAGCATTGCGAGCCGTTTGATGAAAGTGATCTGTGAGTATCAAAATTGTAGACTATACAATGCCTAAATGCTTATATCGGATGACGACCTTGATTTCGGTTGATTATTAAACTTCTAAGATTCGCATTTACCAAGCTTTCCTCCACCTTTCCTAAAAATCATGATATTTGACTTCGATAGATTCACGCTCAAATTCCAAGTTTTAACATAATATTCCAACTCATTTATCATACCCTTATATTTATATACTCATTTATAACCTTTAAGCCATATTCCTCCACTTAGGCAAGCTTTAATATCATTTACAAATAAACCAAATAATAATGGACGCAGGTTGCAACCCTGCTGAACTCCGGATAATGTTGGAAAAGTTTCTGATCGGCCTCGATTACTGCAGACAGATAATTTGGTATTGGAATAGAGGCTTGCAATAGCTCTGATAACTTTTGTTGAAACAGCTAACTGTGGCGGCTTGAAAAGGAGAGCATGCCTATCCACAGATTCAAAGGCAGATTTGAAATCTATAAAGAAGCAATAGATTTTCTTCTTAAAAATAGACATATAAGCAATAGATCTTGATTCCTTCATACCATTTCAATTGAATCAAGTAAGTGAGAACAAATATCTTATCTATTGTAGAGTAACCTTCCCTGAATCCAGCCTGCTCCTCGCATAACATTTTTTTCTCTTGCACCCATGACTTTGGCCTTTCAGCCAATAATTTGGTATAAAGTTGATGGTGTCTTGTAGGACTACTCTATAGTTACTAGCCTGATTTGGATCTCCCTCCTTAAGCAATGGCAATACAACAGCCTCATTCATACTATCTGGAATCGTTCCTTTATCAAAATAATTATTAATCAGTCCAGCAGCAATTCTAGAAAACGTTTAGGAGTGAACTTGTAGAACTCATACTCAATACCATCCAGGTGCTTTACCATTTTTTAATTTATTCAAGATAGAAAGTAGTTCAGTAATATTGAAAGGATAAGGAGTTTGTGTTTTTACCTGGTGCAGTGTGGACGTTGGCCTATTTGAACTCCCGGGGATTAAGTATCAAGCATCGACTGATTAATCAAACTCTATTCTTACTATATATATATATATATATATATATATATATATATATATATATATATATATATATATATATAGTAAGAATAGAGAACCAATGGAACCTGTAGTAGGTAATGCTAGTAGCAGTGCTAGCTCTTCGAGTAATGATAAAGGTGATCCCCGCACTCTACCTCTTACACCGCCCCCACCCCAGCCCCCCCCCCCGCCAACTATCCCCGCTCCTCATCCCTCTAATCCTTAAAATTAATCTCCTCCTGATTTTTCAAATTTCCCCCAAGCACCACCACCCACGGCTGGAATACTGGTGAAAACCAGCTAGCCTTCCTCAAATCCGAATACTACACCTTCGGAAAAACCCACATCCCAAGATGTACACACTCCCTTCGTTCACTCAGATGACCAGGGCGGGTGGACATTAGTTAAGTAAAGACGACCAAGAAGTAGGTCTAGAAATAAATCACCTAAGCAAAAACAGAGCAAAGAGAGAATGCAAACTGATTAAAACATGATCTAAATTATAAATGTTTATTAATAATTAATAAATAGATAATTATTATCTAGTATTATTATATAATATAGATTATATAGTAATAATATTATTATATAGATAATTATTATCTAGTACTATTATTATAAAATAGATAATTATTATCTATTGACGCATATTTGTTTGTTTGTTTGTTTAACGTCCCATTATGCTACTAAGGCTAATTGGACGATGCTACAGTGGGAGTCCTAAATTTTGCCTATCCAGGTATAATTAGGATAGGGATCTTTAACGAGTACCTGACATCGTACAGGCTCGGGACCTCGTCCTATCCGAGGCACGGCATGGATTTTTTACTCCCATTAAAAAGTTCTAGGGCCATCGCAGGACGGGAACCTGAGACCTTTAGTATTGTAGGTTGCCATGCTAAACACTATACCACAGGTGACCCCTTGACGCATATTGCTATATTGCCCCCCTGGAAAAATTATTGCTACTATCGAGATTTATAAAACAACTACAAAGCGTCGATTCACTTAAGCAAAAGAGAAAGAGAGGAAAAAAAAAATCCTATATACAAATTAAATACATTCTAACTATATAGCCACCAACAAACTTTTTTTGACATGTTTTTTTGTGGCAAAAAAAAAAAGAAAAGAAAAAAAAATATTCAATTAATATCAATTATATAAATATATATATATATATATATATATATATATATATATATATATATATATATATATATATATATACATATATATATGTGGGATATATTACATAGAAATATAATGAATACAGATTGGTTTAATTTGATAATAAATTGCACAGGTGACCAATTTAATTTAAGAAGGTTACAGTGTAGCAGTGTGTGTGACACATTGTGAAAACGGTGAATATTTAAAGGTTTTGTAAAAAGGTTTTTGTTGGTTGATTAAGAAAGTTGATTCTTTTCATTTTTTTATATCAAATTCAGTTACTTTTATTTCATTTATATACTTTTGTTAAATATACTTTTGAATTCTTTTTATTTAAATTGAAGTTTTTATTGAACCACATCAGAAGTGGGATCTACTCATCGATATACTGGAAACAGTCGTATATGAAAATGTCTGAATTAGGAAAAATCGAAAAAATTCCATTTTTCCATTTTCCATCTTAATAACAGTAATTTAAAGGCAATTAAGTCGTTACATTTTATAGCTTTTGGCGAAGATGGACAATCGAGGAAGGTAAGGAGTAATTTAAAGAGTTTTGATGGGTTCGATTTTACTGTTGGATTTACTGAATTTCTATCAAAAATTGATGAGATAAAAGAATGTCTGGAATTATCCGATTTAATTTCAGTATGCCACATTTTAGATTTAAGTTATGAAGGTGAAAAGGAAGATTCATGCAGACGTATAGTGCATTATTTGGTCTCAATTAAGGATGCTATTGCTGAATCTGACTCGGATTCTGAATCTATTAATGATCGTAGAGATGAAAGCGTAGCCGAAAATAGTAGTTCTATAGTTAATACAAATATTTACAAGAATGATTATAATGGTTTTTCTTTAAGTTTTAGAGATATAGAGGATTCCATCAGGCCTTTCTCTGGCAAAGAAGATTACCCTATAGATAAGTGGGTTTCAGATTTCGAGGAGCTTGCTCAGATTGCACATTGGAGTGGTTTACAATCATTACTATTTGCTAAAAAATCATTAAAGGGAGCTTCAAAACAGTTAGTTCATTCTGTGAGAGGAATCACCACTTGGAATGCATTGAAATCCCTTTTGCTTGATGAGTTTGGTGATGAAATTAACCCGGCGTTGTGAGCATTTTGCTCACACTTGCCGAAAATCTTGAGTATTTCTCTTATTTCTTTTTCTTTAATTCTGATATTTTTTCTATTTGTCATTTATACATTAACTCACTTTAGGAAGTTGTTTATGAAAACAAAATTGCCGCGCTAAGCCCCATTAAATCGTTTTGTTCGAAAAAACGGGAGCGTGAGCAAAATGCTCACAGCGCGACCATCCGTAAAACAGAACTGAGCCACCGTGCGGGCCGCTCCGAGACCTGCACGGACTTGCTCATCTCTGCTGTAATGAGCCCATATCTTGTCAGTACAAGTTTGTATTTCTTTGATAAAATATTGTAACTGTTCTGTTTATTAGTTTAGTTCGGAAAATGAGTGGAACAAGACGTGCTGCGAAGATATTACGGCTTTTGGAGGATCGTCCGGAAGATAAAAATGACTTAAGTATTTTCGTCTCTTCTCTTTGGTTTTTTAAGTAAAAGCTTAGATTAGTTTTTATATTTTTGAGTAGAATGGGGTATTTCGTTTTTAGATTGTTATTCGTTATTGTTTACATTATATTCTTCCTATTCCACGGTACCAACTTTATGCGATTTTTTATATTTTTATAATTTTTTTTTTCGACTAAAAACTTCCTATTTTTCTTATTCTAATTTTGGTTAATGTATGCTACTGCACTTTTCTTACAATAGCTACTTCTTTTTTTAATTAAAAATCGTGTTAATAAAGCATTTTATTCTTGTATACTCTCTTCTATTCATTCCCCTCCTATAAATAAATTATAATAAATGTATTAAACTGATGAAAACACCTTAAATAGATTTATAATTTAATGATAAACATATTCTAAATTAAAAGAAACAAAAATATGGAGAAGAATGCTGCTTAAAAATAATAGAATAGCCAAAAACTGAGGTGTGAGCAATTTGCTCACGCGCGACCAACGGTGTCTCACGGAGGGACGCGACCAGCGCCTGGTTAACAGTGCGCAGGTTCATAAGTTATTGGTGAATAGCAAGAAAAATAAAGATGAGACTGTTCAGGAGTATTCATTTGTCATGAGGGAAATAGCTAGCAGAGCAAATCTTGAACCTGAAGCTGTTATCGAGCATATTATAGACGGTATTCAAGATAACTCAGGTAACAAAGGTGTTTTATATGGGGCTAAAGATTTTAATCAATTTAAGGAAAAATTGATAATCTATACAAAAATAACTAATAGTTATAAGGTTAATGAAACAAAAAAATGTTATAATTGTGGATCGAAAAATCACATCTGTTCTAATTGCCCATCTAAGGAAAAGGGACCAAAGTATTATTGATGTAATGAATTTGGGCATATTTCCAAAGCTTTTACTGCTGATCTAATTGTTGACGGTAAAAGTTGGAAAAAAGGTTATCAGCAGGATGATCAAAGAGCTTTTACTGGTTATCTTACAGCAAGTGATAATATAAAAAAATGTTTAAATATGACGAAGGAAATTCCGATCAATAATGTACCATGCCAAGCACTGATCGATACCGGCAGTGATGTCAATTTATTGACTATAGATGGTTATTTCAAGGTAGCCGATGATTTAATGTTTACTAAAAATAAAATAATACTTTCAGATCATGGACAAGGAAAGGTAGAAACATTAGGTAAAGTTAATGTTCCGATTAAAATCGACAATACGGATTTCAATACATGTTTCCATATTGTACCAAATGATTCAATGAAGTTTCCTGCCACAATTGGTAAAGAATTATTAAACAAGTTAACAATGAATGGAACTGTTGAGTTGAAAGTGCACAATTGTAGCATCAATACCACTGAAGTATTGGATATGATATCAAAATTGGATTCAGAAAGGAAGAAATTTGCTGAAGAAAAAGCAGAATTTCAAGAGAAAATGGCTTCTATATCTATGGTTCTAATGAATGCTCAAAAAATTCAAGAATTATTCAATGAATCTCTTGTTGAGCGAGAAAAATTGAAAAAAGACAACAAACAGTTAGAGAATATTGTGGATAAATTGGAGAAGAATGAACTTAGCTTAAATTATATGATTTCGATTCTAGAGTTAAGTAACCAAAGTATCTCAGTAATGATGAAGCACATAGATAGCTTAAATAGTTGCATCAAAGAATCGAAGAGCGAGATTCAAAGTTTGCAAACGGAAGTCAAAGCTGGAGTTAAGATGAAGAAACAAGAAGACTGTGACTTACTTCAGCTCATAGAGGAAGAGACTAGACACGTATTTCAAGCAGAGATAGAAGAACTGCAAAATGAGGCTAGGATGTCTATATTGAAGATACAGGGGGAAAAGAAGAAGCACTTTGATGGTCACAGAAAGAAGGTGAAAACATATAAAATCGGAGATATTGTAGCGGTTAGAAAAACACAATTCGGTCAGAGAGACAAGTTGGATGCCCTCTTTGTTGGACCATATAAAGTTATTGCCTCAAAGGCAAGGGATCGCTACGAAGTTGAAAGAATAGGAGAAGGCGATTGTCTTATTAGAACGTCGACCAGTGCCGATTTCATGAAGATATGGAATGAATCATTCGAGGACGAATGATATTTAGAATGGCCGTGTGGGATATATTACATAGAAATATAATGAATACAGATTGGTGTAATTTGATAATAAATTGCACAGGTGATTAATTTAATTAAAGAAGGTTACAGTGTAGCAGTGTGTGTAACACATTGTGAAAACGGTGAATATTTAAAGGTTTTGTAAAAAGGTTTTTGTTGCTTGATTAAGAAAGTTGATTCTTTTCATTTTGTTATATCAAATTCAGTTACTTTTATTTCGTTTATATATTTTTGTTAAATATACTTTTGAATTATTTTTGTTTAAATTGAAGTTTTTATTGAACTTACCACTTATACCACCTTTCGAAACCTAGATTCCTTATCACCTGCAATCCTAGCACCTGATTTTGAAATGATCCAATGGGACCCCATATACACCTCAAACTCAATTGACTCCATGGTAGAAATCCTTAGCACTCAACTTCAAACTATCCTAGACCGTCACGCTCCTCTCAAATCCAAGACATATAAGCATCCTCCAGCACCCTGGCTGACAAATATGCTAAGGAATTGCATGAAACGAAGAGACACAGCCAGACGAAGATTTAAACGCACCAGACTTCCCGAAGACTATACCACCTTCAAGCAAAACCCTTAGGTAAACCCACGCAAAACCAATCAATTCCTATTTCAGCCGATGCACTCAACTCCCACTTTGTCTCCAACACCTCCCATCCTCTCCAAACACCATCACCGGTTCTTATTCCTTCCTCATTTAACCCCAACAACTTTCATTTCTCCCATATTACCCCTGACGACTTGCTCAAATCCATCCGTAAGTCCCAAACAAATGATTTTGGACCAGATAACATCCTAGTTAAATTGATTAAAGCCTCATTTCCTTTCATTCTCCCTATCCTTTATCATATCTACAACTTTTCCCTGCAAACTGCCTCTTTTCCCAGTACCTGGAAAACCGCTCTTGTACACCCACTGAAAAAAAACCCCAATCCCGAAACCCTTAATGATTTCCATCCCATCTCTCTGTTATCCAACTTATCCAAACCCTTGGAACGTTTAGTTCAATCCCAACTATCCATATACCTAGAACAAAACAACCTTCTGAACCAACTTCAGTCTGGTTTCAGACCTAATCATTCCACGCAATCCGCCCTCATTAAAATTTCCCAAGACCTCCACACAGCAATAGACCAAAAGAAACTCACCATCCCTATTCTTCTCGACTTCACCAAAGCCTTTGACTCAGTGGACCACAACATCCTTTTAAACAAACTCAAAAATTTCCAAATGTCTTATAATGCCCTCCTATGGTTCCAATCTTTCCTCACCAGTCGCTCCCAATTTGTGGTAGTCCCTGACTAACCCCCGTCAAAGCCTCTGCCATTGTCTAAAGGCGTACCTCAGGGTTCCTCTTTATACCCCAGCCATGTTTCTCTCTATATTAATGACCCCCATCCTCCATCCACCACTGTCAATACCATATGTATGCTGATGACGTCCAGATTTACCTCTCCTTTGACCCCGCTGATTCCCCCGGTGCCATCCAAAAACTCCAGGAAGATATCAACAGAATTTGTGCTTGGGAAAACCTCAACAAACTAACCTTAAACGCCGAGAAGACGAAAGCCATCTTGATTGGATCTCCCTCTCTCCTCAAATCAAACCCTCTCGCTCTCAACCTAGTCCTGAGGCGTTACCTTTGATCAATCCCTCTCTTGAAAACCCCACATCTCACAAATTTCCCGTCGTACTGTCTCTACCCTAAAACAGTTCAACCGTCTACAAAATCTTCTTCCATTCAAAACCCGCCAACTCCTAGTCTCTTCTCTCATCTTTCCCCACTTTGACTACGGCAGTATGGTGTACGGCGGACTATCCGGGGAACTCGAAGCCAAACCCTAACGCCTAATGAACTGCACAATACGTCGTCTTTGGGATCCCAAGAGATACGCATATAACCCAGTACTACGCCGAGTTAAAGTGGCTCTACCCCTCCTACCGTCGTCGATACATACTGGCTTCCTTCCTATACCAGGCCATCAGAGCTCAACAACCCTCCTATATCCTACAGAACCTCCAATTCAAATCTTCCATCCAATCCCGCCCAACCAGATCCCGTACGTCCAATCTCTATCCTCTTCCTCATCGAACTGAAACTTTTGAAAAATCCTTCATAATGCAAGCCGTATCCCTCTGGAACTCTATCCCTCTAATATCCGACACGCTTCATCTGCATCCACTTTCAAATCCCTCCTCTTCGATTTCCTATTCAACTCTCAAACCAACTACTGATTACTGAAGGGACACAATAGAGCTTTAGAAGCAACTCTGTTTAGCATTATCTCTATTAGAAAATATCTTATCGATTTACTCAGGCCGTTTTATTATATTCCGTTATCTATATGTATCGGTATTCTTTCTTCCTCTTGTTTTTATTTCACCTATTACAGTTAAATATTATTTTCATGTAGGAATGCACTTTTGTTTCTGTCTTATTTTATTTATTTTTTCTTTCTGTAAATATTATTTATAAACTATATTTGTAAATATTTAATATCATTCATATATGGCCACACTGGCTAGATTTCTGTGTTATGTATGTAAAATTTATTCTAAAGGGACATCAGTCCCAGGATAATAAAATTATTTTCCATTCATTCATTCATATATATATATATATATATATATATATATATATATATATATATATATATATTCTTTTTTTTTTCCTTATTTTCCTTACGTAGTAACCCTACGTAAGAAGCGTTTATTTGAAATTATGCCATGTTCCATGCCTTAATGGCATACTACATGATATTACATTATTACATTGCATTATATACATTTTTAACATAGATGTTTTAACAATAAAAAGATGTTATTAACATCGATGTTTTAGCTATACCAAAGATTGTTTTAACATCGATGTTTAGCTCAAAAACAAATATGTTTTAACATCGATGTTTTAGCTATAACAAAGATGTTTTTAACTCCGATGTTTTGGACAGAAACAAATATATTTCAACATCGATGTTTTAACAATAACAAAGCTGTTATTAACATCGATGTTTTTGACGAAACAAATATGTTTTAACATCAATGTTTTGGACAAAAACAAATATATATATTATTATCGATGCTTTAACATTTCCAAACTTGTTTTCAACATCAATGTTTTGGACAAAAACAATTATATTTTAACATCGATGTTTTGAAAATAACAAAGTGTTTTTTAACATCGATGTTTTGGACAAAAACAAATATATTTCAACATCGATGTTTTAGCTAAAAAAAAAAAAAAACAGATGTTTTTAACATTGATGCGTTAACATTAACAAACTTGTTATCAACTTTGATGTTTTGGACAAAAACAAGTATATTTTAACATCGATCTTTTGGACAAAAACAAATATGTTTTAACATCAATGTTTTGGACAAAAACAAATATGTTTTAACATCGATGTTTTTGATGAAAAAGAATATGTTTTAACATCGATGTTTTGGATAAAAAAACTACTATGTATATGCTCCTAACATCGATGTATTAACTATAACGCAGATGTTTTTAACATTGATGTTTCGACTATAACAATGATGTTTTAAAATCGTTGTTTTGGAAAAAAACTAAAATGTATATGCTCCTAACATCGATGTTTTAACGATAAAAAGAAGTAATTAGCATAGATGTTTTAGCTATAACAAAGTTTTAGACAAAAACAAATATGTTTTAACTTCTATGTTTTGGACAAAAATAAATATGTTATAACATCGATGTTACTACTTATTTGTTTTTGTCCAAAACATCGATGTTAAAAACAACCGGATTATTGTTAAAACTTAATTGTTTTGTCCAAAACATCGATAATGAAACATATATATTTTTTGTTTGTTTTTACTTGAAGGATCTATTTGTTTTTGTCTAAAACATCGATGTTAATTTATACCTTTTTTTTCCCAAAACATCGACGTTTTAACATATTTGTGTTTGTCCAAAACATCGATGGAAAAACAACTTTTTTATAGTTAAAAGATCAATGTTAAGAGAACATGTATTGTTGTTTTTTGTCCAAAACATGGATGTTATAACATATTTATATGTTTTTGACAAAAACATCGATGACAGCCGGGTTACTGTTAAAGCAAATTTGTTTTTGTCCAAAACATGAATATTAAAATATATTTGTTTTTCTTCAATGCCCGTTCTCCATATGGGGACTTCAATCCACCTTGAAGCACCTGAAAGGATCCTCTCCGGGCCCTGATGATATTCATTATGCCATGATCCAGCACCTCCCTCATGACAGTATGATTTGGTTACTTAACTTCTTTAAAGAAGTCTGGAAAAGCGGCGAATTTTCGAAGATATGGCACCACTCCGAAGTAATCCCAATTTTAAAGGCGGAAAAGGATAAACGACAGCCCTGCAACTACCGCCCAATATTCTTAACCAGCTGCCTTTATAAAGTTATTGAACGTATGGTCAATAAACGATTAATGTGGACCCTAGAAAAAAATGAAGTCTTCCAGAATTTCCAATGCGGCTTCCGTAAAGGAAGATCTACGATTGGTCATCTTGTTCAACTTGAGACTGAAATTCAGTATGCCTTTATCCAAAATCAGCAAGCTATAGCTATCTTTTTCAACACGTTTAAAGCATTTGAACACGTCAATCGACTCAATATGATAAAAAAACTGCAAAACCTAGGCTTTACCGGGGAAATCCTATTATTCATAATACGCTTCCTATATCACCGCGCGTTTAAAGTTCGAATTGGGAATATCTCTTTACAAATATGCGAGCAGAACAATGGAGTACCTCAAGGCTATGTGCTCAGCACAACACTATTTGCTCTAGCTATTAACGATCTAGGGAAGAATATGCCTAGAGGTATAAGAGTGTTGTTATACTCGACGACCAGACAATTGTATACCGTTCAAATGACCCAGATGATTTGAAAAGAAGACTACAAGAAGCATTAAATCGTCCAAGTAATTGGTCCCGATCCTCAGGTCTCGAATTCTCTACACAGAAAACGAAATGCCTACATTTCAGCCGAAAATCACGAACCCCTATCTCGCCAGAACTAAAATTAGGAGATGCTACACTACCATATGTAGATAACTGTCGGTTCTTAGGACTTCTTTTCGACAGATGATTATCGTGGAACTCCCATATTAACGTTCTTAAAGAGAAGTGCCTATCTAAAATGAAAATCCTAAAAGTTCTTAGCAGGCCATCATGGGGAGCTGATAGATGCACGATGTTGAGAATTTACAAGGCTTTGATCTGCTCCAAGGTCGGCTATGGGAGTTTTCTGTACGGTTCGGCACGCTTCGCATGTTTAGCTAAACTCGACACTGTTCACAATGCCGGTATCCGAATTGCAACAGGTGCCTTCAGGACCAGCCCCATTCTAAGCCTATGCGAAGAAGCCGGAGTACCACCGTTAACATTCAGAAGGCAAAAGCTAGCAGCTAATTACCTTTCGCGAATATACACGCAACCTCTACATCCTACTTATAAATATTTATTCGAACCGAAATTTTCAAGAAAGTTTTAGGAAAACCAAACGCTACGTTACCCATAGCAGAAAGATTCTCAACTATCACCAACGAACTAAAGTCCGTACCTAACAACATTCAAATAGTAAGTACTTCACCTTGGACCTATAAACCTCCGAAGAAATTCACCTAGACTTATCAAAATTTCACAAAAATGATACAATTCCTTCAAAGTACCAAGATGTATTCGAAAAATTACTCCGATCCGTACCACACCAAATGGCAATCTACACCGACGCTTCAAAGTCAGATATCGCAGCATCATCAGCGTTTGTAACTCCGACCTCAACTCACAAAAGGAAATTACACTCCAAGGACACTAAAGGAAATTACACACACCTCTCCAATATTTACACCGCAGAATTAAACGCTATAACTTCAGCTTTATATTTCGTAATGCCCCAGAGAGATAAACATGTACAAGATATCGTGATCATATCGGACTCAATTAGCGCGCTCCGTGGCTTATGTAACATGTACTCAAACCACCCCATTGTTTTACGAACCCATGCTTGCCTACCCACGATGCTTACCTAAAAATGTTAGAGGGCATAGGAAAGTCGATCCTCTTCATCTGGGCACCTGGACATGTAGGCATCGCCGGGAATGAGTTGGCCGATAAAGCTGCCGGCGAATCTCTCCCAGGAAGAGGAACTACGATATTAACGGCCTCATAACTTTCCCGTCCATTGAAGGAGACCATTAAAAATCGATGTGGTATGAAAGTCCTCCGTGCAAATTAAAACATAAAACAAATAGTAAAGCCGTGGAGCACCTCTAACCGCACCAAACGTCAAGAGGAAGTTATCATTACCCGGCTTAGAATAGGGCTCAGTCGATTGACACACGCCCACCTTATAACCAAGGAGACACAACCACAATGCCAAACGTGCAACAGTTACCTCATTGTCCAACATATCTTCGAGGAATGCCGCTGTTACGAGTCAGTGTTGCAACAGCTTCGGATATCATCGGGTATATCAATATTATCAATAGCGTTAGTGACAACGATGACATGATTAATAAAGTCATTCAATTCCTTAAATAAACCAAACTGCTTTCCAGCCTTTAAATCCTTGTTAAACTCTATATTCCTTTTTTATCCTCCTGTTACTTATTCCGAATTTTAACCTAAAGATTAAATCTAATAAATTACAGTAGCACTAAAAGGGACTCCATCGGCGCGTCCTTCTGGAGGCCGGGATGGGTGGGTGGCCTGGGCTGCTGGGGGCTTGTGCTGGGGCGTCGGGGACGTCTCCGGCCCACAGTGGGGTGAGTCCACTGTCCGGCCGGATATAGGGCCAAAACATGAAAGTTAAATTTAGAGATTTCATTTTAATATTAATAAACTAGAATCTTTTCCCCGTCATGTGCACTAATTTTTAACTCAATCTTTGCGTTAATAATGATACAACATGAGTTGAAACATGACAGTAAAACATTTATCTTTTTTATATTTAAAGTTAGTGTGCCTATATTTTTTGGCTAAACCTAATGTAATGTTTACAGTATGATCAAGCATTACTAATAAATTGTAATACACCAGAATTATAGTTTTGGATAAACATTTCCAACAGTTACGACGGTTCAAACAAATGTAAACTATTTGGTATAAAATAGTAAAACACCGGAAATTGCCCGGAAAACTACATATACCCTATTGTTAGCAAAGGTTTGAACTTTTATAAACAGTTTTTTGATCTTGCCACAATCTGCCTATACTCATTTAGATGAGATTTTACCACGCGTGAACACTGAACTCAAGAATGAATTTGGTTATTTACAACATCTTCTTAGCATATTTGGGTTTTCATCAACTCATAATCCTTAAATTAATATATTCCTAATCAACTGCAACAATTTATTCACCAAATTACGATTTCCAATAGAATAGCTTTGAATATTTAATAAAATTGTTAATTTTTTTAATATTTTATATTTGTTCTGCACTATAATAATTGGTAAGTTAAAAGAGTACACTGTACACGAAATATTGTTAACAAAAATATATCACTGTCTTTAATCTACATAAAATTATAAATAGACAGTAGTTGCTTGGTTAAAGTATGTAGTTTGGAATTGACTAAAGCTATAGTTTTGTTAGCCTTTTTTTTAAGTCCTGTCAAATAAAATAAAACGTAGTTATTATACAACTTTTGTGCTTCTAACATCATAAATATGAAGAGAAACAATGATCTTTTTCTTTTCTTCAAAAGAATAAGATAGATTTGACTGATACGACCTGGCTTCGGAATAAAGATCAAGAATTATTAAATTTTTTGGGATTATAGAGAGCAGCATTCCAGAAAAACGTCAATAATCGATAGTTTGCTATAAAATCCGATCCCATTTCAATCTCAATGTAATAGTGTTGTGAAAAGTAAATTGTCCAAGGAAGCAAGAAGCATGCTCATAAGGTAGAATAAGAAGCTTATGAATAATTTCATAATTTTAAAAAAGGTATATTACATTAAATTTGTTATTATTTATTTACATTTTAAATCATGGTAGTTATCTATTTATTATCGTTACAACATACTACTGTAAACTTAATTGCTATAAATTTTAATATAATATTCTTAATGCATTTTGAATTTATACTAATATATTTTATAATTATAATGTACGTACGATACATATATATATGTAATAATTATAAATGAAATGACAGTAATTAAGATTCTGCATTCTCAAAAACATAAACTGACAAAATTTGAGAAGTCCAGCGAAATTTGTTTGAGAGTTATAGCCGATGTCCGACGGAAGTGTGGACTCGTCCCACTGTGCGGCCCCATAGAGCATCTTAGCTCCGAGGACTTGGGAGGATTTGGACTTTTCCATGTAAAATATATTGTAAGCATTATTGTATTGTACTAATGTAACTTAAGTTAGGTGGGCAATATGGTTTTTATCCACATCCTCCGTTAAAGCCTCGTGTCAAAAGATAAGCCACCAAATAACATGTGGGACCGGGACGCCCCCTTTGGTCCGGATGGCCCCCATCGGCCTGGGTCCCCCTCTCGTCGGTTCCATGCGGTGTTCGGTTCGTTGGTTTCCTTAAAATAGCTAGAAATCAATAGAAACCAAAGGGCGTTGATAATCACAGATGATTTACGCCCCTAAACAACATACAACAACAGCTAAGGCTAAATCAATTTATATTACCTATTAATTTTCTTTTTATTTTTCTTTCTTGCTCTAAACTATTATTATGAGTTTAAATTTTGGTTAATTTATCCGTTATTTAATTTTTTTTTAATTTTCTTCTCTTTTTTTGTTTTTTGTATTCGTTAAATTTTAATTTTTCTATGGAGGATCCCATCGACAATGATAGCCCAAAGACAAAAAGAAAATGACCTCAAGTTCGTCTCAAATTGTTGCCAGACAATACAGAAAATATTTCAGTTAGCCCAACGTTTTTAATAATGCAGCGAATAGACGAAGAAGATTTTGCCAAAGTTTCACCCTTCTTTATAAGCAAATTTCTTATTGGTTTTGCCAGCGACAGTCCAGCAATACATTCCAAATCCCTTGCGGTGTTTCAATTGCCTAGGATTTGCTCACCCAGCCAATATTTGTAAGCAGCAAGCCAAATGTAGTCTATATGGCAAAGCAAAGCACGAAAACAAACTCTGTGCAATTTTACGGCCAAATGCGCGAACTGTGGGGGCCCACACAATGCTATTGACCGCTCGTACCCAGTTTTTAAAATTAACAAAGAGATAAAATCAATTCAAATAATTAATAAAATACCCCTAAACGAGGCTAAAAAAATGTATAAATAACAGAAGCCAACACACTTCAGTAAAAAATTCGCCGAAATATTAAAACAAAAATTATCAAATACTGAAAATCGTAAGGGAAAGTATTGCGATCGTGAAAAATTTCGACTTCCGGTTTTCAACGGAAATACACGTTTTGGGGTCCCCAGAGTCCAACTAACCAAGTCCCGCGAAATGGTTTCTTTGTATGTGTGAGTGTGTGACAAACTAGCTCAAAAACTTGAAACCGAATCAATTAAGGTATAAGTTAATGCTGCTCTGCAATGGTCTAATGTGAACAGGTAATATAAGCAGCCAAAAAAAAAAGAATACTTCATTTCCTCATGTACGTATGGTCGTACCGACTGCCTAGGCCAAAACTTGTACGGAATAAGACGAGCGTACGCGACTTTCGGGCAACAGAGGATTTTCAAGGTGGGCGGCACGTAGAAACTTACCAGGTGTGTAAATATGAAACCGGAATTTTTCAAATAGCAAATAAGAGTTGATTGTGTAAAAATGATACATACTTTTTTATTCGAAGTACTGTCCTTTGCTATCTATGCATTTTTCCCATCATTCAGGCAATTTGTGGATTCCCCGCCAAAATAATGCTTCCTCTTCTGAGTCAAACCAATCACTTACGTGGGCGGCACGTAGAAACTTACCAGGTGTGTAAATATGAAACCGGAATTTTTCAAATAGCAAATAAGAGTTGATTGTGAAAAAATGATACATACTTTTTTATTCGAAGTACTGTCCTTCGCTATCTATGCATTTTTCCCATCATTCAGGCAATTTGTGGATTCCCCGCCAAAATAATGCTTCCTCTTCTGAGTCAAACCAATCACTTAACCAATTTCGTACATTTTCATAAGAAGTGAAGCGCTGCTCAGCTAGTGCGTGTCCCATCTATGCAAATATGTGGTAATCGGATGGGGCCAAATCTGGTACTGGAAGAATTTACCAACCAAACACTTGGATCGTTTCCTTGGTTTAGCCGAATGTGATGGGGCATTGTCATGGAGCAAGATCACTTTGTGTGTCCTTTCTTGATATTTGGGACTTTTCGGCGCAAATCTTTATTCAAATTTATCATCTGTTGTTTCCCCAGGTTTCAGCAGCTCATAGTAGGTATGGTAACACCCATCTGATCACACCAGACACAAAGCATTTTCTTCCTCCCCAAGCGATGCCGATGGTTCACTAGGAGTTACCCAGGATTTTTTATGCTTAGGATTCTCGAAGTAAATTCACTTTTCATCACCAGTCACAATTTGATGAAGAAATGACTTTTTTTCTGTACCTGGCGAGCAGCTTTTGCCATGAGGCTTTTCGAGCTTCCTGCTGCCTGTCATTCAGTTGGTGAGGTACCCATTTTCCGACCTTCTGGATCTTTTCCATGCCTTTCAAACAAATGGAGACGGTGTCACATGTAATAATTGTCCAACAAACGCTTCCGAATCCCAATTGGAAAAAGAGGCGCAAGCCCTCTAACGCCTCTTTTTTACATGCTCCTCAAAGGAGAGAAGTAATGCTAATTATTTTATTTTTTTACATCTACTAATTGCGGAGGGCACACTCCCCCCTGCTTGGGACAAGGGAATGCCTGACGCGAACAAATTATATTTTATTGGCCCACAATAATTAGATAGGAAACTACTGGAGCCCTGATAGGTGGGAACAGCTCTCCAGTAGAGAGAGAGAGAGAGAGAGAGAGAGAGAGAGAGAGAGAGAGAGAGAGGGAGAGAGAGAGGGAGAGAGGGAGGGAGGGAGGGAGGGAGGGAGAGAGAGAGAGGCGAATGTGGTTCCTGTTGGATGGGTGGATGATTTCGGTGTGGTCATCGAGGCTGATTCAAGAAAGGCGATAGAAGAAAGGACGGAGCAAGTGACCAATATTGCTATAGAATGGTGCACAGAATGCAAGTTACAAATGAACTATAGCAAGACAAAGCTCCTCTTCCTCAAAGGCAAGTTAAGCACAAGATGGCCTCCGAGGGTACGAGTAGGAGACAAAGTCATACTCCCTTCAAAGGAGGTAACGTTTCTCGGTGTCACCATAGCCGAAAGATTTAACTTTGTACCACACTTACGGAGCATACAAAGTAAGGTGGCGTTAAGATTTGCAGCCCTTAATCGCCTAGCTGGAAGAACTTGGGGATTGAGCTTCAGGAACAGAGGCACTCTATATAAAGCAGCATATCTCCCAATAGCTCAATACGCAGCTGCAGCGTGGGGAACCGAGCTGAACCGAGCTGAAAAAGGAATAATACTACAGTCACAAAGACGAGCCCTCCTTTTGGTGACAGGAGCCTACAAAACGACCTCGACGGCAGCTCTACAGGTAGTAGCCGGCCAACTACCAGTGGATATCCAGCTCCAACTAACTATTGCAAAGTTTTTGATTAAAAGAGGGATTCCGGCGAAGGTGGGTAGGAGTGTGTTCACTTGCCCCTCTAGAAACTTCGATGAGGTAAAAAATGCAATGGTGGATGCAGCAATGACGGAATGGCAGCAAAGATGGGACCAGGTGATGGAAGGAAGACTGACGTACGAGTTCTTCCCAGATGTCAGAGAAAGGCTAAAGGCGTCTTGGTTAGTTCCGGACCATTCGACGGTGCAGTTTATTACAGGACACGGGGACTTCAATTACAAGCTACACCTCTTCCAAAGAAAGGAAAGCCCCAACTGTATGTGCGGTGACCCCGAAGATCCTAAGCACATAATACTAACCTGCCCGCTGTATATGAGAGCAAGACTGGCGCTAGCTGGAGAGTACACCTTATTCCATTGGCCACCAAGTACTCTGAAAGAACTCGTCTGTAGCGAAGCAAGGTTCAATGCCTTCAAAACCTTCATAAGAGACGCCCTTCAGCAGAAGAAGAGATTGCTACTAAATGTATAATAAAAATAAGATAGGCCATATTGGAGCGCCCTTGAACAGAGGCAGGGGAACTCCAATTGCGGGCGCCCTATAGGAAAGCTCTTGGCCCGATTTAGTTTGCCCAAGCCATGCAACGCGATGCACTTCCGTCTGTCCTTTCCTGCTAAGTAGTGGGAACGTTCAGACCAGGCCCTGGTGGGCTGTTCCCCGGTCCCGAAAGCGTGAACTGAATGCCAGCAGCGCTGCGTGACTGGGAAACGGCTCGCATTTAGAGCGCGGAGTCAAAATTTAAGTTATAAATTGGATGTACCGCTGGTATAAGGGCTGCCTTAAGGTACAGCGGGGGTAAAGAAGGAAAAAAAAAAAAAAAAGAGAGAGAGAGAGAGAGAGAGAGAGAGAGAGAGAGAATTAGAATTAGAATTAGAATTAATTTATTTATAGACCTGAGACATTTAGGACTATGAAGTCCTCTCTTACAATGCTCAGGAATTCTTAATTACAATATATACAATGGGTGTCAGAGTTTAACTCCTTAGAAAATAATAATATTGTGCCATACAATAGAATATAAACGGTTAACTACTATAATATAATTACTTCATATTGATACATAAACATATAAAATTACATACTTTAGTAAACTCCTTAGAAATAATAATATTGTGCCATACAATAGAATATAAACGGTTAACGACTATAATATAAATTACTTCATATTGATACATAAACATATAAAATTACATACTTTAGTAAAAACTAATAGTAATAATATTAATATACTAAAATATAATTGATTAATTATTTCTTTTTCAATTAATTAATAGGTCAAAAATCTATAAAAAGTTTTCTTATTTTCATTTTTAGCACAGTTAATGATAAGTTCAGCTGAATTTCATTCTTAAATTTGTTGAAAGTTTTGCACGCACTGACAAGGAATGATTTATTATATATGGACGTACCGTGTTTTGGGATAATGAGACCATACTTTGAATACTTTGTGTTTTTATCGTGGATTTGGGAGAAGAAGATAAACTGTTCGTAAAGATATTTTGGATTCTGAGTCTTTAGAATTTTACATGCCATAAGTAGACATGCTGCTTCTCTTCTAGCTCTTACCTTCATCCAATTGAGTTCTCTGTAAAATGGTGTTATGTGCTCATCTATTGGAACATTAAAGATGAATCTGACTGCTGCGTTCTGGCTTTTTTGTAATTTATCTAAAAGACTCTCAGATATTCCTGAATAGGCTAAGCTTGCATAATTCAGGTGAGGTAATACCAGAGTTTCTACTAATAGTTTCTTTATTTTTTTGTCTGGATTAAAATTTAATTTTTTGAGTACATAAAGAGAACTATACATTTTTCGGCAAACATTTTGAACTTGGGATTTCCATGCCAGATTCTCGTCTATTTTGATTCCCAGATTTTTTACCTCAGTGCTATATTTTAACGCGCTGCTTCCTATTTTTATTTCATCCATTTCCTCCATATTAGCCTTCTTCAGGAGGGTTTTAAAACCTATGATAATGGCTTTACATTTGGTAGCGTTAATATTAAGTCCATGAATATCACACCAGTTCACTAATCTTTTTATGTCTTCGTTGATTCTCGCTATTGTGACATTTATGTAATTCAGGTCGCCTTCTAAGTATATTTGGAGATCATCAACGTACATTATAAATTTACAATACTGAAAACATTCTGCAATTGAGTTGATAAAGAGTGTGAATAGAAGACCTGATAAGCTTGACCCTTGTGGTGTACCGCAGACTTGGATATTTATTTTGGAAGTTCTTCCTGACGGAGTTTTTGTCATCATTTTTCTATTGCTTAAATAGGATTTAATAAGTTTCAAAATGTTGCTACTGAAATTCATAGTTTTGAGTATATCCAATAGAAGTTCTTGATTAATACTGTCGAATGCTTTACTAAAGTCGATTAGTACTAATATTGTGACTTTTCTACTGTCCATATTTTTTCTGATGTCATCGGTGACTTTGATTAATGCTGTTTCCGTACTATGTCCCAATCTGTATCCTGTTTGAAATTCACTAATGATTTTATTTTCATTTACGAAGTTGTACATATACTTGAAAAGGAGTTTGTCGAATATTTTTCCTGGTACACACAATATGTTAATAGCTCTAAAATCGTCTACCTTCTCAGCTTTAATTTTTTTTTCTAGAGGCCTTATAACTGCTGATTTCCATAAGTTTGGATAATAACCTTCGATGATTATCTTATTAAAAATATG
>OU426980.1:80672390-80877390 GCA_911387785.2 Aelia acuminata
AGAGAGAGAGAGAGAGAGAGAGAGAGAGAGAGAGAGAGAGAGAGAGAGAGAGAGAGAGAGAGAGAGAGAGTGAGCGGGGGGGATTGTTGTTACGGTAAAACATTACGATTTAATTCATTTATCGATAGAAACAAATGAAAAGAAATTCAGAGAGTTGGAAAAGGTAGATACAGTAGTAAAAATACACCCAAGATAAATAAAAACAAAATATTAGATAAATGTATAAAATAGTTTTTAAAAAAAAAATATTGTAAATTAGTTAATTTGGTTAGGGAAAATTTATGTATTTATTTTTTTGGCAAATTGATTTGAAGAGAGGTGAGGGCTCGGAGCTTCGCTGTGTTCGAGAAGAGGGGATGGTCGGGACAGGTCGAGGACAGGTCGCTGCGGTCGAGGAGTGTGAGTGATAAGAGCGTACCTCGTGTTGACCGATTCGTCGGTGAGATTTTAGTGGTTATTTTTAGGTAAAATTTCGCTGGATATAAAAGATATAAAATAAAAATCACTGAAATGGCTTGTTTTATAAAAAAAAAAAATAGCTTTAGTTTTTGAAATTGCAGATATATAATCAATTTATAAATCAATCATACAAGTATTATCAACTTAATAAATACAAAATGATTAGTCTGAAATGGTACGTACCTGGTTTGAATTTTATAGATATAGATGGTTCTGTATTCCGTTTTAAAGTGCAAGGTGGTTGAGAACATGAAGTTATACTTATTTCATCTTCCGGAAGCTGTGGCAAAGTACTGTCTGTAACAAACTAAGTACTTAGAACATAATGTATAATTATATGACTTATATGTACAAGTGAGCTTTCTAAAGGTTAAATCACGGAATCCTTTGTTTAGCCTATCTGGGTTTCGTCGCCAACACTTCGATGTTTCCGCAGGAAATTCACAAGTAAACCAGGGCAAGTCCCAAAGGCTTAAATAATCGAACTGATCATGTGCTGGTTGACTGAATTAGTACTTAAGTTAAAATATAAATTCGAACCCTTAAACTCAGAGGACCTCACGGTGGACCAATACTGTTATGCATCACAGATGGGGTTCAAAAAAAAAGGTAAGGAAGTAATAGTTCACAGAAACATGCTCAAAAGCAGAAGAGGAATTAAGAAAACTGAAAGTCCTCTCCCTTGCCAAAACTGATCAATTTATTCTAAGCAATTACAGAAATGTCAAGAAATAGAAAAAACAAAATTACAAGAACCATGCAAATTTGTCAGGACTAGATTGCATGCTACTGAGGACAACTGGCATTAAAAATAAGCGAATCCTACCCAGATTTAAGCAGAAAAGAGTATTTTCAGCAGTTTCTCAATTAACTCACGAACGAAGAAAACCTAGACCGAGAAGAGGTTCAACAACCAGGCATACGGAGTTAAGAAATAGTTATCAAAAAAACTAAAAAAAACAAAAAAAAAAAACAAATTTTCACTTCTAAAGAAAGAAAAGACTCTCCAGGGATGGAAAACTTACTTTCAAATTTCTTTAAAGGTATAATTCCAATATGAATAGGAATAAAAACGGGGGAAAAAAACAACGAATTTTATATTATTCAAAACATGGGTTTGTTTTATAGGGAATATTACAAATTTCGTTTTTTTTTTATGGTTGAAGTGCTCTTTCCTCTTCTGAATCCTGCTTATTTATCACTTATTATATTTTCCGGGATGACAAGTAGCAACAGTTCCAGTAAGAAATTTTCTTTATTGAACGTCTGGCTTTCTTTCTCCAAAATGAAAATTGGTGTCAATTTTGATGCCCATGTATAAATTACTAATAAAAATAAAAATGCAAATAGATAATGAACTGAGTATCGATTCATTTTAATAATCAGGACCTTATTTTATTTAATATATATTTGTTAATTATAGAAGAATGGATAAATTGCTAAACATGCTCTTCATGATACACAATAGTTGTTTGGTTTCTTTTAAAGGCCGTTTTAATAACCGTAGTTCGGTCATCAACGCCTGAAGAAAGTAACAATTGTCTCAGTTTTATAAATTAAAAATTAATTTATACTGCATAATTGCCAAAAATTTGCTATTAGTTTCAATTTAAGTAGACTTTTAAAGAGTTTTCAGAGAGTTTTCGTCTGCTATGGCTGCTTTCACATTTGTTGGCACACCGTTCAGAGAGAGTAAGCGGGGCATTCTTCAATCATGTGCTTTACACTGAGTGGTGTGTCGCAGGTACAGCATCTTTGTAGTAGTTTCCTTTTGATGAAGTTCTCGTGGATAAATCTTCTGTGTCCGATATGTAGCCGCGCCAGCACCACCTCTTCGTGACGGCTGCTGAGGCACGAGCTATTCCATGGTTTCACGCAATTTTTAATGTCCTTCAATTTACTCGGTGGACTTCCTTCCCACATCATTTTCCATCCTCGTTTTATTGTCTCTTTTAGGGGACGCGGCAACAGGATACATCTTCTCCCAGGTAGACGCTTAGCTTCCTTTGCTGCCATGTCCGCAAGATCGTTCCCGAATATCCTCACATGCATGGGCACACATATAACGTGAACATTAGAAGCGAAACTTCATTTGGAAGGTCCAAAGTTGTACAGAAGCGTATTGAGCTTGGGTGAAACGGGCTGTGGTTCCGGTCACACAGCTGATCCAAAAAATAAAATTTTATCATTTTAACGATGTTTCGTATTGAAAATATTTTTTATTTAATGCCTTTTTTATTGAACAAAAATACATTTCCTTTAAGACAACATACTCTTGGTCATTGACCATCAGAGGTTGAGATAGCGACTAATTTTTGTTTTATATTCATTGAAAAAAATTTGTAACCCTACAATTTAAACACAAATTGGTTTGTAAACATATTTTGTACTCACAATCGTATAAATCAATTGATATAAGAATAAACAACAACAACAATATCCCCTCGGTACTATATCCTTTATGCACAATAAGAATATAGATATAATCAGCTAAATTTCTAAATTTGTAACAAAAATCTGTATTCAGCTGATGTTCATCATCAAAAACATCAATTAAATACATAAATACAAAATAAATTTATTACACATAATTCAATTTAAGAAATAAACAATTATCAATTGGGAACAATAAATTAAATCATTTTACGAATCATAAATTTTAACAATCTCAGTATTCAATAATTAAATTAACAGATATAAATATTTAATAAAACATATCTAAAAAAAGATTTACATAAAATTAACCGTTATACTCGCTAATTAATTCGTATCTATATTTCCATGCTTGTTTTGTGTAAGACAATAGCTTAGACCAGTTCTTTCCGTTCAAGTACTCTATTAAATCCGACCTACTAATGATAGATTGACAGAACCATCTAATTCGGATTTCCCTTAACACAGGGCACGTGGCTAAAAAATGCACATCTTCCCTCTCTTTCAAATTACACAAGGTACAGATACCTTCGCCATGTTGATAATGTATATAGCCAACCTCTTCACTTAAATCAAGATTTAAGTCTTTATATATTATTGATTCATCAGAAGCAGTACAAAGCATAACTTGCTCCTGAAATATTTCATTTTCTATTTTATTTACCAAGTTATCGAAGATTTTTGGCCAATCACTAATGTTATTTATATTTATTTGTATGCCTAAATTGTTAGAGTCTAGTAAATAATTTAAGTTTCTAAACCAAAATATATTTTTCTCTATTGCTTTATATGCCAAAGTATTCGTAAGCCGGTTTTTAGAATTTATAACTTTTGCAATGTATATCAGGTGTGTTTTTATAGTATGGATGATTTGGTTTCAACGGATAATATATAATTTGGTGTGTTTTGAGGTAATTTGAAAAGCTTCTTTAAAAAAAAAGTTTGTAGCTTCTCTACTGTATAATATCTTTGGCCACCCCAAACCTGTGTACCATAACATAATATGCTTCTTGATACTGCATTAAAAATGCTTAACTTGGATGCAAAAGGAATATCCTTACTATTTATAATTTTATACCATACTGAATTTATCCCTGATTTTGCTGTATTAAGTTTTAACTCAAAATGTAAGTCTAGAGAAAGTTTTGGTGATAATGTAATTCCAAGATATTTGTAACTTTTCACAATTTCAATGCTTCTCCCTCCGAATCTCCATTTTTCCTGCTGGGATAGTTTGCCCCCTCTTCTAAATACTATTATACTAGATTTTATTAAATTTATTTTCATGTTCCAGAGCTTAAGATACCCTTCTAGTTGATTTATCATAAGCTGCAGCCCGGTTGGATTTGGGGATAGTAAAACCAAATCGTCAGCAAATGCTAATATCTTAACTCTGCTGTTTTTTATCAATATTCCTCCTTCTAGATATTCTTCTATCTCATTTAAAAATAATGAAAATAGTAATGGAGACAATACGCCACCCTGCTTCAGTCCCATCATAATTTCAAATTCTTTTGACAATCCTTCCTTGCTCCATACATATCCATACGTATTCTCGTGTAATGCACTAATAATTTTAATTAACTTGGGAGAAATTCCTGATTCATAGGTAATAATAATAATAGATTAAGGCATATCTATCAATTCTATCAAACGCAGCTGATAGATCAACGAATAATGCATAAACCTTTTGTCCTTGTATGCTAAGCCTATAGTGTATTATGCTCATTAAGTTAAAGATATTGTCAATTGCCGAATATGATTTGCGGAACCCAGCTTGAAATTCTTTTAATATATTTTTTTCACACACCCTTTCCGTTAATCTATTCAAAATTAATCCTGAGAATATCTTAGAAACAGCATTTTAAAAGGCAATACCTCGATATTTGGCTACATTATTTACATCTCCATTTTTGTGGGTGAATATAATTGATTTATTGAAACTTCCGGAAACTATACCACTATGAAAAATCCTATTGTAAAGAATCAATAGCTCTTAGTAGTATAGAATGGCCGGTTCTGGCGCCAAGGCGCCAGAACACGGCCATTCTATTTAACTGATTGTTTTAGGTTTAAGTTTTGGTTTTAAGTTAAGTTTTAGTTTTAAGTATTAGGTTTAAGTTGTAGGTTTTAGTTTTAGGGTTAAGTTTTAGGTTTCAATACAAATCAGTGAAATCTGACAAATCAGCGAAATCTGACAAATCAGTAAATAAAAGTACAAGCAGGCGGGGTTGCTGCGCGTGAAACTCGGAATGCGTAAAAAGCTATGAAAGTAAAAAAAACAAAAAAAAAACAAAGAATCGAACCACGTAAAGAAACAAAACACTGCAGGAGCAAGAAGAACGTAAGGACATAACCAAGCACACTGCCTACCTGTTGGTATTGTTCTTATATAGTATGTTTATCCCCTCCCTAAATCCCCCTTTTTCCCGGATTTGGTTCGATTTGACCTTGTGTTGTTATGTAATTCTTTTTAATACTGCAGCTGCGCTTTACCCCTCCCTAATTCCCCCTCTTACAACTGCGGATGAGACGTTACTTATGTAAAAAAATGTTAAGACGGAGGTTGATAGAATTGTGACAAAAAAAAAAAAAAAAAAAAAAAAAAAATTAAGATAATAAATTCTCCTATACAAGATCATTTTTATTAATCCAATTTTTTTCATTGAAACCCAACCATTTAACATATAATTTATCTCCTTTCTTTTTTTAATACTTTTTGTCGTAAATAGGTGTTAAGATGTCTGGTCATTTTCTGTATTTACTACAGCTGTGGATGAGACGTTACGAAAGAGTTAGGTAATAATAATACAAATTTGTTTATTAAAAAGACATTTATTCAGTAATAAATTTTTGTATGCATATAAATAATATTTTATATTGCAAATAATTAATCTTTTCTTGCGATTCGAATCCTCCTTCACTTCTTTCGTTGTTCATAGATCCTCAGTAATGGGGAGCCTCATCACTTTAGAAATAAGTTAAAGTTTTAGAAACAACTAAAACCTATGATAAAGCGTGGTTTGATCTTTTTACGACATACATCATTGTTTTCCTAAGAGAATTATTTTATATTGTAAGCTATAATGATAGTAAGGCAATGATGTTATTGAATCTTTTATCATCATTCCTCGATAGTGCTTTTTTATTTATTTGTACTGATGTTATTAAATGGTTTTTTGAACGAATCAAATTCATTGGAACCCTAATAACCGATGTATGAATATCATCATCTGCACTACTGCTACTATTGTTAGGTTCAGGTATTAGTTTATTGTGAAATAAAATTTTTTTATATGAATCATAATTTATAAATTTGTTTAAAGAATGTTTAGATACCCCTTTAGCCCTTTTCATTTCCCTAAAAGTTGCACTCCTCTCATCTTCATACTTTAAAGCATACATTTTAGGTTTTAAACCTATGAATTCTGACAATGATTTAATATAAACGTAATGGTTAGCATGATTTTGGATGCCATCACCTTCTATAATTAATAAATCTCTATGGTCCGGTAATATTTTGTTAGTAACTTTTAATGGATAGACTTCTATATTATTTTCATCTAAAGCGTATAAATTAATTGAAATGTTATTAATTCTTTCAAACTGTCTAATGTTTTTTATAGTAACAGGATACTGTAAACATGAAAAATCATATTTTGTCATTAAATTACGATATTTCGACACTCTTTGAGGATCTTTTGTAACAAATTTAGCTAATATTGCATATATGAAACACTTATTATCAGTATTATTGGCATTTATACTACATTTTTTGTTTTTTACAAAGTTTGGTAAAACTATAGAACATCCACGTGATGCGGATAACGGTGAATATTTATTAATTTTTAACCTAAGTCCGTCTATATTATTCAAAGACCATCCGGATTTTTTTAATTGTAATTCTTCGAATTCGTTGCTAAGCGTTTATGTGATGCTGGAAATAAACTGATCTAAATCGCTAGAAATATATAGTTCTTTATTTTTAGTCTTAAACGCTCTATCACATATCTCACCGCTAACGTTGACGAATTGGCTTTCTAAAACGACATTTACCTTTACGGCTTTAAAAGAGGCTAGATAATTAGTTAAAATTCTTTTAATTTTGTCTCTTAAATCCTCCATAAAGGACTTTATATCCATGAACTCTTTATTTTTTTGTTTTGTCGCTCGTAAGTAATAAGAGGCTATTCCGCTTTCAAAAGCTGTCTCATAACTAACTACGTTTTCATGATCAGAAAAAGAAAAAAGACTTAAAAGATCTTTTTTTAAAGGTTCGACCAAATAAACATTTTTTTTAGTCTTTTTTATTGGTGGAGGAAGGTTATGTTGAGATGAATTATTACTACTACTAGTACTGGGAACAGTATTTAAATTACTATTTTCGACTGTATTAAGCCCTTGAAAGGAACTATGAAAGATATCAGAAGAGGTACGTTTACCTAATTTGCATATTTTAGATAAATTAACTTTACTACAGTATTTTTCATGAATGTATTGATTTGAAATCGTATCGAACCCTATTCCACATATTTTACAAACGTAAGAAGGTTTAAGTTTGTGAATAATTGCTAAATGAATGTTTAAATCTCTTTTGTAATCAAAGGAAGACTTACAAATATTACAATAGAACATTATTAAAGAAATATATAAAAAAAAAATAAGAAAAACCTCTGTTAAAACTTATGCTGTTTGATCTTCTTCTTATGGACACTTTGAAAAGGAAGGATAGAATGAAATACCTAAATGCGGTGCATATATATATATATATATATATATATATATATATATATATATATATATATATATATATATATATATATGCAACAGTATTCCTTTTTTTAAAAAAAGAAAACAAAAGAAATTAAAAGTTCAGACTTGTTAAGATGTGGGGGGATTGCAGTGTATATAAAGTCCGTAAGATCTCCTGACAAGTCAGACAAGTAGCAACAATCTGAGCAACAAACGTGAGTATAACAATCTTTCAATATATTAAAATAAAAGTTTAAAAGTGTTCACATGAAATCAATATATAATAATTTTTATACAGATGTCTAAATTCATGGTCGATAAATTGAATGGTGCAACTATTAAAGAGTTCAACAGAATAGAAGACCTAAAAATCGGTCAAAAATATAGAGTCGTTGAACTAAAAAAGTAGCAACGAAATACGGGAATTCGTTACAAGCAGTACTAGAGGATTTCTTGCTTATGGAGGTCCATTCACAACCCCTCGTACACGAGCTGTACGTTGTCTTCCTCCCGAATAGATATACAAATCTACTGTCCGATGAGGAACTAAAAAATTATAATGGTAATTATTTATTTTAAAGTATATATATATTTTTTCTACAATTAGCCTTTGATTTATATTTTTTTTATTTATTTTCACAGGAGGGATTATAATGACGTACGAGGGGAGGGGGTTAAGAAACTCATTCAAACTAAAATTTGAGTACATGGAAATTTGGTGAAATAAAAAATATTAAAATGTGAAGTTTTTTTTTCTTCTTCTTTTTTATAACGAATTTTCCATTTTTTTCTTTTAAGATGTATATTAAAAGCAATCATTCTTTCTCATGCATGCATTGTGTCTTTAACCATGGACGTGTTAAGAAGTTTGGAAGGTTGTTCATATTATAAACGCTACCTCCTCGATTATCCTTCTATCACATTAAACCATCGAAATATTTTGACATTTATAAATGCTGGAAAACTTGTAGATAAACTATACCATTACGCAAAGTTAATTGGAACGGATGAACAACTCAACGGACATTACATTACTTGTAGTTGGAGTGACCCCGAAGCTAGAGAGGGACCTGATACGTGCTTGTGTTGTTTGTTAGGATCGACTCACTATAACATAAAAAACCAGCTGAGCAAACTGTATCATGTAAGACATAACATTGATGGTGATGAAAAAAATGATGAAAGTTATGGTGAAGAATCAGAGATTGATTAGTAACAAAAAAAAAACTAACCCCCACTTTTCAACATTTTAAAAAAAGATTTTAATTGTGAAAAATAATCAGTTGTACCACGATGATGGTCCAATACAAAACAGAGTTAGCATTAGTAACTGTCTACTCACTCAATAATTCATTAAAAAAGTGTATAAAAGTGGGGCTCTGTGCTGGTGTGCCAATTGTAGCTCTGGTCGACAAGAAATCTACAATTTACCTAGACAAGGAAGAATGGGGTGAATTTAGAGCCAGGTCTTCAAACATTTTGGGTCATTTCAAGAAGAAAAAAGTGATAAAAACTGATGCTGCGAGCGACGCAGAAGAAGAAAATGATCAGATTCAATTAAAAAAAAAATATCAACATCTCACTAACGAAAAGAGGTACAATAAAATGTTTGAAAATTGAACATGTCTATCCCTGGACAATATTGTTGAATGAAAATGTTACACCATATATAAAGTTAATATCACGAAATATTATTTTGAAAAAATGTGAATGTATCAAATTGTGTGAACTGTTTGATTCTGTTTCAAAATCTTTGGATTTTTTGTACAATGTTATTGAAAAATGCGAGTACAACCAATAAAAAATAATTATTCACAACAAATTGTTTTTTAATCCCGTTTTTTTTTTTAATTTTATTTATCAATTTAAGGTTGGTGAGAAAAAAAAGAAACAAATATATATTTAAACATTTATTAATTAAATAATAATACAAGATAAAAAATAATCAAGTAACAATACAAGATAAAAAAATTTATTTCGAATTATCTAAAAACCACTGACATATAGGATTATTAGTTTTATGATAACTGTAAGGAGAAATTGCACATGTTGATAAAGTTTTAAATTTCAAATTACAAAAGTAGCAAGTAGCAGTGTTTTTCCATCCTCTGATAAAACCGTTGAAGGCCAGCAGCATATGTTCAGGTTTCATACTTATTGTTCTGTTAGTGAATGTATTACGTCTTACTGATTCGATAGAAAGATCCACATTTTTCGGATTCATTCTCATCCAGTGAGCCAAATTGTGAGCTTGATTGAGGGAACATACATATTTGTTCCAGGATCTGTCACGATGATATCGACATTTAATCGAGGTATCTGCTAATTTCTTTAGAGGTGGACAGGAAAAGTTGTGAAGGTCATAGACAGGTCTCTTCAATATATATTCTAAAAATATACACTTTTCACAACCCTTGGCGTATAAAAAGTCATATTGTTCCGTTGCTGTTGTAATAGTGATCATCAACTTGTCATATTCTATTTCACCATAATCCCAGGAAATCCCATGAAGATTTTGCATTGCCCATAGATTTTCAGATATTTGATCATCTTGATTGGGAGGTTTGAAGAACCAGTGTTGCGCCGTCGATTGTTTTACATCTACTATCGAAAGCTCTTTTATTATAAAATCACGATGTCCGTTAACCACATCGATGTACGCTTGAAAATCGATGACTGCAACGCGATGGGTGGCAGGCTTAGACATGGTGTTCGCCATCTATCGTTTCAACTCGGATACTGAAGACAATTCTGTACTTGTCCGGGTATTTAATACAACTTTCTTACCAATCCAGTCCCTGCCTCGTATTCCACGATTCTGTCGTGTATCGTGAGACAGTAGGCTCTCGTATCGCTAACAAAGTTTTTATTCATTTCGAATTCGAGTCTCATGTCTACTGTTGCATTTTTTATTGCTTCGCTTTGTTTAGAACAATCGATGACTATGATGGGGGAAAGCTCCATAAAGTCTTGTCTATTCAATAGTGGTTCAGGATTGTCTTTTCCGTAATAGCTGACTTGAAACCTGCAATACATTTCGTAGAGAAGAGCCGTTTTTCCCTTGTCCCAATCCAAGTTGAGATCGTCATAAGGATACTGTTCCGAATTGAGGAATAGCTTTACATTTCTTAAATCGCAGTGATCAAAGTTACTACAATCCTTATCTCTTCGTTTGAGTCTTCCGGTCTGGAAGGCGACGATGACGTAACGTGTTTTTTCCAATTGCGATGATGTTTTTACAGCCCAAGTTTCGTTTGACGTTCCTGTTGGTAGGGCCGGGTGCTCTTTCAAATCCCACGATCTGAAGGATATCGGAAGTTTCTGATTCTTGTCTATTACTTTAAGAATTCTTAATCTCTGCTCATCGGAAAGCTTGACATGCGGTACTTTCCATATCACCTTATCTAATTTAATATCCACATTGTCGGTTTTGTTACTTCCAAGAACGGAGTTGTAATCAGTATTCGATCTGATGAGTATCAATTCCTGCTTTACGTTTAGAAGTATGCGTTTGGAATCTTCAGCAAATCCGAGAAGGGCGTGAAGAGGTAGACAAACGTTAAAATGCCCATTTTTTACAATAGATAGCGTTTTATTTTTGCCAGGCATAATCCATCCTCCATTTTCTAATCCTTTGATGGTGTTGGGAGTTTGCGATACGTAGCCTTTTAATGTGCTGGTTATTCCAGGATTGCGAACTTTATCTATCTCTATACCGTTTAATTCGTAGCGTATCTCATCAAAGAGAAATGCAAAACCGTTGTTCGATATAGAAGTTTCAGTACTAGGAGTCCCATCAGCTTTCGTCACTGAGATCGATCCTTCTAAATAGATAAAACTATGAGCCGGTAGGGTGTATAGGTCTTGTTGTTGAATCGGGATTCTTATTTCATCCGATTTGTTCAGTGTCGATGAGGCGTAGGGTTGATGCGTATGATACTCGAAAGTACTTATGGTCTCATCGAAAAGAATATCGGAAGAAATATTTAAAATATTTTAAATTTTTTTTTTCAACCGAAATCCTAAGCGTCGTAAAAATAATTTGTTCTCTGTTGTTAACCCTATCAAACGTTTCTTTAAACTAGTCGAGTAGGAAGGTCTTTCTTCTCCTTTAAAGGTACAAATCTTCTTGGGAAAACTGTGATTAATAAAATCAATAGCCATGTTGTTTTCTTATATGCAATCTTGCTGTTATGGTCTCTCCGCGAAAATTTATCAGTTGAGCGTTTTGGTCTAATATCCTCAGAGTGATGTTTTCAATCGTTCTCACGTTGATCGGGTGATAAATGACCGGAGAAGGACTTTCAACGATCTTATATCCAGGATCTACGGTCGGAAAGAATTGATGAATGATGTGATTCGGTTCACCGTTCATATAAGAACCAGCAGCTATGTTGCAGTGTATAGATATTACGTTAACCTTCATAATTTCCACAATATCATCAGAGACGTGATAACCCTGTTTGGGCTCCACACGGTATTCGGTCTATTGAATCCCAAAAGCGGTCCGATAGAATTAGGCTTTCCGGGAACATTGAAGTATACCTTTTGAGTTGAGCGTAATTCCGTCTTTAGAGTATTGTTATTTCCTCTGAGAATAATAGCATCGTTTTCTTGAATATTTTCTTCGAGATATGTGGCAATAGACTCGATGTCATAGGATCCTTCAGGTATCTGAATCTTTTGATCGCCAAAGTAAAACATATCACATTTATTATTTATTATGTTTGGTATAGTGTTGTAAGTCTCAAAAGAGAGGAGACCTATCTCGTAATCATCGTCACTCAAATCTATAAATGGAAAAAAGTTTGCGTATAAAACGTTTGATTTACCCGACAGCGTTACCGTCAGACTCATTTTTGATATCTTTACCAGATTTTCATCCGTATTCATACAGAAATTGAAGACACAAATGTCCGCAGTATGGTGTGTCCCATTTTTGATGATTGATTCTGTTATAATATATCCTAGTGTTGGAGGTGGTACCTTTCAAATAATTCAACAATTCGGGCTGGGGTCTCAAATTACCGAATGGATCGAAATATAAAACATTATCACCTTTTTTGACGTAACATATCCAATGAGAGCCGGGGCGGTCGCTCGTATCGAGGTTAACAATTGCACTTTCATTGAGTCTGATTTTGTTTGGTAGCGTATCAATCATGAACACTCCTCTAAAATAAGGAATTCCTATCGCATATTTTTTCAACTCTACGTCCGTTAAAGCCCTTGGAGGTAATGAGGATAGTCAAATACCCTCCTCTTTAAGATATAATCTGAAACCTTTTCGATAAGGTTTTAAGTATAAGCCACTACCTATTTTCCTTGTCTTCCATTTTGAGGTTATGTCTTTTCATCTCTTCGAGTCTTTCTTTCGCATCTTTCGCTTCGTTTACCGCTTTGGCTATAGCAGATGCGCCTCCGGCCAGGGAACCGATCGCTGATAGCCCCGCCATTATGGGTACAAGAAGTGGTAAAAATCCTCCACTTTTTGGTATTGGTAAAATTCTGGGTGAGCGAGGAATGGCACCGTATTTCTTTAAAAAACGTTTAGCTTTTGTCAGGGCTAATCGCGATGCTTTACTCAGAGATGACACATCCTTTACACGCGCCGCATCGATTATATTTCTGAATTAGAGACTCTTCTTTTGAATTTTTTTTCTTTTTACAGAGTCGATGTCATCGGACTCTTTTTTCCTTCCGTATTTCGAATTTTTTTTCATTGATGATAATCCAGCTCCTAATTTGACTTTAGCTTTCATAGCGTTCGTTACTGCCCAGGCAAATGCTTTTTCACTCAGAGACGAATCTTTAGCTAGAATTCTCTGCCAAGCTTTTTCAGCAAGAATGCGATCAGCCTCTGACCTTTTATTGCTATCAGTGTATTGATGATAAATGATATCGTGTTCTTTGCACGCTTCGTCCAAAGGATTGATTCCTCCGTCACCTCTAGCTAGGCGTTTTTTCAATTCCGTACCAGGACCGCAAAAATGATAACCAGGTAGGTGAGCCTCAAACGGGAGCCGATCTATAAGTCTGTTAATTAAACCTCTTCATTCTTTAATCACTTTAGTCATACTGAAGAGAGCTTTTCATCGCCCGCTACTATTTATACCGTGAACAGAGTTGTCTTTTTTTTAGACGAAAAAATGCGACTAGAACAGCAGAAGGAAAAAATTCAGATACTAGACGTTGTCCCGAGAGATCTGTTAAAACGAAACGAGACTAAACGCCATGGACCTTTATTACCCGATAGTATAAGGGCGATAATTTGTGGACCGAGCGGATGTGGAAAAACCAATCTTATGATAAGCCTTTTATTAGACCCGAAAGGACTCAAATTTGAAAATATTTACTTATACGGTAAAATGTTAAATCAACCTAAATATGATTATCTACGTTTAGTAGTGGAAAGAGTACCGCAGATCGGTTATGATACCTTCACCACCAATGAGCACGTAATCGACCCTGAAGAAGCAAATGAAAATTCCATCTTTATTTTTGATGATGTCGCTTTGGAGAATCAGGATATTATACGCAAGTTTTTCTGCATGGGAAGACACAAACACCTCGATTGTTTTTATCTTACACAAACGTATACGAGAATACCAAAACATCTCATTAGGGATAACGTTAATCTTATTATACTTTTTAATCAAGACGATCTTAATTTAAAACACGTTTATAACGATCATCTAAGCTCACCTGATATTCAATTCCAGACATTTAAAGACATGTGTTGGAAGGATGATCCTCACGGATTCATTGTAATAGATAAGACATCACCTAGTTCTTCAGGACGATACAGAAAGGGTTTCGATACGTTTATAATTTTATAAAAAGAAGAGTGACTTTAAGATAAAACTCAGTTTTAAATATGAAGCGTTCGATACTACAAGATATCGTTACAACAAGTAAACATTTGCGAAAAAAATTCAAAAATCTCCGTGAAGAACTCAACCGATCTGACGAAGAGCTCAAGAAGACTTTAAAACCCATAACTGAACCTCTTTATCAGTTAACTTCTTATTTAATGAAACCTACGACACAAGAGGAGGATTTCACTAGCAAAAGTGTAAAAAAAGAGTATGAAGATAAATTCACAAACGGAACTGATGAAACTTCTTACGTCGAACTGGAGCGAGGTCCTTCTTCATCGACTCCTCTTCGTCATAAACAACCTTCAATAGAAAAAAAAATTGAATCAGATGACGATGATGATGATAGCGAACAATCAAAAGAGGAGGACACAAAGTTAACTACCTCTCGAATGCTGGAAATATTAAAATCAACTCCAGAAGGTAGGAGAATATTACAATCGCGATTACAACTCTTCCAGTTAGGCTCACTGATATCTCCTTATATGGAAAAATATATTACCGGTGATACCGAGGATATGGATACCAGATACGGTATCAGGATGCTACCTCAAGGCGGTATGGCCATCGGAAATTCAAAAGTAACTGTTACAAAAGACGTCATCACTATTGGTGGTGAAAAAAAGAAACAATATAAGGGTACCCCAGGTCTATATCAATTATTATTTATGAAAGAACCGAAAGGTTATAATCAGAAAGATTTAAACAATTATAAGGAAATTGTAGATTTGACGAGTACTCACAGACAACATTACAGCAAAGAAAAACCTTTGGCAGGTAATCGAGGATTAAAATATAAGAATATCATATCTCCATTATTTAAACCTAAGGAATCATTATCATCTGGAGACAAATCGGGAAAAGGTTACAACTGGATGCAAGAAGGTGAAACTGTGTACGAACATTGGGATGATCCGAACGAATTAGTAGATCGTCTGAGACTTTTGATAGCATCGACATCGAGCGGTCACAGCGGGCATCAAAATGAGATTAATTCTATAATAGAGGAGCTCAGAGAAGCTAATATAATTCACTAGCATTTTGATTGTACGCGATAGTAACGCTATGTCCACTAACAAGTTCGGATCTCACATTCAGAAAAAACAACACGTCCGACTTAAAAAAAATCGAAGAAAAATTGAATCTTTTGAAGGGGGAAGCGAGATTTCAATTACTTCTCAAGGACTCTAATACACTAGATATAGGAAAAAGACGGAACGTTAATATATCAACAGGTGTGGCGGGGAACGATGTGCCCAGTAAATGTTATGTCGACTCACTCGCAGCGTTTTATACAGATTTAAAAAACTGGCCTGGGAACTGGATTAATGGTATTCGTAAGCGATTAGTGAATTTCGCAGACCCAGTTGATGACAGAGACTTGGTTACTAGAGGATTTGTCGAAAATACAGCACTGTGCATCCCCAAAAACAAATTTGGTGAAATAATACACAATAAATACAATGCTGAATGCAGAACTATTTCAAACGTATCAGATCCTATAGAAGAATAGGATGTCGTCACTTTGGCCTACGCTCTGAAAAATTTTGTAGCAAAGGATGGAAGGAGTAAAGGAAGCGATAGTAACTGAGTTACATAAACCGACTCGTAAAAATTATCCCAGAAGAAAAACAATCTTAAAAGGTATCGATGATTTATGACAAATCGATTTGGTAGAAGTTCAACCATTAGCAAGATTCAATAGAGGTTTGGAATACCTATTAACAGTCATCGATGTTTTTTCGAAATACGCTTGGGTTGAACCGGTAAAAAACAAAACCGGACAATCCGTTTCCACAGCTTTGAATAACATTTTCAAAAAGAGTTCTAGAAGTCCGAAAAATATTCAAAGCGATAACGGAAAAGAGTTTTATAATTCATTTTTTCAAAATCTTATGAAAAAACGAGGTATTAATCACTACAGCACCTATACAACAAAAAAAGCTGCTATAGTCGAACGATTTAATCGTACTCTCAAAACAATGATGTGGCGTATCTTCAGTCTCCGAGGAAATTACAAATACATAGATATTTTACCAAATATTTTAGAAAAGTACAATCATTCGGTTCACAAGACAACGGGTTATAGACCAATTGGCGTCAAGTCTTCGCAAGATGGGAAGATAATTACAGATAAATTATATTCTTCAAATAATATTATAAATATGAAAAAACATAAATATAAGGTGGGGGACTTTGTAAGAATATCAAAACATAAAAGTATATTTGCGAAAGGTTACACCCCAAACTGGTCTGCTGAGATATTCAAAATTGTAAATCTTAATAAAACAAGACCTGTTACTTACATCCTTGAAGACATGAAAGGTCAACCAATCCTCGAAACATTTTATGAACAGGAAATTAATAAGACCAGGCATCGAAACACTTATTTAGTAGAAAAAGTTTTAAAAAAGAAAGGAGATAAATTATATGTTAAATGGTTGGGTTTCAATTAAAAAAATTGGATTAATAAAAATGATCTTGTATAGGAGAATTTATTATCTTCATTTTTTTTTTTTTTTTTTTTTTTCACAATTCTATCAACCTCCGTCTTAACATTTTTTTACATAAGTAACGTCTCATCCGCAGCTGTAAGAGGGGGAATTAGGGAGGGGTAAAGCGCAGCTGCAGTATTAAAAAGAATGACATAACAACACAAGGTCAAATCGAACCAAATCCGGGAAAGAGGGGGATTTAGGGGGGGGATAAACATACTATATAAGAACAATACCAACAGGTAGGCAGTATGCTTGGTTATGTCCTTTCGTTCTTCTTGCTCCTGCAGTGTTTTGTTTCTTTACGTGGTTCGATTCTTTGTTTTTTTTTTTTTTTTTTTTTTTTTTTTTTTTTACTTTCATAGCTTTTTACGCATTCCGAGTTTCACGCGCAGCGACCCCGCCTGCTTGTAATTTTATTTACTGATTTGTAAGATTTCGCTGATTTGTCAGATTTCACTGATTTGTATTGAAACCTAAAACTTAACCCTAAAACTAAAACCTAAAACTTAAACCTAAAACAATCAGTTAAATAGAATGGCCGTGTTCTGGCACCTTGGCGCCAGAACCGGCCATTCTATACTACTGCTATTCAAGAAAACATTGTGGTGCATATTTAAAAAAAAAATTAATAATTAAACCTGCAGCTTTATTATTTTTAACTCTACTTATAACTTTGTTTAGCTCAGCTAAAGAGAAGGGTGCATCAAGAAAGCTGTCCGATATAAAAAGTTCTGGATACTGTATCCTGGTAGCATTTAATGGTGGATTATAGAGTTCTCTAACCCGTTTTATCCCACTGCCCCAAAAATGGGGCAGTGATATAATCATGCTTTAAGTTTAATGTAAGCGATTTTTTGCATTCAAAAGTGGTTTCACACTATATTGGAACAACAGAGTATCGATTGTTGTGAATGCCACAGTTTAACATTCCTTATGTGATTTATAATTTTCCAATAAACATAGGATTATTAGCATGGAGTGCAATAAAAAGTAAGTAATTTTTTTTCAAGATCAGTGATTATTGTGTTTTAGTTTTCTGACTATAATATTACTTTACAATGTATGTAATTATGATTAATAATACCGAGTATATAAAACATTTGTAATTTAGGGGATTTATCACAGGTTTTATTGGGTGCCCATTTTTTGGGGCAGTGGGATCGACCGGGTCCGTTTATTTGAAGATTCTTTTTTTACTTTATTTTTGAGAATACTCACAGATTATTATTTTTAACTCTACTTATAACTTTGTTTAGCTCAGCTAAAGAGAAGGGTGCATCAAGAAAGCTGTCCGATATAAAAGGTTCTGCTACTACAGACCGATGAGAACACGTTCGTGGCCAGCCGCCATCTCCAAAAAATAAAATTTTATCATTTTAACGATGTTTTGTATTGAAAATATAATATTAATATATCACTATAGATTTTCTCATAATTTAAATAATTAATTTTGATTGTGACTGGGTACGCTTAACTGATCTTTTCGGCCCGCCATTTTGACTTCCGATTGGTATCACAACAAAGGTGGGTGAACAAGGAAGAGTTTGAAGTGATATTGAATTTTTGTTAGGATATTCCAAGTGCTGAAGTCAATTAAAATGGATGAATCAGATGATATTTCATCTATCAATGGCAATAAGCGAAAAAAAGAATCAACTAAATGTAGGTATTTTGCCTCCTAGAAAACGTAAGTTCTTATTTTTTCAAATATTTACAGTAATCGATATTTATAAAATAAGGATACTAACCACTCTCTGATTTATTAGTGACTGTTATCTCAATATGAATATGCTAACTAGTTTAAATTTCAAATTGTAATGAATAATAAAAATTTTAATAGGTAATAAAGATAATACTGTTGTTCAAAGCATAATATCATATCAGGGTTCACAAGGAAATAAAGTTATATGGATCAAATACTGGCAATGATTCTTCTGTAACACGTAAGTGTTTGTTGGTTTATTATGAAAAATACAAATCTCTCACATTAAATTACTTTTGAAGAAACAAAATTTCTCAAGTTTATAACCTTTTCAAACTAATTTTCCTCAATTTGTAAGTGAGCTTTCATGTCAGATATAATCTTTAGTAAACACTTAAGATGTTTATTTTATTTTAAAATTGCATTCAATACAAACAAAACATAAAATAGCTGCTCAAATTTATAACTAATTATAAAATCGATTTTTATCATGAAAATGTTTGTTTTTCATTTTAACATAATTAAAATGTTTTAATAGGCAAAAGAGTTCTCAGAAGTACTGAAAGGGTGAGATTATTCCGTCAAAGACAGAAACAAAGGAAAAATGCTTCTATTTTGTTAGAAAAAACTGAACTCATTGATTTAAACTGCAATTTAAGGGCTCCTGCAGATACTATGATGTTAAGTAAGTATTTTAATTTAATTGACTGATAAGCGTCTTACAAACAGTATTCAAAATTCATAGTTGATTTTTTTTGTTTTAAGTACTTCAACTACTATTTTAAATACTGTTACAATAATAAGCTGCCATCAAGATTCCGTGATGAATACTCAATCTTTAGAAGTTGCAGATACAAGAGTTGAAACTAATGACATATTTCAACTACCTTATAAACAATTCAGTTTATACAAATATGCACGAAAAATGTATGAGAAGCAATTTAAAAATTATAGCTTTGGCTATGTTTGCTACGTGTGTGATCGTCTTTGGATTCAAAGTAATTTAAAAATCTTAAATTCTACTCAAAAACAGATCATTCAGGAGCCTTGATTTTAATGAGCAAATGGCTGCAGTAGTTGTCGGAATTCCTTAAATTTAGGAATTCTTTCCACTATGTGTAAATTTAATGGATTTATTTTTCCTGCAATAACTGACAATCTGCCTAAATCATTGTAGATAGTGTGTCCAAACGGCTTATTTCACCTAGATTGTGTTTTATGCAGATTAGAAGATTGCGTCACGTCAATAGACAATTCGGATCAAATAATATACGGTCAAATAATTAATGTTCCTGTTGATGTTAAAAATATGGTCAATTCATTACCGCGTAATATCAATGATGATCATTGCATTAATGTGCACATAAAAAAGAAAATGATTGATAAATCGAGTTACGTCCAAGGCTTAGTAAATAAAAAAAATATAAAGACCTGGCTTCTACACTTGGTTAAAACCCCTTTATATCAAATGTATAATGTAAAAATTGATCAATTTTTTTTTTCTGGGTCCGACATTTCAACTAATGACACTCTTGATGATATAAGTGAAGTTATTCCTATAGAAGAATCTTTAGTAGCACAACATACTTTATTATGGAATGAGGAAAAATTTGTGAGAATCGCTCCAGGTGAAAGGAACTCGCCTATCAGTTTACTGTTTGATGAACATGCTGAAGAGATATCTTTTCCAACAATATACCTAGGTGAGCTTAGAAAATGCAAAGAAGGTCTAAACGTTACACCATTCATGACAGCTACTAGTGAAGTTAGACGTTCAGATCGCAGGGCAGTCACTCCTCAACATCTTCTTTACATGGCGATGAAAATTATATGATTAAGAGTTCGGGACAGCTTAACTGTAGTATTTATACAAATTGGTCATGGCACTGCTATAACAAGACAACAAATTGAGTCTGAAGATTATGGTAATAATTGCATTGAAAGTAACTTAGCTTTTCTTCGATATATTCCTTATTCTGCACGGTACTGGTATCTACGTAAAAATGATCTCTTTGCCATGATTCGTCAGATAGGCAAACTAACAATTTTAACCATAAGTGCAAATGGTTGTAATTGGACTTCATTACACCAAATTTTATATAAATTGAAAAATAATGGAGCTTATATAACTGAAGAATATATTAATTTTGTAGAGAAAACTACGCTTGTCAATGAAGATGCTGTCACATGTGCTATTTATTTTAATAAATTAATTAATGTCTTACTTAAAATACTTGAGTACAAAAAAATACAGTCGTTTGTTACTTTCTGAAACCTGGATGAAAAATGAAGAACAAATTGATATTGAGAATTTCTACTGTGTTACTCAATACATGCGACCAAACTCAAGAGCTGGTGGTGTAGCAGTGTATCACTTATTTACAGATACATTTCACAATGTAATTAAAATGCAACGTATTTCATCAATTATTCCAATACAAGTCTCAGATCAGAATTTTAAAAAAATTGACACAACTGCTGTTCGGTGTATCAATATTCATGAAGAACCTTTAATTAATGTTGTTGTATACATCAGTCCGGACAAAACGATTTCTAATATTATTAAATTTATTCACGAGCTGTTACTGCAATTCACTTTTGAAGGTTCGAATCTTTTAAACAGAAATAATCAAAAGTCAACAATGATTCTTGCTGGAGATTTTAATGTAAATTTTAGTTCAGAAAAATCTAAGCAATTACTGGATTTAAAAAAAAAAATTAAATTTAACCATGAACAATTCTTCTTTTCAGTCTAATATAGGATATAGTTTAAAAATTGAAGCATGGAAATGCCAAAGGGTACAAGTGCCTTTGAGAAAAATTTTCAGGAATGTTATGGCTTATACCCACTAGGTGAACTACATTCGGCCCTCACACCCATGCTATCTTTCAAACATTCAATGAACTACATATTAACAACTAAAAAGTAATTATATCTATTTCTGAAGAATGGTTTTGACACACATACCAATTTGGTAAAAAAAAATCTTCATAAATTTTTTTGGCACTCCAACGCTTCAATTGAAGCTGTTTGTTGGGATTGCAATAAATCAACCGATTTATCCTCCACCAAAGTTCGCCATTTTTATTTTAATAAATAAAAAAAGAATTTTATTGAGTTCACCAAGCTCAACTTTTTTCTAGGTACAAAACAACACAAACTTGAATGCTTTATATTTTAATCAAGCAAGTCAACCAAATCATTTACAATAAACAAAAACACAATCAAATCATTGAACCCAACAAGTTAAAGAGAACAAATTCAAGCTATATAAAATCCAGTTTTATAGGGAACATCTCTCTTATACCCTACCAACCATCTGTTTAATTATATTTTTAATCAACAATTAACAATTATATTTTTAATTCACATGCCATCTCGATTTCTAACACTCCCATCTTTTTGGTTAAAGGAGTTAATCTCTTTAATCGGAAAACCGAGATGGTATATGAACTCTTCTGCCGCTCCGCGTAACTATAGCTCTTCTCTCTTCCTCAGCTGGGGAATAGTTTGGATTCCTTCCCTGGATCCTGTTCATCTTCCTCTCTAACCACTTCTAAAGGAAATAACCTCTACAGAGGCCTGGTGATTTCTCCATCTGTAGTTTTGAGCTACCATAACCTCTCCGTCTCTACTTGGAACAGATCTTCATCCTTTTACGATCCAGAATCTTTCACGCAACTTGCTTAATAATGTCTGAGCTCCAATGTGCCCCATCTTGTCATGTTCTCTCAAAAAAAATCTTTTTACTAGCTCAAGGTTTCTAGGAAAGACCATTGAGTACTTAAAATTTTCTTCTTCCTCTCTTGAGATTATTTTAGTTTTGACTCGCAGTATACCTTCCTAATCAACAAACACACGAATCGGTTTCAACTGGTCTTATCTGTTTTCTTTAAAAGATTCCTTTTGAACCTTCTTCACTAAGAATCTTTCGGCTGAATCTAGTTCTTCTAAAGATAATTCTCCTTTTTTTCTTTTTCTAAAATAAGGGTTTGAACGAATATTAACCTTGAATCTAAAAATCAAGGCTACTAATCTTTTTATTTTATTATAGGAACTGAAATACCTCAAATACCAAGAATCGTCATCACAACTTAAATTCGAAAAAAAATATTTACTTTTAACTTTCGTACTTCAGGTTCATCTACTTCAAATTTAGATGCTCTCAGGACTCTTTAACGAACTAGGGCCCTCCCACCAACGGGATTTCAAAAGATAGTTGTTAGCACAACTCCCTCTAGAGGGTAAGTCAGCTGGATTAAGTTCCCCAGGAATATAAGTCTAATTATTCTCGTAGGAAAGCTGTCTTACTTCCTTTACTGTCTTCCTCACAAATACATAAAGGTTTTCCTTTTCTCCTTCTTTTGCTTCCTCTTTTTCTTCCGGTTTATCTTCTAAAGTTTCTTTAGGTGGTTCTTTAGCAGGTTCTTCTTTTTCCTGACTACTTTTATTCACGGTCACACCAATAGCGCCTAAACTCCTCAAATCTGCTAATTTACCTGCATGAGTGAGCATAGAAGTAACCGTTGAGGCATAACTCTTAGCATTTCCGCTTTGTGTTGGGACCTTTCCCATTACTACCCAGCCTAGTACAGTTTCAACAGCTAAGAGGCCACACCTCAATTTCTGTTGGTTGCCGGTAAATTTATCGCATACGGTATCCGCTCCTATCAACAATTCAATGTCAGTTGGATTATAACCTACATCTGTTATAATTACGAGTATACCTTTCTACCTTAATTCTTCACTCAAGCCTCCTGGCTGCAACCTAGGAAACATTCCAAAAATCACAGGCTGATCTAAAACAACAATATTCTTTGAGGTTGTGCTATTTAAATCTGTTAAAGTAACTGAATATTTTTTATGAGATATTCTTTTGGAAACAGAGCCACCATATAACACCTGCGTTAAATCTTCTTTACCTACAGATTGGATGCCTAATTCATTAGCAACCTTTGTTAAAATATAGGAGCGCTGAGAACCTGTGTCTATAACCGCCCTTATTGTTCTGCAATGACCATTATTAACAATGTTCACCATTAATGTTTGTAAAAGAATTTTTCCAGAACACCAGTGGTTAGCAGACACTACAGCTGCTTCGTCTTCATATTCTTCGCGACGTTCCTGTTCCGTTTGTTCTCTTTTATTGACCGGTAGCTCTGTACACATCAATGAGCAATGTTTCCCACCGCAAACTATACATCTAACGGGTATTTTACAAAATCTAGCCCTGTGTCCAGCTTTCATTCACAAATTACATGCTTTGTGTTTATTCAATAAAAATGTTTTCTCCTTGAACGACATTTTTTGGGCAATAAAACAATCTCTATCTCTATGAGATTTGCTACAAAATATACAATTGTTGTTACCTTTCGATATTCCAGACTTCTTACCAGAAAAAAGATGACTAGCAGTAGGCACTGCATCACCTTCCTGCCTTTTTAATTTCTGCCAGGTCCTTGGTTTAGTCTCGCCAGTTGCCGAAAACCCAGACATTGCTAAGTTTATTCGCTGCACCTGTAGCTTCAGATTCTAAAAATGAAAACAAATTTTCTAATTTAACTTCATATGTCTCCTCATCATTGATATCTACCTTACTGAGAGCACTTCTCCACCAGGCCCTCAAGACATCTTCAGGAAGACTTTATTCAACCAAAGGAAAAAGTATTGCAGAATATTTATCCTTGATCATACCATTAGACTCAATCGCTCTTAAATGGGACTCTGATCGTATAGTTTGGTTATATTAGCCTTATTACCAGTTTGTTTAACGTTATTTATTATCATATTTAATAATTCGCGTATATATAACTCAGTTAATAATTCTTTTCTCCCAAAACGAGTCTTAAGGCAGGTTATAACCTTGCTATAGTTCTCCAAAGTGGCTGGAAATGTTTCAACTATCTCCCTAGCCATAGAACCCGGAATCGTGGCTTCCACTAAATATTGATATTTGTCTTCCGGCTCTATCGTACCATCTTCATCTATACGCTTAAATTTATTCCAGAACCCAAGCCTATGTCTAATAGTCTAATAATGTATAATATCACCACCAAACTGTTTTAATTTTATTTTGGGCAGTTTTAAACTCCGTCTTTTAGCAGTAGAACTTGTATCACTACTTACGCTTACACTATCTGACTCTTTTTGGGACCCTCTATGTAGGCTAGGATTCATTTTTTCTTTATGATTTTCTACCTTAAATAAAATTAAGTCATACTTATCTTTATAAGTCTCCACTGAAGCACATTCTTCTTCATAATCATCTGCTTTGACATCATCATAAATAGACAACTGACTAAGTAGACGTTCTATTTTCTTGGTTAAAAATTTACCTGCATATCCTGTGGATCTTTATTATCCAATTCAGCTGCTAACTCATTGTAGATTTTAGTAAAACAACATCTAACAGGCTTCCTCATCAGTACTAATTCAGTGGGTGAACTCATTTTTTCTTTTTCCTATTATTTCTTTCACAATTAAAGAATCACGTCGGGGTCAGCACAATGTTGGGATTGCAATAAATCAACCGATTTATCCTCCACCAAAGTTCACCAATTTTATTGAGTTAGTGGTGGCAACACTGCCTAAGCGATATAGCGTGATAAAAAAACATAGTGTAACCTCTCATGTGTTGCGGAGCTCAGTTGGTCAATTAACATATTTTATATGCTTGTTATCAATGTAAATCGTTACTAAATAAAGAATTGTTTAAGTTTATGCAGCAATTTATCTACATATTGGTGACCCCTGACGTCTAACCTTTTGAAACTGCTTCCACGTAAGTAAACATCCTTGCTTTTAAAAATATTTAAAATACCTTCCCGCCAGAAGATGCCATCTGATGACGAAAAACAAGGTTCTGTTATTAGACAGGAAGTTCATCGTTTATCAGTTAAAATACCACCTTTCTTGCGTAATAGGCCTGACTTGTGGTTCACTCAAATAGAAGCCAATTTCGAAATCGCCAATATAGTTCATGATTATACTAAATACAATTATGTCATTGCTAACCTCGAAAGTGATATTATGGAACAAGTCAGCGATATCATCAGTTCTCCACCAGACACCGATAGGTTTATCGCCATTAAAAATAAACTCATAGCAATTTACGCAGACAGTGAAGATCTCAAATTACGTAAACTTTTAAATGGGGTTGAGTTAGATGATACCAAACCATCTCAATTACTTAGGAATATGAGAAATCTTGCGCGCAATAAAATAACTGATGAAGTTTTGAAATCATTATGGTTTCAACGCTTACCTGTTCCTTGTCAAACCGTATTAGTAGTTAGTGACAAAGCATTAGATAAGTTAGCATTATTAGCGGATAAGATCATAAAAGTTAGTTCCAAACAACCAAATGAGAGCTACGGAGTTAATACTGTTTCTAACATAGAGTCTCAGATTAGAGATCTCACTGCAAGAATTGAAATGTTAGAAACATCCATTAAATACAATAGGTCTAGATCTCGATCCAAGAACCGTAGTGTCTCTAGAAACCCGGAATTCTGTTATTATCACAACAGATATGCTTAAAAAGCTAAAAAATATGAGCAACCATGTAAGTATCAACAATCAGGTTCGTCAAACTAGCTCCCCGGTCACAAATGGCGGAATGTGTTCGGGGCGCAACAAACCGCCTATTTATTGTTGATCCAACATCAAAAATAAAATTTCTCATTGACACTGGCGCTGATGTTTCTGTTTTACCGGCTAAACCTCCTGATAAAAAGATAGGTCCCTCAAAATATAATCTTTTTACCGCTAATGGAACACCAATACCTACATACGGTGAAAAGTTTATTTCATTATCATTGGGCCTTCGCTGAAATTTTCAATGGCCATTTATTTTGACCACTGTCACTCACCCTATTATAGGAGCAGACTTTCTTAAACAGCATAATTTAATTGTTGATTTGCAGCATAGGCGTCTTATAGCCGGCAAAACAAATCTTACTACTGCAGCTCATCTCACTTAAACGCAGCAGGTACTTTAGGTGTTCTGACACTTAATACAAACGTACCTGATCAATTCAAAAATTTACTCCAGCGATACCCAGAACTAACTCGCCCACCTAATTTTCTCAAGAGCAGTATCGCACACAAAACTGTTCATGTCATAGAAACCTCAGGACCTCCTGTTTATTGCCGTTTCCGCCGATCCCCCCAAGAGAAGCTAAAGTTAGCCAAAAAGGAATTTCAAGTAATGTTGGACCTAGGCATCTGCCGTCCTTCTAAATCGTGTTGGGCTAGTCCCTTACATCTAACTAAGAAGAAAGACGGCGGATGGCGCCCCTGCGGTGATTATCGTCAATTGAACGCAATTATCAAGCCCGACAGATTCTCCTTACCACATTTGCATGATTTTGGAAACTCCCTAGCAGGAAAGAAAATATTTTCTAAAATCGATCTGCTCCGAGCGTACAACCAGATACCCGTAGCTCCTGAAGATATTGAGAAAACAGCAATTATCACCCCGTTTGGGTTGTTTGAATTCACTGTAATGATGTTTGGTATGAGAAATGCTGGCCAAACATTCCAAAGATGGATGAATGAAATTTTAGGTGAGTTCGACTTCTGTTTTACTTATATCGACGATGTGTTGATAGCGTCTACATCAATAGAAGAACACCTACGGCACCTAAATATCGTATTTCAGCGCCTTTCACAATATGGAATCAGCATTAAGCTACATAAATGTGTTTTTGGAGCAACAGAATCAGATTTCTTAGGACATCGAATTAATTCTGATGGTATAGTACCACTGCCGGACAGAGTTTTAGCTTTAACTGCTACTGAACGCCCAACAACGTATCGCGGCTTACGTCGTTTCCTTGGAGCTATAAATTATTATCGACGATTCATGCATCGTGCAGCCTGGCCACAAGTTATCCTGAAGAATGCATTGAAATTACGGGACAAAGAGGATAATGAAATTCTATGGACTGCGGAGCTAGCAGACGCATACGAACGCTGTGTCAAATGTCTGAAAGAAGTAACCTTACTCAGCCACCCTCACCCAGATGCACCACTCGTACTACAGATAGATGCCTCTGATATTGCCATCGGTGGAGTGTTACAGGATGATGCACCCCAACCATTTTCGTTCTTTTCCCGGAAATTAAGTGACACTGAAGCCCGCTACAGTACCTATGATCGAGAACAGTTGGCTATTTATTCAGCTATTAAACATTTCCATTATCTCGTAAAAGGTCGTGAAATTGTGGTTTATACAGATCACAAGCCTCTTGTTTACGCCTTTGCCCAAAAGCCTGAAAAAGCGTCACCAAGGCATTAAGGCATCTGGATTTCATATCTCAATTCACAACGGACATCAGACATGTTCCTGGCAATGAGAATGTGATTGCCGACTACTTATCACGGCTTGAAGAAATTTCTTCTTTCGATTTAGCTGACGTCGCTCATCAGCAAACTACCGACGCACACAGGGGTATTTGACCCCAAAAGGTGGCCAAAACTATTTCCATCCATTTTATTAGTTCAAACGTCCTCAAAATGGCTTCTAAATTTCTAATTGTCATTAAAAATATATTTTTAGCAGTTAAAAAAATATTCATAGGTGAAAATTTTCCTAAAATAAATTTTTACGTTACTCCACCGACTGTGAAATAGGCGTCTATGGGTTTACAATTTATGTTCATATTATTTTCTCTTTATGCATTGCATATATGAAATATGCTTGTAACAAATAAAGATTCATTAGAAATTTATCTATTACTATTATTTTTGAAAAATGGGAATAGTGTAAAATAGGTAAAAATAAAAATTTGTGGTAATAAAGTTTTACGTAAAGTTTCTATGGAGAAAAAGATACGGATCGTTAGCAAATATAGAAAATATTTCTAAATTAATTAAATAACTACTTAATAGAACCACCAATATGCAATATGTGTGAATAAAGCTTCCAGTGCTGATGGGTAGTTTTTTCTATTTTTTCTGATAAATTGAAATTTTTAAATGCTTTCCTTTATTTTATGGCACGAGATGGAGTTTTTGTTAGATCCTTCAGAACATGGAACGCATTGATATCACCAGAATCTCTTAGTTTTATATAACTGGCCTACGTCAGCATATCAGTGCTAGTTGATGATCTGAGTTTTTCTGTTTTACGCCTCTTGCTTCTTTCACTTAAACCATCAAATGATTTTTCAGGGCGTCCACCAGATCTTGAGCTTTTAATTGATATCGTTCCGCTTAGCCATTCCTTGTTGCTGCTATAAAAACTTTTCTTTTCCTTGAAGAAGCATTCCATCTTACTTAGAAATCATGCCTCTAAATTGATAATTTATGTTTTAGCTCTTTCACCTGCTCTAGGCTATTAGCTAGGCAATATTTCCCAATGAGAGAAGACTACGAAAATTCCTTATTTTTTTTTAAAAGCTAATGCTTTGGACTTTAAAAATATGTAAAACAATTCCCTTCTAGTTATTATTATTATTCCAGAAGATCCTAAAACATAAATAAATGAAAATATAATAACATTTATTTTTTAATATTATTTGATGAAACTGATATTTTAGAAATAAAAAATTATAAGTCTCCCATTCGCAGCTATTCGCAGAATTTTTTTAATGAAACATAAACTACGATAATTACACATTATCATAAAAAATATTTCGTTACCCAGAAATGACCAGAAGTATAACGTTTTAACCTTCAAATGTAACCTCTCATGTGTTGCGGAGTTCAGTTGGCCAATTAACATATTTTATATGCTTGTTATCAATTTAAATCATTACTAAATAACGAACTGTTTAAGTTTATGTAGCAATTTATGTACAAGTTAACCAAGCTCAACTTTTTCTAGGTACAAAACAACACAAACTTGAAATGCTTTATATAATAATAATAATAATAATAATAATGTTTATTGGAATAATATATACATAAATTACTTATTTACATTTTTTACAACCATTAAAACATTTATGCTTTGGATAGCTCCGTCAGCAGAGTTGCAATTATAAACATTACCTAATAATTCAAAGTAAAAAGTATTATAAAAGAAAGAAAAAACAAATAACTAAAATAATCATAATAAAATAAAATTATATCTTGTATACATTATGCTTAACAAGGCCGCTAAAAATATAGTAGAAGAAAATGAAAATTCTCAAAAAACAATACTTTTTTTTTTTTTTTTTTTTTTTTTTTTTTTTTTAATTATAATTAAATTCCCTAACTAAAAGGCTCCTATAATATAGTGCCTCTCTTAAGAACTTTACAAGTCCGGCCCAATTTTGGCCATTCAATAAATTAATGACATCACTCTCTGTTAGTATGGCACTGTTTAAAAATCTGACCCTGTAAGGCCTTAATATAGGACAGACAGCAATAACATGTTTTACGTTTTCGACTTGTTTTAAATTACAAAGCGCACAGGATTGACATAAGTCAGGTTTAAATGGTTTGTAATTTAAATTTAATAATTCTGTACGTGCCTTGAGTATCAGTTTAGATTCATTAAAAGAAAAGGTATTTATATAACTACAATTTAAGTCATAATTGAGTTTAGGATATAATCCGTGATGTGCACCTTGCTTTGCATTTAATGCAGCATTTTGTCTTTCTTCATTTTTTATGTTATTGATTAATTGATCTATACTAGCTTCCCATACAGAGTTAATATTACTATTAGACAAGTCAGTGTTAATACTATATTGAGCACATAAATGTTTCCATGTTTCAAACCAATATAATTTTTGATTAATTATTTCTTTCGCAACAATTTTAGGCAATCTTGAGTTTGGCAGCTTCAAAATTTTTAAAACATATTTTAAGTGTAATTTTAATGTATGCACGTATATAGAAGAAACACCCAGTTCTAAATTTAAAACATAATTCGGAGTATTATTGGGAAGTGTAAATAATTTTTTTAAGAAAAACCTCTGTAACTTTTCTACCTGGTCGTATTTTACAAAACCCCAAACTTGTGAAGCATAACACATTATGGCTCTGGATACGGCGTTAAATACCTTCAATTTTGCGTGAGTAGGCAAGTTATTGTTTGTAAATACGTTGTGCCAAATACAGTTAATCCCCAGCTTGGCAGTATTTAGTTTTTCTTTTAGATGATAGTTGAAGGATAAAGTAGGAGTTAGGTAAAAACCTAAATATTTATATTTATCTACAATTTCTATTTTTTTACCACCATACTCCCAATTACCCTTACACCTTCCACATCTTTTCCTGCAAATCATAATTTTGGATTTATCAAGATTAACTTCGAGCCCCCATGTATTACTGTATACATACAATTTATTAATCATATCTTGCATTTTCACTGGGTCGTCACTAATCAGAACAATATCATCTGCATACATCTGAACATTTACGACAATATCTTCTATTCGCATACCTCCGCCTATTTCTTCAACTAAATCATTAATGTAAATGCTAAATAAAATTGGCGAAAGAAGGCACCCTTGTCTCAAACCATTAGGAGTATCGAAAAACTCTGACATTCCCTCATTACCCCAAACAGCTGCACGTGTACTATCATACAGACATTTAATTATATTAACAAATTTATTGGACAAGCCACATTTGAATAGTTTATAAAGTAGAAGCTCTCTTGGTATGGAATCGAAAGCAGCTCTGAAATCAACAAAAAACAAATATATCCGGTTTACAGAGCGCTTTTGAAATTGTAATTTTATTAAATTAATTAAATTAAAAATATTATCTATTGTGGAATAACTTTTACGAAAACCTGCCTGGAATTCGGAGAGAACATCATGGACTTCCAGCCAAAGTTGCAGTCTATTTAATAATAATCCTGTAAACAATTTTGCATCTGAATTAATGAAGGATATTCCTCTATAATTGCTTACTTGACTGGAATCCCCTTTTTTATACAAAGGAAAGATAAGCGAATCTTTAAAATCCCCTGGAATGCGTTGGTTATTATATATTTCATTAAAAACTACTATTAATTTATCTAAGAAACATTTAGGGGCATTCTTATAAAACTCGTAAGGAATCCGATTTGTACCTGGGGCTTTACCGTTACCTGCGTTTCTCAAGACTATCTCTAATTCCGAGGGCAAAAACTCATTATCAAGTAAATCATCTTTACATATTGGCCCAGTATAAGTTATACGCGGCGGAATGATTTTATTTGAGAGTAAACCTTGAAAATAATAATAATAATAATAATAAACTCTTTATTGATTGTCCCGGGAACTAGTCCCTTAGGAGCAAATTATACAGATACATATAATAGGCTTCAGTGCCTTAGAGTACTATATAAAAGAACAAAACAAATGGACCAAATTAAAATGAAAAAAAAAAAACTGAGAAAAAAATTATAAATAATGAGGAAATCTTCTGGTGATAAAAAAAAAAATAAAAAGAATAAAACTAAGTAAATCCTTATTGACTTGATATGAAAAATAACTTATATAAACTTATTTACACATACACTAAATGGATCATATATTTTAAAGATAAATAAATAATAAAGGCCTATACCAATCCACAGTTAAACTGTTTACAATTGTTCGGGAAACTGCGTGGATAGGAGGTGATTGAACAGGCGGGATTTAAAGGTAGGGAGAGTGTTGGAATGACGAATGAAAGGGGGGATAGAGTTCCATAGGGATGAGGACCGGATAATGATAGATCTTTCAAAAGCTGACGTTCGGTGGGCCGGAGTGTACAGATCTGAAGACCTAGAACGGGTACTGCGGGAATGAACAGAGGATTTGAAGTGGAGAAGTTCGGTGATGTATGAAGGACGGCGGGATCGGATTACTTGGAAAAGGAAAGAGGCCAGGAAATATTTGCGGCGGTAGGATGGGTATAACCACTTTAACCTTTCGTATAAAGGTGAAACGGAGACGTCTCTTGGGACCCCAAAGATAAATCGTACGAAACAATTAAATAAACGTTTTAGTTTAGCTTCGAGATCCCCAGAGACACCCCCATACACCGCACAACAATAGTCAAAGTGGGGAAATACCAGGGAAGTGACCAGGAGCCTACGTGTTTCAGGTGGTAAAAGGCTTCGGAGGTGATTTAATTGCTTTAAGGTAGAGAAGGTACGGCGGGAAATATTGGAGATGTGGTTTTTCCAGGAAAGGGTTTGGTCAAAGGTCATTCCGAGGTTTTTGACAGTTGGATAAAATTTAATGGGATTATTATTTAGGAGCAGGGTAGGGATGTTAGGGACGGTTTTAAGGAGGTAGTTGGAGCCTATTAAAATTGCTTTCGTTTTTTATGCATTCAGCTTCAACTTGTTAGCCTCTGCCCAGAGACTGATTCGATTTAAATCATCCTGAAGCTTTTTTGTTGCAGAGGATAGCTCGGAGGGAGGAAAGGATAGGTACACCTGGAAATCGTCTGCATAGATATGATATTGGGAGTGATGGATCTGACGGGGAAGGTCGTTGATATAAATGGCGAACAGAGTGGGGGATAGAGAGGAACCCTGCGGAACACCACAGGAGAGGGGAAGTGTCTTGGATGGGGGTTGGCCTGGAACGACTACAAACTGTGACCGGTCTGAAAGAAAGGATTTGAACCAATGTAAGGCGCTGCTTGATAAATGGAGCTTTTGTAATTTGGTGAGAAGGATATTGTGGTCAACGGTATCAAAAGCTTTGGAGAAGTCAAGAAGGATGAGAATAGTTAATTTTCGGTGTTCGATGGACGTTTGGAGGTCATGGGTAATTTTCAGGAGAGCAGATTGAGTTGAGTAGCCAGTTCGGAAGCCCGATTGGAGAGGGTTAATGAGGGAACGTTCTTCTAGGAAGTTTGATAGCTGATTTTGAACGAGGCGTTCTAACGGTTTTGAGAGGTTTGAAAGGAGAGAGATTGGACGGAAATCTTTCATTGAGGAAGGGTTTGCGGTTTTGTTTAACGGTCGGACTAGGGCGGTTTTCCAGGAAGTAGGGAATATGGAGTTTTGTAAGGAAAAGTTGTAGATGTGATAAAGAACAGGAATAAGTGCTGGGAGACAGGATCTTATTAGCTTTACTGGGATATCATCGGGACCATAATCGTTGGTGTGGGATTTTAGGATAGCAGTAAGTAGGTCTTCGTAGGTTATGTGAGCAAAAAAGAAATTTTCCGGATTAAAATGATGCTGATTAAAATCAGCAGGTTGGGATGAATTAGAAGCGATGGATGAAAAATGATTATTGAGATCATCTGGAGAGAGCTGAAGGGAGCTAGGGTTATTGGAACCTGGTAGGGATAATTGTCGGATTATTTTCCATTTGCTTTTAGGATCGTGGGCATTGGTAAGAGCATTGTGGAAGTGAAGGGATTTAGATCGTCGGATTTCGGATTGGGTCACATTTCTAAGTTTTTTGAAAGACGCATAATCAGCTGCCAAACGGGTTCGCCGAAATTTGCGCCTTGCAGCTTCCCTTCTTTTTATCATATCCTTTATTTCAGGAGTCAGCCAGGGTGCAGCAGGACGACGCAAGGTTCGGGTTTTCAGTGGAGCATGGATATCTAAAATGGATTTTAAATTTGAGGTGAGGATGGAAACCATAGGATCGATTGAGTCATAGGAATATATGGTGTGCCATTGAACGGATTCAAGGTCGGATTGAAGGGATTCATAGGAGAGGAGATCTAAATTGCGGAATGATATCACCTTGGGAGTAAAACGTTTGACGGGGAGGTCGTATGAGATCTGAATGAATGAAAATACGTTTTAAAATCTGTAATACTAATGAAATGCTTTATATTTTAATCAAAAAGTCAACCAAATCATTTACAATAAACAAAAACACAATCAAATCATTTAACCCGACAAGTTAAAGAGAACAAATTCAAGCTATATAAAATCCAGTTTTTTAGGGAACATCTCTCATATCACCTACCAACCGTCTGTATAATTATATTTTTGATTAACAATTAACAATTATAATTTTAATTCACATGCCATCTCGATTTCTAACGCTGTTTTTTCAAGATATTTAGATAAGTTTCATACCAGAGCTTATGTTTCCCATTTCAGTTATCACCAGGGCCCGGATTTGTTTGCGTGCTTCTTTAAAATAGTGGACCAGATATGATTACGAATTAGAGTACGCAGATCTAATTAGTCATGTTTTATTTAGCATATTTGATGATAACTGCATATTTTTGCATATTTTGATGATCTAATAAAGTATTAATTTATTAATGTAAAATTTTCGGACTTTTTGACCACCCGCGTCATTTTCACCCTAAATTTAATAAAGTAAACAATACACGATCGGGGTTATTCGCCGTAAATAAGTCTTCTTCTTCGAATTAATGATTATTGGGATTCCCGACTTTCCACCGTTTTTAGTAAATAAAAATATAAATCGCATCCCTGGCCATGTTGGAGAAGCTTTGAGAATAAAAAAAACGGAAGGCGTTTTATTTATGAAAAATTTAGGGCTTAAAATCCAGGAAAATAGAAATTAAATTTTAGACGGGGGTAATTCAATTGTTTTCAGCGATTTGGACAATGACCTAATAATTTTAGGCCCTTATAAATTTGCTCCCTTAGTTCATATTAGTTCATATCGAAAGATCATTTTCGAATTATAAAAATATTTCAAACGATAGAAGGTTAGGATCCACAGAAAAAAAATTAGAAATAAAAAAAAAACCTCTACCACTACAATGAATGGTCCTGGGTGCAGAAATGTGTAAGGAAGTAATTACTTTACCTTGGTCAGCGGTCGTGCAAGGAGGTGATCACGGTCAAGATAACGCTCAACCGTCTGGTTTTTCCCCTTAATTTTCAATTAAGAGTACATTTAGAAATGCAGAGTAGAATGCCCAAATTTAGAAATGCATTTAAAATTTAGTATAAGAATACCAAAATTTAGTATAAGAGTACCCAAATTTAGATATGCAGTTAATAATTAATTTTATATTTTATATTTAATAATTGTTTTTTATATTTTTTTAATTTAGTTATCTTTATTCATGTTATTCGTTTATTCTTCTTGTTATCTAATAAGTCTGAATTATTTTTACATTTTAGTTTTAAATGCTTTTAATATTATTATAGGAGATAGGCGGGCGCAAGCTACGGTGCTGCTTCTGCGACGGTGCTACAGGAACTAGAGAAACGGGGATAAAAGCCGGGCCATTACCTGGGATTCATAGGGTTTTTGGCGTTTTTAATTTATTTTTCCATGATTAAAACCCGATTGAGCAAAAAATCATTTGAAAAATATCTAATAGGTATTGCTCGGTCCCTCAGTGTTCAATTAGAAAATCAAAAGACGTGTCATTCCCTTTTATTTCCAAAAAATAAAAAGCTTCTTAAAGAGTGGATTGCAAAATTAAGAATAGATAAGCCTGTATCGAAATATATGGCGATATGTAGTCTTTATTTTAAAGAAAGAGGCTATATTTATCCAGGTAAATATTAGTATTTGACATTTTATTATTCCAAAATGCTAGTTTTATGCAAATAACATTGAGACCATAGTGTCATAGATTTGTTTTTCTTTTTTATTTTTCCCCATTTTTCTATTACATCCGTTGTGCTTAATTGTTCCATGTTTTCAATGCGAAGCCTGAAAGTTTTGACAAATAAATAAATAATATGACAAAGAATCTAAGCTGTCATAACAATGATTGTGTGAATAGGTAATTAATGTTATTACTAACCGAAAAACGTCGAGTAAAGTTACAATGATGTGTTTGCATTTACCAGAACTACCAGCTTTACACGTACAATGACAAGAAAATTGCTTATTATTATTAATAAATTTGATTTCCACTTTTATTTGATGGGGCAGTCCTTTAAGATTGCTAGTTTAAAGGCACGAGGCTTGTAAAATAACTGTTTTTTTATTTTTAGATATTATTCCACATGTAATTATGTGGTTTGCATCAAGGATAGCCAGCCCTTCAATTAATGGTCTTTTAAAATTACCAATTATCTCTATCACATCAACTATGTCTAACACCGTTCTTTCCGACATTTTGCAAAACTACTAGCGCACCCTATATTCGATTGCGCCCGCCTATACTTATATGTTGGATTAAGATTATAAAAAAAAAAATTAAAATCATTTTGGTTTCATTAATAAATAGTCTCCTCCACTCCCCTTCCTGTGAAATATTTTATACACATTAGTAAGTATCTTTGAATTTTACAGTTGTTTAATAGCATATTTTTAGGTTTTATGCTGCATATTTTATAGTTTTTTGCTGCATATTGTATGGCATATTTTGACGCTTTTTACTGGATAAAAATCCGGGCACTGGTTATTACAAACCGTTGATATCATATTTTAATTATAATACATGAATTAATTTATTTGATTTAACTATATTGAATTTTTGTTTTAACTATATAATATTTTTTGTATAGATAGATAGATAGAAAATACTTTTATTGATACTAATTACAAATTCCAAAATTTTATGTTATTAGGATTAATTGTCATATTAAATTATCATAGTTCTTACTCAACAATTCACTAAAACCAAAAGTATCTAAATACAATACAGATCAACAGTTGAATGGTTAACTAACAAAATCCCCTCTCCCTTTTTGTTAGTTAATATGAATTATTATTGTTTATTTGTAGATATGTTTTGCCAGATTATTTTAATGAAGTATACACCGTTTTAATAAAGGAGTAAATTGCATTTAATTTATCTATACTGTCAATATGGAGAATATTTTCCAGTGAAAGTAGATCACCGTTTATTGTGATATAGCTAAGCAAATACTTGTTTCAATAATACGAGTAAGATGGGCATTATAATAACAGATGCTTTAATCGGCCCCATATATGTTCCTGGCAACTTTCGCAAATATCTTCCGATTTTATAATTTTAATTTTTTTTTATTTTCATAAAGTTTCACATAATCATTGTTGGAAACTCTGAGCTGACTAACTTGTCTTATTTGATGATCTCTATCGTTAAATAACAATGACCCAACACTTATTAAGTTATTAAATTAATGTATTAATAATTAAAATTTTTGATAAGAAATAATTCAGGTAACTCACTAGAGCTGCCCAGTCTTCACCATTTAAATATTTGACCATTTTACCTTTTACCATTTGACCATTTTTCCTCATTCCCTCTAATTTTGTGGCGTCCATGTTAGTGTAGTGTTCACATCGTTTCTCGTGTCAGCCTTAGTGAAAAAGTTATTTCCAGCAGTAGCTCACAGTTACTTACTCAAAAGTGAGTACTTTTCTCTACATAGCCAATTTTTATAATTAATTCTACCAACATGCCTTCAACTCGACGTGGTGGCGATAATAAAGCTGGAGTACAGGGTGAACCTAATAAAGAGCAGCCTGCAGGGTCACGTGATCAAGAGGAGGTTATACGCTCTGTACTGAAGGATGAAATTGAAAAACTCCTTTTGTCTCCAGAATTTATTTCCACATTAGCTTACAAGGTCATGACAGCAATAAAAGAACAGATTTCTGTATTAATGGCAAAAGAAGTTGATATTAAAATTAAATCTCTCAATGAGGAGGTGGAAAAACTCAAAAACGAAATCGACCACCAAAACCAAATTCGAAGAGAGGCTTCATTGGTGATTCACAAAAAGAATGAAACGGAAAACTTTAATAAAGAAAAATTTGTGAAATTGACCATTGAAAAAATGGGTCTCTCCTTAGAGCTGGGAGATTTTGAGATTAAAACAATTAGCCGTATGAAACAAAACCACAAGACTCTATTGCTGGAATTTAGAAATAAAGAAATAAGGAACAAAGTATTTTACTCTAAATCAAAGTTAAAAGGTTCCGAAATTTCAGTTCATGAAGACTTAACACCCACTCGTCGCATAATTTATAAACGTGCAAAGGAGGTTTTTGGTGTTAAAGAAGTTTGGACCAATAGTGGTGTTATATTCGTTAAAAATAAAGGAGAAAAGCTAAAAATAAGCACCCTTGGAGAATTAGCTAACCTTCTTAAGTTATAACCTTATGCAGTCAGTACTTACATTTAGTTTATAACAATTTAGTCCTTTCACAATCAACAACTCAGCCGTCGAAAAAGATAGAAGGAGGGAGAAATGAGAAAGAGGGAATATTGAAGAAAGTCACCAAAAATATTTATTTGATTCAACAATCTTATTTGCCCAAGCAGAACACGGAGAGAGAAGAGGGAAGAAGAAAGGGTATGAAAAGGAAGACATACGTTATTCAGATGAAAATGCCTTATCTCTCAGATTTTTGACTACAAAAATTCCACACTCACTAAACAATTTATTTGAATGACTCATTGAAACTGATATCTGTTTAAAGAGATAGGCACTCAGAAGGTAACTGGCATTATACATTGTTTATTAAGAATACGGTAAACATCAATTTGTTTTTGTTTGTTTGATATCTCCTTGTCCTATGCATTGTAAATATTGAAAATATTTCATTCATGCTGAAAAAGTTTGTTAGTTGCTTTTTTGTTTGTAAATATCTATTTTTTTTTTTCTATTATATTTTTATTTTGCTTCGTTGCTTCTACTGCTTCGTAAAATGGCTAATGAGAGGATTGCAAGAATGGTATATGACAATGTAAATATTTCATTCATTACGAAAAAGTTTGTTGGTGGCTATATAGTTTGAATATATTTATATATTTAAGTATATTTTTGTCATTCTTTTTTTTTTTTTTTTTCTTTTTTTTTTTCTTTTTTGCTTCTTTATTTTTGGTAAAATGGCTAAAAAGAGGATTGTAAAAATGGTAATAAGACAATGTAAATATTTCAATCATGCCAAAAAAAAAAGTTTGTTGGTGGCTATATAGTTTGAATATATTTAATGAAAATTATGTGTATATGTATGTATGTGTGTGTATATGTATATATTATATCGACGCTTTGTAGTTGTTTAATAAATCTCAATAGTAGCAATAATTTTTTCAGGGATATGTCCTAATTTGTTTAAAGGCATGACATGAACCGCTCGCCATATTTCTTTGTTATTACTTATATACATACATTTTTCTTTCTCTTTTTGTTTGTCCTATTTTATTTTATTGTTTATTCTGTTATTATTATTTATTTTCTTTCTGGAAATCTTCCTAAGCTTCTTATTATGATTAATCCATCCATTTATTTTCTTGAATTACTTTTCTTTATTATATTTTCTTTTATTCATTTTATCCCTATAGTTATTTACAACAAGTACAATGATCGTTCCTATTCCCATCCCTACCCTATGATAATAAGTTCACTCTTCCCTAATGAGGTTTGCACTCGACCTGGTCCTTATGTTTTGAATGTCTATGGGCCCATTACTTGATATGAGCCTTTGGGAGGAGGAAGTCGACCCGGCTGAGGATCTTGCCCCAATCGTGGGCCCCCTGGCTGACTTGGTGAGGTGTGTAGGAAAGGATAGTGGGGTGCTGAGAATAGCTCATATAAACGCTGAGTCTCTGATGGCGCATATCGATGAGGTGAGGCTGATTTTTCAGGAGGTTGAGCTTGATGTGTTGGCTGTGAGTGAATCTTGGCTAGTACCGTCCCTCTCTTCGAACAGCGTAGGTGTTGACGGATACGAGCTATACCGCACCTAATCAAAATCAAGAGGAGATGTGGCAGTTTATGTCAGGAATGACTACCCTGTTGTTGAGCTTGAGGCTTCTGCTTACATCGAAAATCATCCCGAATACCTTTTTCTTGAGGTTCGAACACCTGGTGGGAGTATTTGTGTCAGTGTGGTATACCGCCCTCCAAAATGTGGCTACTTTTCTGAAGTTGAGGACGTCCTATTACGTCACAGAAGCCGATATTGTAATATTATACTGCTTGGAGATCTCAATACGGATCCTTCAGCTCGTTCATTCAACTCCAACCAAATGGTTTCCGTATTTCGAGGGTTAAACTTACATATACTCCCTTTCCAAGCTACGAACCACACTCACACTGCGACAGTAGACTCCGAGACCTAGATCGATCATATTGTTGTATCGGATCCTTCAAAAGTTAGGCGTCATGGACAGGTCCATGTTCCGGGAATCTCGACCCACGATTTTATCTTTGCCTTATACAAGAAAGGCCCTTCATTACTCAATATTTCTCCTGGACAAAGCAGAAACCTAAAGAAGATAGATCTGGAAGCTTTTAAAAATGATATTCAGAAGATTGACTGGTCAGATGTATTTGATAGTGTTGACGTCAACGATAAGGTTGAATTGTTCAGCAGGAAGGTGGCAGAACTTTATGATAAACATGCACCAGTGCGGACGTGTCGACGACGAAAAACAAAGCCCTCTCCTTGGATGTCTGAAAGTATCCGGTCCCTAATGGCGAAAAGAGACTTTTTTTCTTCTGGATGTCCATAAGAAGCGGATCTGAAGAGAATTCTTTACAATACAAGCTTTACAGAAATAAAGTAAAGACGGCTATACGCGATGCTAAAAGAATAACTAGGAGAATGCATAACTAGCAGTCTCGATAGATGTTCGCACTGCGAGGTTTGGAAAGAGCTGAAAAAGCATAGAGTCATTGGCGTGAGTGGAAATAACGTTGATATTATTTGTAACTTAGACGAATTAAATCGCTTTTTCGTTTCTCATCCTCTTGGCCCTGGAAGAGCGATAACTGAACCAATGCCGACTAATGAGGATGTTGATGACCTTATCTTTGATGGGATCACCGAAGATGATGTGGTTTGGAATCTAAGACGAGTGAGGACTGGTGCAGCGGGGTAGATGGACTGACTAAGACGATGATTGAGAGGTTGGGAGCCACCCATGTCCTGGTAGATATCCTAAATGCTTCCCTGCGACAATGTAGTTTCCCTGAAGCGTAGAAGCGCACCATCATCAGGCCCATTCCTAAGAAACCAAAGCCCAAGACTCTTTCTGAATACCGGCCAATTGCTCTCCTACCCGTGTTGTCGAAGATTCTAGAGAGGATAGTAGAGAGGGATTTGAGAGGATTCTTTGAAAGCAATGGCCTTCTGTCTCCGCACCAATCAGGCTTTAGACAGGGGCGAAGCACGTGCACAGCGTTACATACTGTTTTGGCCGATATACGAGTAGCCATGGATAAACGTATGGTAACAATATTCGTCTCTCTTGATTTCGAAAGGGCTTTCGACTCTGTCGATCATGAACTATTACTAGGTAAACTCGGAAGCTTTGGTGTAGGGGAGCAGGTGCTCCAGTGGCTTAGTTCATATCTCAAGGTACGAAAGCAGCAGATAAGAATTCCTAACAGCCATTCTGAATGGCTGGAGAGCAGTGCAGGCGTTCCGCAGGGATCTGTTCTTGGGCCCCTGCTTTTCCTAAGTTATATCAATGATATAGTTAGGGCTATCAAGTACTCCAAGATCCACATGTTTGCAGACGATGTGGTGATTTGGGCATCTAGTCTACCGGAGGATGTAAATGCAACCATGGAACGAATCAATGAAGATATCAGGGATCTTCACCGGTGGGCCTCAACTAACAGACTTCGCCTCAATTGTGGAAAATCTAACTGGATGCTGGTAGGTAGCCCTAAGCTTATTGTAAAGGCCAAAAAGAATGCTTCGCTGCCTCAGCTGATGATTATTGACCAGATCATACCCAGATCTGAAAAGATAAAATATCTTGGTATGGTGGTGAACTGCTCCTTGACATGGAGAGACCAGGCTAGCCTCGTTGTGGGTCGTGTTCACGGAGTCCTGCACTCTCTCACAAGATGGATACGATTCTTATCAGCCGAAGCGAAAAAGAAGATAGTCTCAGCTCTGATACTCCCCATTGCCTGGTACTGCGACTCAGTCTACATAGATATTCCCAACTCAGAAGATGCCAGAATACAGAGAGCGCTCAACGCGGCTATACGGTTTATCTTCTGTATTAAAAGAGATGAACACATTAGTCGGAACATAAAAGAGTTATTCTGGTTGCGAGCTAAGGAATATAGAAGGCTCAACCAACTCAAGGAGGCTGATGTCCGTAGCAAGAAGAATCCTTGATTCTGGAACCCCCGAAGACCTGCACAATCGTTTCGAAATAGTAAGAGGCTTAGTATATATAATCGAAATAGTAGCGAGAGGCTTCAGGGCAGATTCAGGATACCGGCATGCAGGATGGAGATCATGAGGAATGCATTCCACGTTGCGGCAGCGAGAGAGCTCAACAAGCTTCTTAGTAGAGGTGAGATCGGCGTCTTTCTTCCGCAAGGCTTGTCTCCGACGGGCCAGTCGAGTGCACCTTAACATCTCCCATCCATTTCCAATTACCCAATCCCCTTCCTTCAACCCCTTTTCCATTTGCATTCATCCTACATTGATAATTTTTTTTTTTTATTATTGTTTTTTTTTTTTTTTTTTTTTTTTTTTTTAATTTCTTATATATTAATTTTTCCTTAGAGGTGTGTTTTTACTTTACCCCCATAAATATAAAGCAACATAAAAAAATAAACGAAGAAAGGCAGTGAAAATGATATTTGTCTATCTATAAGCTGTCATCTTGATGTTACACTTTACTTTATCTTATTAAATGTATTATATTTTTATTCATTGCTGTAACCATATGCATATATTTGAATGTAAGAAAGGGCCAAAGGCCCTAAGACAATAAAGAATCAATCTAAGATTTTACATCCACCTAAATAATGGAATAATGGAATCCTCCATCTTTCTTCTCTTCAACATTGCACATTGAAAAATTGTAATTCTTCCCCTGAATAATTGGTTGGTAATTCAACCCTAACTGTACATATGCTGCCTATATCAGATATAGATAGATTCGAATGAATATAATCAATATTAAAAGATAATTGTTTATAGATTAGATGATATTGGCCGTTTAATGCTCTTTCTCTATAACATGTGTCATAGTATATAATCAGGCTGGATTTCAATGATTTTAAATCTTTCCTCAACTGCTCAGTAGAAGTGAAAACTGGGTTGAAGTTACATTTAACTTTCTTGGACCAATTCAATCACTCCCTAAACCATAAGATTTTCTTTTGGATCACTTTTTCCGCAACCAATTTTGTTAGAAGACATCCATCTAGATCCAGCGTCTTCAATATGTATTTATATTGCAAATAAAAGTAAATATGTATTTATATTGCAATTCAAAAGTAAAAACACGAATCTGTGTTTTAGCCTCTATATGTATCATGTAATTTGAAGTATTTCCCGGCAACCTATTTTCTTAACGAAGGTCTGCTGGACACTTTCTATTTTATCCGTATATTGATAGCCCCAAACTTGACTTCCATATGTAAGAATCGATCTACAAACCGTTTTGAAAAGGTCATATTTTACTGGAAGAGTAATGTGCTTATTTATAAATAGGTTAATCCAAACAGACCACGTAAAGCATGTCAAGCCGTTTATTGAAGTGATCTGTGAGTGTCAAACTTGGAGGCAATACAATCCCTAAATACTTATATCGGTTAAAGACCTTTACCGGTTGATCATTCACGGGCGCAATCGACTATAGGGTGCGATAGTAGTTTTGCAAAATGTCGGAAGGAACGGGGATAGACATAGTTGATGTGATAGAGATAATTGGTAATTGTAAAAGACCATTAATTGAAGGGCAGGCTATCCTTGAGGCAAACCACATAATTACATGTGGAATAATACCTAGTAGTAAAAAAACAGTTATTTTACAAGCCTCGTGCCTTCAAACAAGCTTGAAGGACTGCCCCATCAAATAAAAGTGGAAATCAAATTTATTAATAATAATAAGCAATTTTCATGTAACTGTACGTGTAAAGCTGGTAGTTCTGGTAAATGCAAACAAATCATTGTAACTTTACTCTACGTTTTTTGGTTAGTAATAACATTAATTACCTATTCATACAATCATTATAGGAGCTGTCATTTTTATGACAGCTTAGTTTCTTTGTCATATTATTTATTTATTTGTCAAAACTTTCAGGCATCGCATTGAAAACTTGGAACAATTAAGCACAACGGATGTAATACAAAAATGGGGAAAATTAAAAAAGAAAAACAAATCTATGACACTATGTTCCCAATGTTATTTGCATAAAACTAGCATTTTGGAATAATAAAATGTCAAATACTAATATTTACCTAGATAAATATAGTCACTTTGTTTAAAATGAAGACTACGTATCGTCATATGTTTCGAAACAGGCTTATCTATTCTTAATTTTACAATCCACTCTTTAAAAAGCTTTTTCTAATTTTCTTCTCAAATTTAGTTGGAAGATAGTTATATTATAATTGATAATTAATTAGCAAAATTATCTTCCTTTTTCACCATAAATATTTATTTACAGCATAACATGTTGACGTTTCAGGGCTGTTTCCCCGTACATTAATTTTTATATCTATTAACATTTAATGATCCAATCACTAGTTTAATAATTTAGATAAAATGAATTAAAAATAACTTACATAAATAATTTGTCAATCGTATGATTGATGGTCTTTTAATAAATATTACAATAAATATATCAATGTCATATGCAAAAATACACCGTTATATATGTCAGCTCATACTTGTCCATTTACTATTTCTAATTGACATGGCTGCTGGACTCCGTCCTATATATTTTCACCCTGTTAATACTGAATCCCTTGTCCCCCATCTGATTGTGATAATTGTGGTTTTTTGTAATTATTAGTTCACTATTGTTGATTAAAATATTTTTATTTTATTTAATATGTCCATGTAATGGGTTCCAACATTTTTTGTACCTGTTTTATAATTGACTGTAATTTTATTGTTCTTAGTTAGGTGTATGGCCTCCAATAACTTTCTATTTTTTGTATTACTTTCCATGCCTAATATATTGGTTTTTTCAAAATTAAATTTGTGTTGTAGTTTGATACTATGGACTGCCAGTGCTGTAGTGTTGATGTTTTTTATATTTTTACAATTTGATATATGTTGCTTTAACCTGGTCTTTAGTTTTTTTTTAAGTTTCACCAATGTATATTTTTTCACAATCCATGCAATCAATTTTGTAAATAATATTTTGTTTTTCATAATTATCTATCCTATCTTTCATATTACTTAAATACTTATTAATTTTGTTACTATTATATAAACCCAATTTTTTATCTTCCAGGTCATATTCTTTTATAGTATTTTTTATACTATCTGTTAATCCTGGGATGAATGACATTTTATAATATTGCTTATATTGATAGCCACAATTCTTTTTATTTGAAATTGTGTTATTCCCATTGTCATCACTCCTTGTTTTACTTAGGTTAATAGAGTTTTGATCATGATTATTGTTTCCATTAGTCATTACATTTTCATTAAAAAGTTGTGTAATAAGTTGTTGTTTATTTTTATTTTTGTTTTTTAGTATTGTTTTTTCATTTTCTATTATTTTCTTGGATTTTTTATTTATCCTATGCTCCACTTCTGTTTGTTTTTTATTGTTTATGCCATACCACAATTTATTAATTAATTTTATCGGATAAAAGTTTTCTTTTAATATATCATATACCTCTGTTTTTATTGTTTTCATGAAATCTTTATCTGTCAACTTTACGGATCTGAATATTAAGTTTTTAGCTGTATTGATTATTTGTATTTTGGGATGATTAGAGAAATAATTTAGTATTCTATTACTGCATGTTTCTTTTTTGGTCCATTTCGTGATTGTTTTGTTGTTTTTTATGTACACCTCTATATCCAAGAATCTGATTCTATTTTTCATTGCTCTTTCCATTGTAAATTTGAGTCTATTATTATTATCATTAAATATTTTCATTATTTCTTCACCTTGGTTCTTCTTTACAATTAAAAACAAATCATCTATATATTTTTTAATTATTATAGGCTGATAAGTTATTTTATTAATTTGTGATGATATCAATTTGTTTAAATATATTCCACTCATGTTAACAGATAGCGTCGATCCCATTCCTAGTCCCCACAATTGTTTATAATTATTGTTTTTATATTTGAAGTAATTAAATTTAGTACATAAACTAATTCCCTCCAAAAAAAATTTTTATCTTTATTTGGGGTACTGTTTTTTACTATTTCCCAACTCTCCTCGATAATCTCTAAACATTCTTCTACAGGGATGTTAGTAAATAATGATTGAGCATCCAGGCTTATCATTTCGTGTTCCCTCTCATCATAAACTATGTTATTTAAATTTTCATAAATTTTGCCAATCCCTAACATGGGCCATTTATGCTATTTATGATGGGTCTCAAGCTGTTTTCTTTATTGTGCAGTTTGATTAGCCAATACATGGGCTAGGTATTGTGCAATCAGTGGCTAGTATTTTGTTTTTTGTATATTTATGTATATATCCCATTTTATGTAGTTTTTGTACATATTTGTTAATTTTTTCTGTAAGTTCTATAATTGGGTTATTTCTCATTATTCTATACGTGTTTTTGTCATCTAATAATTTTTGCATCTTTTCATCATATTCTGTCTTGTACATAATTGCTAATTTTTTAGTTTTATCTGATGTAATTATTATAATATTCTTATTTTCCTTTAAAAACTGTTACAATAATTTAACGTCTTTATTGATTTGTATGTTTATGGGGGAATTTATTTTTTTATTTTTCTTATCTGACATAGTTATTTATTAACCTTCCTAATACCACGGGGGTCGCTTACAACCCCACAAGCTCTTTTTCTAGTGTTAACTTGTGAAAACAATGTATCAATTTTCCTACGAATTTACGACATTTGTCTCAAAACTATCTAGAATGCAATGAGCAAGTTTCCATGAAATTTCCTGTGATACCAAATAACGCAGTTCCTCATTTCCAAAAAAAAAAAAAAAACAGGTTGGGGTCCCTCCGGGACCCCCTTGGTATTAGCCGTAGGCGAATTTCTTCGGAACTATTTAGATTCACAGTGAATGTTTGCATGGAGCAAACCTTTCCTAGAAGTGCCTAAGTAATGGAATCGCATTCATTCCCAATTATCTCTGCGCAATCTTGTTCTCACGAAAAATTAATTTTAGAATTTCTGTTAATTCCCCTCCCTAGCCATTTGTTCTTCTTTCCAAGCTAAATTCAGTGTCAGTTAATGTTTAGTCTTTGTAAGAAGTGAGTCAGTAGTGATTGTTCTCATTATGGAACCACCAGTGTCCTCTCGAACAAAGAAAATTGTAGAACAGGCGATCAGATTTTCTTCTGATTTCCATTACCAAGAACCAGAAGATATAGGGCCTGTTGATGATGATATCTTGTCAGATTCATCTGATGTGGAAGATGTTCTGGATTGTATTGATGAAGTACATGACGAAGTAAAAAATGATGAGGATGAAGATCCATCCTTTGAAGAATTGGGTGATTTATATTTTTCAAAGATGAGACTGCCTGGCTGAAAGAACCAATTGTTCGGAGAAGATTGAGGTCATCAAATGTGATCCATTATCCAGCTGGACCCACATCACATGTTGATAAAAAAGATGCATATTTTTTTAAATTATTTTTATCACCCGAAATTATAAAAATTGTTGTGAATTACACTAACCAGAGGGCCCTAGCAGAAATAGAAAAATTCAACCTGAAGACACAGGGGACAAAAAAGGAATGGATTCCAGTAGACGAAACAGAAATGTATGCCTACATAGGGATTCTTCTGTGTAGTGGGGCAATGAAAAGCAACCGTGAACCTGTTAGAATGCTATGATGTTCAGATTATCTTTTTCAGAGGCCTATATTTGGAGCAACCATGTCCAGAACACGGTTTTCCCACATTTCGGCTTATCTCAGATTTGACGACATGACTACTAGAGAAGTGAGGGTGAAAACGGATAAACTAGCTGCGATTCGAGAAGTGACAGACTTTTACACGTCTCACTGCCAAAAATACTACAATACAGGATTTCATCTAACAATAGATGAACAGTTAGTTCCGTTTAGAGGAAAAGCCCCGTTTAGAGTATACATGAAATCCAAACCAGCAAAAATGGCTTAAAAATTTGGGTAATGTGTGACAATGACACATCATACTGTAAAAATCTGCAAGTGTACTTGGGTAAAGTGGGTGGAAAACCTGAAAAGGAAAAGGGGAAACGAGTTGTTCTCGATTTAGTCAATATACTGGGACCTGGCTACGGAATCACCACCGACAATTTCTTCATATCCTTGACATTAGCAGAAGAGCTACTTGATAGAAACTTAACACTTTGTGGAACGCTGAGGAAATACAAGACATTCATTCCTGTAGAATTACTACCTTCGCGAAGCCGACCTCTGCATTCTTCAATTTTCGCTTTTCAGCCTGAAGTTACATTAGTTTCATATGTAACAAATATAAATAAATGTGTTATACTGCTTTCCAGTATGCACTACAAAGCTGAAATAGAGAAAGATGATCCACAAGAAAAGCCTTCAATAATTGCACATTACAACAATACAAAGGGAGCAGTTGACACTCTTGACAAAATGGTCAGCGAATATACTTGCAACAGGCAAACCAAGAGATGGCCAATGGTTTTGTTTATAAACTTGATCGATATAGCTGCAGTAAATGCATTTGTTCTTTGGGTAAACATTCACCCAGAGTGGAAACAAAATTACTTAGAAAAAAGGCGTTTGTTTTTGCTAACTCTAAGTAAGGTATTAGTTGAACCAGCCATAACAAGAAGAGTAAGGGACCCAACATTGCTCAATCTAAAAAGAGTCTAGAATGTTGAAGAAGGTCTTGGAAGGTTTTGATGATGGTGATGAGATTGACACTCAAGAAGAAGAAGACGCAGAACCAGCCGCAACCACGTCAGCATGTCATGAAAAGAAAAGGAAGAGGTGTTATTTATGCTCAAGAAAAAAAGACTCGAAAGTAAATGTTGCTTGTTCTGTATGTAAAAATCATATATGTAAAATACACAGGACACAAAAAGTAGTTTGTTTGAATTGTAAATAAATTAACTTCCTTATAATAACGCGATAAAGGCGATTCATGTATAATTTCAAGAATGTATTCAATAAATGAAGTTTTTTTCTTTCAAATGTTTTTGAATTCCATTCCTTATATCCATTTTACCATTTATTATCACTAACAAGAAGGAATATTGATACTAGCATTAATAAAATAAGTAAGAAATGAAAAAATGATATTGGGGTCCTAAAAGGACCCCCGCGGTATTAGGTGTTTGTTTAAGACCGTGGTATTAGGAAGGTTAATGAACATATTCTGTTTCTAGTAGCATTTCTATGGTGATCTGAAATTTCTACATTTTCCACATCTATAATCACTTTAATTATGTCTTTATCTTTATTATGCATATTTAAACTAAAATTATCTCCCAGGGATAACATATTGATTATGTTTACTGGAATTACAAGGTTGGTTTTGTTTTCTACCCTATTATTTATTTTATGTAGATTGTTATATTGTTTAAGTATGTTATTTGAATGTTCATTATTTGGTTGGTTGTCAGTTAGCTTATCGATATAAATATTATTAGCATGTATGGAAGTTACCTGGTTGTTAATGTTATTACGGATTATATATGGTATAATTAATTTATTAATCTTAGGGGACTTTATGATCTTATTTAATAATTAAGACTTTAAGATATAAAAATTAATGTACAGGTTTTGAGAATGGGGAAACAGCCCCCAAAACGTCAACCTGTTATGCTGTAAATAAATATTTACGGTGAAAAAGGAAGATACTTTTGCTAAATTATTATCAAGAAGCTTTTTATTTTTTGGAAATAAATGGAATGACACGACTTTTGATTTTCTAATTGAACACTGAGGGACCGAGCAATACCTATTAGACATTTTTCAAATAATATTTTGCTCAATCGGGTTTTAATTATGAAAAAAAAATTAAAAACGCCAAAAAACCCTATGAATCCCAGGTACTGGCGCCGGGCCTATCCAGAAGCCGGTTCTATCCCCGTTCCTCTAGTTCCAGTCAAGAAACAGCATCGTCGCTTGCGCCCACGAATTAAACTTCCATGATTTACATTTACCAAGCTTTCCTCCCCCTTTCCTAAAAACCATGATATTTGACTTGGATAGATTTACATACAATCAAATTCCAAGTTTTAACATAATATTCCAACTCATTTATCATGTATTGTAAAACCAAAGCATTATCGGCAAGGAAAACTATATTGTCTGCGAACAGTAGGAGTTTTATTTTGCAGCCTCTAAGCCATAACCCTCCGCTTGGATGGAGGCAGGCTGCAACCCTGCTGAACTCCGGATAATGTTGTGATAAAAGTTTCTGACCGACCACGTTTACAGCAGAGAGATAATTTAGTATTCGAATAGAAACTTGCAACAGCTCTGATAAATTTTGTTGAAACAGCTAACTGTGACAGCTTGAAAAGAAGAGCATGCCTATCCACAGAATCAAAGGCAGATTTGAAATCTATAAAGAAGCAATAGATTTTCTTGATTCCTTCATGCCATTTAAATTGAATCATTAGTGAGAACAAAAATATTATCCATTGTAGACTAGCCTTCCCTAAAACCAGCCTGCTCCTCGCATAACAGTTTTTTCTCCTGTACCCATGACTTTAGCCTTCCAGCCAATAAATTGGTATAAACCTTCTTGACGGTGTCCTATAGGACTATTCCTCTGTAAATCCTAGCTTGATTTGGATCTTTTTTCCTAAACAATGAGAGTACAACAGCTTGATTCATGCTATCTGGAATCGATCCTTTATCAAAATAATTATTAATCAGTTCTAGCAGCAGTTCTAGAAAACTTTTAGGAGCGAACTTGTAAAACCCATAGAAAATACCATCTAGACCAGGTGCTTTACCATTTTTTAAATTTATTCAAGGTAGAAAGTAGTTCAGTAATATTGAAAGGACAATCAAGGCTAACGTCTTTTATGCTGCATGGAGCAGCATTATTGATATGAGTTACAGTTTGACTAGAATTAAAAACTTCAGTGAAATGATTGACCCAAACATTCATTTCAATATTATCTCCAAATTTTTGACCTCTCTTTTTCAATTTATTCACTTGAGACCAGAATTCACTCGAGTTTTTTGAATTTTTTATTGCATTATACAATACAATAGTTTTAAGAAAATCAATTTTTATTTTAAAAAAATATTAAATGAAAACATTTTTTCTGTAAAATTAGTTGAAGCAATTTTTTTTTACACTGCACACGCCTTTCTAAATCATATCTTCCGAAAGGATACAATGCTCAAAAGAATCTTCGCCTGCAGAAATAATAAAGAAAGGTCGAACGAGGCCACTTCTACCGACCACGAATCATTATTATTTTAAGACCAAAACTAGCTGAGTAGAGTAAATAGTTCCTGAAATACAGATTTTCTAAGTTGATCTAATTTTCCAAAATGGAAATTTTTATGCTTTGCTATGTAATGGGGGTTAATTTATTATTGTTTTTAATTAAGAAGTGATTAATGATTTAATGGGATGCCAGAGCATTTTCTAGGAAATGCTCAAACTAATAAAATATTTACTTCCCCTGATTACATACAACACCTTCCCCTTTTTATAATAAAATAAAAATATGATTCCCCTTTTATGAATCAAAAGATAAATTGGATTCCTCTCTCAAAGGCATATGTGGGGCAATATAATGTTGCATGCTTATAATATGAAGATATATAAATATATGATTAAAATAAATAAATAACTGCATATGTATTTATGGTAATTTTATTATTAATGATAAAAAAAAATGTATTAACTATTTGTTTATTAATATCAAAGCAAAGTAACAAAAATTTTATTTATTATGTATCTTTAAGAGAATTAAATGAGATTTTAATGAAATTGATGATTAACACTGTCATAGCTTACAACCATTACACATAAGACACAATAGACAAATAAAATAAATATGATTCAACGAAATGCAGCAATATATTAAAACTAATATATTACAAAATAATCAAACATCTATACATATTGGGTACTCATCTAGAAATTCCCAGGATCTATGACAGCTCTCTCAACTATTGTAATCTTTGATTGACTAATTAACCAATAGCGCCAAATGATGGTTTTAAGTCTTGTCAACTTGACACTCATCTTTACAATACAATACTTTTATGTTAGCGGTCGAAACGGCTATTCTCTGGTAAACAAAAACAGGATGTCTTGAATTTAGCACATTATCTTCCTAACAAGGAAATTGAAAGGAAATCAAGTTTCCTCACCTAGTCCTTCTACTAATTTAGTTATTAATTAAAATATTGATCAGCTGATTTTAAATTTAGACTCCTTATTAAAAATGAAAAATTTTGATATCCAACAAGATATATTGTATTTGATTACTTATTAAGTTTTCTAATTGGTAAGTGGCTCTATCATCAGCAATGACAATGATATATGACTATTTTTACTACCTCTTAACCTAATACATAGTAGCTTATTTTCATATCTAATCATATACAGTTATCTTTATATCATCAATCACAAGTCTGGTGTGAGTCAGTGAAGTATAACGTTTATCCATTTTAAAATTTTGGAAGGGACTGGTGAAGGAGGGGAAGGTTTCGAGGGGGGAGGTCACCAAGGGAGGGAAGGAGGAGGAGGAGGTGTGTCTATTGAACTATGAATATCTTAAAAATGTAAAATATTATAATATTTTTTTCACACTGCAAATGCCTTTCTAAATTATTTCTTCCGAAAGGAGACAATGCTCAGAAGAATCTTTGCCTGCAGAAATAATAAAGAAAGGGCGAGCGAGGCCGCTTCTACCGACCACGCATTATAGCAAGTGACGGTCTCGCGATTACTCTCCTCCGTCTGTGAGGGTTCCCTGCCCCAAAATATAATTATAGCTACATATTTTGAAACAGCGAGACATGTGCTACAACTTTTATTTGAAGTATTTTTTATTATTATTTGAAAAGAACGTTTGGTTACCTAATAACTAATTCCGATGTAAATTTTAACTCGAAAGATTAGCATATTTTAGAGAATTATGGCCAGATTATTAATATTAAGCAAAAACATTGTATAACATCTTTTAAAGAATAGATAAAGAGGAATAAAATGATAATAGATGTATCAATGTCGAATGAAAAATAGCTGGGCTATGAGCAATAACTCGAAGCGTCTCGAAACGGAGATTCAGGGGGGTCCCCGGGTTCTCGCAAAGGGGAGGGGTGGGGACTTTTAAAAAAATACTGCTTTCAGTCAGCACTAACAACTGGTAACAATTCAGCTTGTCTCTCATTATTCCCGACAAATGTTCATTTTTGGCCTTCATTGCCTGGGCTAATAATGATATAAAATCAAATAACACCACCTTAAGTATCTCGAAATATAATATTAAAATGTTTTGAAAATTCATTTATTTTTAAAAGTATAAGATTGTATAATTCATTACCTTTAGTTTCGAAAAAAATAAATTCTGATAAAACATTTAAAATAGAATTAAAGCAGTATCTAATAGATAAATATGAATAAATTGAAATATGAATATGATAAGTTGTAATAATTCATGTAAAATAAAGTTATGTACCTACTTTTAAATAATTATGTGAGAATGTAAGAAACCTGTAGAGTAATTCCAGTAATTAATAAACTTATGTATCTTTAAAGAATTATGTGAATGTAAGAATTAAGTATATAGAGTTGTTCCAGTTATTAATAAAATTATTTACTTTTAAATAATTATTTTGATGTTAAATGTTTAATGCTTAATGTTTGAGTTTTTGTTGTTCCAGTTATTAATAAAATTACGAACTTTTAAATAATTATTTTAATGTTATGTACTTTTAAATAATTATTTTTGATGTTAAATGTTTGAGTTTTTGTTGTTCCAGTTATTAATACAATTTTTTACTTTTAAATACTTATTTTAAATGTCATGTACTTTGAAATAAGTATTCACGTATACATATAAGTATTTATGTAATTTTAAATAAGTATTTTTATGTTAAATGTTTAATGTTTAATTTAAGCTTTAATTTTTAATGTTTGATGTTAAGTATAATGTTTAATGTTAATTTACTATTTAATAAAATTATGTACTTTTAAATAATTATTTTCATGTAAGAATCATTCAGAGCTATTCCAGTTATTATCTACTTATTATATGGTGGTGGTCCACACATATAATTATTAGGCCATTTATTATATAAATATAATGTATATTAATTGTTATTATATTATATTATATGAGGGCTATTATAGAAATATTGTATATGTGGATATAAATGAGAATGATTATAATTAGTTTAATTAGGTGCCCAAATAGATAATTGAATATATTTGAGTTTGTATAAATATGCTAACAAAGAACATAGGGCCAAACTTTGTACCCTAGCCATCCTTATCACCCCACTCTAAAAAGGGCCCAGAGGATTAATGGAGTGATTTTCGAATCTGTTTATCTTATCTTTGAGGTGCAGATGAACAGCTCTGGGATTGGGATTGTTGCGTTCTAGAATCATGGACGAACCTACTTTTTGCTAGTTTAATTTTTAACTCTGTATACCAGTTAGAAGTAGTTTTGTTACTTCCATCCTCTTTCAACTCTTCAACTCAATCTCTTCTTGCATTTTTAGTAAGGTGATCCATCATCCCAACATTCTTTTAACTACTTCTACTTCCATGCTTTCGTTTCCAGACTCTAAATGGATGATATAATTTGGAATATATTTCGGCCTATTATAAATCTTATAAAAAATATGTAAATTTAGTTATAATTATTTCCAGGTTATTGCAATTTGTGGAGCCCATATTTCTGAACAATACAGAAGGGTGGATCGGATGATGGACTTATATAAGGTGAGTTTTGAGTCTCAATCTCTTGATCTTGTTTCTTGTAATATGCCCAAGGTTGTGGCAATAGCGTTGTTTTTTTTAATAGTTAAATTAATTTTTTTAAGTTAATTTAATTTTAATAAAAATTTAATTTAATTTTTTAATATTTGCGGCTAGAAGGAATTTTCCGGACGAGCTAAATGTATTCCTAAGTATTTGTGATTATTTACAGTTTGTATGTTGTTTTCTCCAAAAAAAAGGTTTAAATTTTTTTATTCTCCCTCCGCCGTTATGAAATGGCACTATTTTCGTTTTTTCTGTATTCAGAAGGAGCATATTTTCTTCACAAAAGTGCTGTAATATGTTGAGCTTTTTCTGGCAGTCTGTCCACCAGTCCGCTAGGATCATGTTGGTCATGTCAATGCTTGGTGGTCTTGGAAATACTTTACTATGCCCAATATGTATATATAGATATAAGATTTTATATGCTTTTTCACACGTCAATGAATTTATTATTTAACTATTAATTATCATGCATAAATTTCTTCCTTTCCTGGCTAAAATATTGTGATAAATAATCCTATTAACTATAAAATTATATTCGTTTATGAAAATTCAAACAATATATTCAATGAGAAGTTTTCTCGCTAGATATAATGTATAGTACTATGAGAAAACTAGAAAATAAAAAAAAATAAACCTGAAAAATATAAATGTGTATATTTTAATAATTTATTTTTTTGAAGAGAAAAGATTTGGCTCCGCCGAGAGTCGAACCCGGGTCTCCCGCGTTACATGCGCGGTTGCTAGCCACTGCACCACAGAGCTCGGCTCAAGGCAGAGCAAATCCTTCTTCTTCACTGATACCTACTCCCCCTATCTCACAAATTTTGCGAGTAGTAGGGGGAGGTGGAAAAATTTTGTCCAATTTATGATATATATTGACATACGTCAATTTTAAATTTATTTTATATTAATCTAATCTTAATTTGTGGGTGACCACCATTTTAAATTATTTTAAAATAATTTATTTTTTTGAAGAGAAAAGATTTGGCTCCGCCGGGAGTCTTGAACCCGGGTCTCCCGCGTTACATGCGCGGATGCTAAACACTGCACCACAGAGCTCTCTGCACTCTGCTCTGCCTCTGGCTCTGCTCTGGGCTCTCTGCTGCCTTGGCAGAGCAAATCCTTCCTCTTCACTGATACCTACTCCCCCTATCTCACAAATTTTGCGAGTAGTAGCGGGAGGTGGACAAATTTTGTCCAATTTATGATATTTACTGACATACGTCAATTTTTAAATTATTTTATATTAATCTATCTACCTGGGTTTACCAATTTCAAATTCTGGTCTCTTTATAAAAGCTGCTAAATATGCTGAGTGGAAAACCAAAAAAGCCGTTAATTCTATTTCAATTAATTTTTCGTTGAAAAAAATTAATAATAAGGAACCAACTGGAAAAAATCAATAGATCTATTGCACTCATCAATTTATTCTATTCAATTCACTGCCAATGGGCACACTGATATTCTGATATTATCGAAAGTTCCCACATCCATATTTTTCAATTTATCCATATTTATTTTATTTTCACTAAATAATAGGTCGCCAACTTGGGCTAATCGGTTAGAATTTTTAATTTTCCATAGTCTATACAAATTTCATACAAATACAAGTACAAGTATTATTACAATACTATAATACTATTAAATACAAATATTATAAATACAAGTATGTTATTGGCTTCAATGAGTTCACAAAATACTTCTCATGGACGATAGCCTAAGATTTGTTGTTTAAAAATAAAATCACTTAATAATAATATTAATAAAATAAAATACAATTGTTTAAGTCACCTCAGCAAATAGCTCTCTGAAATTTAACAGTTTACTATATGAACTTAATTACTTGTTTTAAAATTTAATCCGGATTTTATAAACATTTATATTAATCTAATCTTAATTTATGGGTGACCACCATTATAAATTATTTTTAAATAATTTATTTTTTGCTCTGCCTTGAGCCGAGCTCTGTGGTGCAGTGGTTACCATCCGCGCATGTAACGCGGGAGACCCGGGTCGACTCCCGGTGGAGCCAAATCTTTTCTCTTCAAAAAAATAAATTATTTAAAATGGTGGTCACCCACAAATTAAGATTAGATTAATATAAAATAATTTTAAAATTGACGTATGTCAGTAAATATCATAAATTGGACAAAATTTGTCTACCTCCCGCTAATACTCGCAAAATTTGTGAGATAGGGGGAGTAGGTATCAGTGAAGAGGAAGGATTTGCTCTGCCTTGAGCCGAGCTCTGTGGTGCAGTGGTTAGCATCCGCGCATGTAACGCCCCGGGTTCGACTCCCGGCGGAGCCAAATCTTTTCTCTTCAAAAAAATAAATTATTTAAAAATAATTTATAATGGTGGTCACCCACAAATTAAGATTAGATTAATATAAAATAAATTTAAAATTGACGTATGTCAATATATATCATAAATCAATTTTAAAATTATTTTATATTAATCTAATCTTAATTTGTGGGTGACCACCATTTTAAATAATTTATTTTTTTGAAGAGAAAAGATTTGGCTCCACCGGGAGTCGACCCGGGTCTCCCGCGTTACATGCGCGGATGGTAACCACTGCACCACAGAGCTCGGCTCAAGGCAGAGCAAAAAATAAATTATTTAAAAATAATTTATAATGGTGGTCACCCACAAATCAAGATTAGTTTAATATAAATGTTTATAAAATCCGGATTAAATTTTAAAACAAGTAATAAAGTTCATATAGTAAACTGTTAAATTTCAGAGAGCTATTTGCTGAGGTGACTTAAACAATTGTATTTTATTTTATTAATATTATTATTAAGTGGTTTTATTTTTAAACAACAAAACTTAGGCCATCTTAGGCAATAACATACTTGTATTTATAATATTTGTATTTAATAGTATTATAGTATTGTAATAATACTTGTACTTGTATTTGTATGAAATTTGTATAGACTATGGAAAATTAAAAATTCTAACCGAATAGCCCAAGTTGGCGACCTATTATTTAGTGAAAATAAAATAAATATGGATAAATTGAAAAATATGGATGTGGGAACTTTCGATAATATCAAAATATCAGTGTGCCCATTGGCAGTGAATTGAATAGAATAAATTGATGAGTGCAATAGATCTATTGATTTTTTCCAGTTGGCTCCTTTTTATTAATTTTTTTCAACGAAAAAGTAATTGAAATAGAATTAACGGCTTTTTTGGTTTTCCACTCAGCATATTTAGCAGCTTTTATAAAGAGACCAGAATTTGAAATTGGTAAACCCAGGTAGATATATTCAGATGCATTTTAAATTTGATGGTTGTCATGTAATAAAGGTTTTTTTAATTTTATTTCCACCAAATCATTGCAGGGTTTTAGTTTCACATTTATTTTTAGGTTATTTATCTCACAATAGCTAAGTAGCCTTCCAATTTACGTTTCCGTCAAACTAAATATAACCTCTTAATGCTATTACGTCATTATTAATGACGTAATATTAATGTAATTTTAAAAAAATCATAATAAAGTTTTATTTAACATAGGCCTACGACTTTTAAGGGGCCCGACGGTGGTAGCTATTTGAATAATAGCAGCGTATAGAGTAGTCGAGGACTGGCAGCCGATAATCCGCTGGGGGCCTATTCTAGGAGAACCTTGGATTATATTAGTAAACAGATGATACCGGTGACAACATGAATATTTGCGAGTTGAATATTATCATTAGACCTCCACTTCCTCGTCCGAATTTCTTTCCTTTTTAGGTAGATCACTGCATATATATTCACATTCGTTCATATATTTCAGTAGTGCGATGAAATATTTAATGAACCAGGTTTCAGATATACAGATAATGTTCGGTCTTAAAACTTGCAATGAACGATGGAGAAAATTCGAAAAGATGTCTGTTTGTTTATTGTGGTTTATAAGGCATAAAACCATAGGATCATCAATGCCTTGGTTTATCTGTTTGTCTTATATCAGACTAGCTAGGGTGCCCGGCTTCGCTCCGGTAGTTATGTGGTAGTTTTAATAACAGCAAAACTTTAAAATTAAAATTAAAGGAAATATAGAACAAAATTAGCACCATATTGAAACCGTTTTAACTTAGTATCAACATTAAGATTCGAGAACTGCAGAGTCCGCCCAAATTAGGAACCCTATATATTTTATTTGGGGTTCAAAATGGTAAATAAACAATTAATTTTAATGCAACTGAGTCGAGTTATGCATCATTTTTGATGGTTTCTGTGATTCTGAATCGTATAAGCCTATTCCAAGCAGTCAGCAGATAATAAGTTATTAGATTATAGTTGAAAAATCTGATATCTCAGTTAAAAATATTATATTTCGAGTACAACTAAGCGCTGACTACTGTGATGGTCCTATTATATCCAGAAACATTTGAACTCCGAAGATTCATAGAAACTTTTTTTCAAGACCTTTCTTCCATTTCAACCTCCCTTAAGATATCCCCCCGTAATTTGAGTGGACTCTGCAGATCTCGAATCTTACTACTATTGATATAAAGTGAAAACCAACTTGTTTTTCATAATTACATACAATAAGAACACTTCAAACTTTTTATTTTCGATTTATATTCAGTCAATTTATCTCTTTTACTTTTTATCTGATTTTATTCGCTCACTGTACTATTAAGAAATATTCACTTATATTGCATTAAATTTACTTAAGTATTATATATGGATTAAATGTAATGTGTTGATCAATTAGCCTTCTTATGAGAAAATTAATTTTTTAAGGAATCCAGTCGGTTTTCTAATAGATTGCAGAGATGTAGAATCATTATTTTATTTTGAAATAAAAGGATAAACTAATAATTATCGCTTACTTTTTAGTAATTTAAAAAGAACAGCTGAAAAAATACTTAACCTTCACAAATTGAACTGGATGAATTAACAATAAACAGTGAGTGAAACGCACCCTAGCGCTGCCTGGTAGTCTGAAGCTCGAACTAAATTTTTCACTCATAAATTCCTGTCATTCTTAGCTAGGCTAATTACATGGTGCGAGAGGCTTAAAATTCCAGTCCTTTTATCTTCAATTTTACTCCCTTCAGAGAAAAACGGAAACCTTCTTCTCCATTAGGAGTTATATGGCCACACGATGACATAACTTACTTAATTGTACGTGGAATCGTTTTTGAGCCTTATCGGCACGCACATTGTACACTTTGCTTTATAATATATATTGATTATTTAGACCATCATCTCATTTAGTTACCTTATTTATTAATTTCCCAATTACCCGTTTCTTTTCTCGTAATAATTTAAAATAATGATATTTATCTATACTATAAATTAAATAGAATTAGATATTTGAATTAGAGTAATAGTATTTATATGTATTATTAATTAGGTATTTATAATATTTAGAGAAGAAAAAAATAAAAATAATATCTATTGGATGAAGTTCTGCTGTATATATGCTGCAAACTTATGAAGTTTTATTTTGTGTGTTTAATTATGGGTAACGAAGGAACATGCAGTAGAATGATCGGAATTAGATCCATCGGTATAAATCACGAAAGGTTCTGGTATGTTTTAAAGGAAAAGGGAAAATTCGGATTTGTAATCAGAGAGAGAGGTATTATTTTTTTGAAATCTGTTCAAACGGACTATTGTATTAGGTGATTGATGTATCCATGGAGGTATGTAAACTTCTTGTTTATATAGGGGTAGTTCTTCGAGAAATGATTTAACTGATTTAAACCTTGTAGACAACGGAAGCGTTTTGTCCGGTTTTCTTTCGAATGTCCTATAGAATTTTGAAATGTATGTATGGGTTGGGTGTTCGGGTTGTGGCATTAGTTTTGAGACATAATTTATTGCCAGTTTATGTCTTCTGAACAAAAGAGGGGTTATTCCTGATTTTGTGCACAGACTAAGAATAAGACTAGTCCGAAATGCTCCTGTTGCACCCGGTATGATGGATGGCGTCAAGTACCCGGAGACGAGCAGATCCGTAAACAAAACTAGTGTAGTCCAATTTAGAACAGAATAATGTGTGATATACTCGTATTAGTAATTGTATTAGTGTTGTCCTATTCGAGCCCGTAGGGGAACCACAAAGATATTTGAGAACATCGATGTTTTACCATATCACACCCGCGAAATGGTGTGTGTGTGTGTCTGTCTGTCTGTATCTGTCTGTGTATGTGTGTGTGTGTGTGTGCGCGCGCGCGTGTGTGTGTGTGTGTGCGTGGTTTTTTTTTTTTTTTTTTTTTTTTTTTTTTTTGTATTATATACAATTTTTCATTAGAAGTGGGGCTATAAACCCACAACAGTGTGAGATTCCTACACACTAAAAAACCTTCTACATACTCTCCGATGCCACACCGCGGAACTGCTGGCAGGCATTACTTCGCGATGGGCAGGATGGCTAGACGCCTACTTCTCTACTGTACATTCCATGGTACTTGAACTCTTCTCTCTCGCTGCTGTGCTATGAGTTTTCTTCCTCGCGGCATAATCTGAAACAGCATACCAATTTTCTTGACTGGTCAACATGAAACAACCAGATTTTCCGGTGTGGATCTTTTACCCGGCACCATATCTAGTTCATCATTCTCCTCAGTAAATTTCTAACATGTGAAGAAAGCATGTTCTATTGTTTCATCTAATGGAGCACAGGTGGTACATGATGATCCTTCTTCCAGCTTGAACCGGTAGAGATATGCCCTGAAGCAGCCATGTCCAATGAGCAGTTGAGTAAGGTAATAATCAACCTCTCCATATGTACAGGTCACCCACGGTGTAATATCTGGTATCAGGCGGTTTGTCCACCTTCCAGATGATGATGAGTCCCAGCGTCGCTGCCATCTGCAAGGAGTTTCCTTTCTCTCGTCTTTTGCTAACGTTAGCCAGTGTGCCTCGGGCGCTTCCCCTTTTCTGCGGTAGATTCTGCCACGTTCTTCGGCCAGTAGGTCTATCGGAGTTATGTCGGCGATGATGCACACGGCATCATAAAACAAAGTGCGAAATGCTCTTGCGACGCGTAAGGCATTTCCTCGATGCACACTAATCGCCTTACGAGAATATAACCTCGATTGGAAGACATGCAACCAGATTGATGCAAGCATACAAAAGGACTGAGTTGGTAACATTAGCAAGGAGCCTTCTCCGGATTTGCGCGGGCCCACCTATATTTGGCATGATTGGCGTTCGTTACTTTCACTGCTTTCATGCTGACTACCTGCAGGTGTTCATCAAACTGCATCCTGGTATCAATCTGCACACCTAGATATTTAATGGAGGGCTTTGAGAGGATTTTAATCTCGCCAACGGTCAAATTGATTCTTTCCCTCAATTTCCAGCTGGTAATAAGTATAGCCTCAGTTTTGTGGTCAGCCAGTTGCCTAGGACGGAAGCCACTGGCGGATATTAAATATTGCGCTGTTGGCCTTGTACGTTATCTCTTCCAAATGCTTTCCACGAACAATGATTGCAAGATCGTCTGCGAATCCCAGCGTGGTGATTCCTTCTGGCATAGGAAGTCTGAGTACCGTTGTACATAACATTCCATTATAACGGCCCTAATACAGAACCTTGGGGAACGCCACCAGTTATTTTGTAGGTTTTTAGTCTTGCATCTGTTTCATACCTCAGGATTCTGTCAGAAAAATAACTGATGATGATTTTAAGGAGGTACTGTGGAAGTTTTTTCTTACGTAACCCTTCCATGATGCAATCCCATCTTGCTAAGTTAAACGCATCCTTAACGTCTAGCCATATCACGGCGCAATAGGTACTTCTTTCTAGAGATGCGACATCGACAGCAAAACATCGATGTTTTGAACATCGATGTTTTTACAATCAAAACATCGATGTCGATTAAACATCGACCACAAAACATCGATGTTTTTAATTTATATTATATGTTTTACATTGTTAAAACATCAATGATTTTAACATCGATATTTTAACAATAACCAACTTCTTTTTAACATCGATGTTATATATAAAAACAAATATACTCTTAACATCGATGTTTTAACTATAACAAAGTTGTTTATAACATCAATGTTTTTGTCCAAAAAATCAATGTTAATACATATTTGTTTTTAGAGAAAACATCGATGTTTTAAAATTTTTTTTTTAAACATTGATGTTTTTGACAAAAACAAATATGTTTTAATATCGATGTTTGATTTTGACAAAAACGAAAATTTTTTACATCGATGTTTTAGACAAAAACATCAATTTATATGCTCTTAACATCGATCTTAAAAACATCGATGTTTTAGACATCAAAAATTTTTAATAATGATGTTTTAACTATAACAAAGTTGTTTAACATCGATGGTTTTGTCCAAAACATCGATGTTAAATCATATTTGTTTTTGCAGAAAACATCGATGTTGTTTTAAAAAAATTGTTTTTAACATCGATGTTTTTGACAAAAACGAAAATGTTTTAATATCGATGTTTTGGACAAAAAACATCAATATATATTCTCTTAATCTCATTGATGTTAAAACATGATTTAACAATGAAAGGTTGTTTTCAACATCGACGTTTTTGACAAATATAAATGTTTTAAAATCGATGTTTTGGATAAAAAACATCAGTATATATGCTCTTAACATCGATATTTTGGACAACACAAATATATTTTAACATCGATGTTTTAACAATAAGCAAGTTTTTTTTATGAACCGATGTTATATACAAAAACAAATATGCTCTTAACATCGATATTTTAACTATAACAAAGTTGTTTCTAACATCGATGGTTTTGTCCAAAAAAAAAAAAAAAAAAAGAAAAAGCTAACTACTAAAAACATCGATGTTTCAGAAACATCGACATCGATGTCGCATCCCTATTGTATATAACATCGATGTTAAAAAGAACTTGCTTATTGTTAAAACATCGATGTTAAGAGCATATTTGTTTTTGTCCAAAACATCGATGCTTAGAGCATAGTAGTTTTTGTCAAAAACATCGATGTTAAAAACAACTTTGTTAATGCTAAAAAAAAAAAAAAAAAAAAGCTAACTACTAAAACATCGATGTTAACATCGGCCCACAAACATCGATGTTCGGAAAACATCGGTGTCACATCCCTACTTCTTCCCACCCCTTCTACGGGGTGGATTATCTTTTTCCTGCAGTGGCTTCTCTGGCTGACTTTATCACGATGTCTATTGCATTGACTATTGACCTACGTTTCCGAACACCATATTGATTTTCAGACAATCCTCGACTTTCCTCAATAAGCTCAGTAATTCTATTACATACTCTCCAGAATTTTACGAGCAGTGTTTAGAAGACAAATTGGACGAAAGGATGTAGGGTCATCAGGAGACCCCTTACCCTTCGGCAGGAGTACCTATTGCTGCTTCTTCCAATCAACAGGAAATCTCCCTTCACGGAGACAAAATTTAATCAAAATGATCAATTCAAGAGAGGCACTTACTTAATATATTTTGTCTCATTTTCACTTTCACTTACCTATATATGAAATATTATAGTTTTCAACGGAAATACACGTTTTGGGGTCCCCTGAGTCCAAATAACCAAGTCCCGGGAAATGGTCTGTGTATGTGTGTGTGTAAGTGAACAGACTAGCTCAAAAACTGTGTGAATCTGAAATCTGGAATATGTATATGCCCGCGATGTGACAGCAAAAATTTCATCAAAATTGGTCAAACGAAGGGTCAAGTATTGCAAAGTCAAACTTTGTTTAATAACTTTTTACGTTTTCTTCTATTTTCTCAAAAACGGCTCTAACGATTTTGATTAAATTGAGTATTTGATGAATTTATATGCCCGCGGTGTGACATTCAAAATTTCATCAAAATAATCAATTAGAGGGGGCACTTTACTTAATAAATTCTGTATCATTTTCACGTGTGTTTTTATTTACTCATAAACGGCTTTAACGATTTTGATCAAGCTGGCTATTTGATGTATGTATATGCCAAAGATGTGACAGCCAACATTTCATCAAAATTGGTCAAACGGAGGTGGCACTTTATTTTATAACTTTTTTTCCAATTTTTACATTTTTTTTTTATTATCTCAAAAACGGCTTTAATGATTTTGATCAAATTCGTAATGTTAATGAAAATTATGTGTTCTTTAATATCAAGTAAGCTTTATCATTATTAAAATCTTCTGAGGAGGCTTAAATGGGGAAGGGGCCTTTTTTGTTTTCCTTGACAAAGTACCTTTGTCTTTGTTTATATGGAGAAATTAACCGTCTGTCGTTACGCCTAAAAATAAGAAATGGCTAAATATGAAATATGAAAAAAATCAAGTAAACATATAGAGGAGAAATAAAGAAAAATATTCCGTCAACTCATAAAACACGTTGAGCCCACGCATGCGGAGTACGCCTTTAATGACTGACCATTGTTCATAATTAAAGCCGTTTTGTTCATTTAATTGAAATTATTTGTTTCATGGTAACTAAATGAAGTTTTCAACAACTACATAGAGAATTATAAAATCAGACGACTTAGAGTATTATGCTTGCATTGACGAAGTATAAACTCTTAGTTAATAATAAATAAAAAAATAGTGTGTTTTATATAGCAAATTAAAGCAAAAATAAGAAATGAATGTGGAAAAATGTGTGACTTTGAGAAGTGGCAATTAACAAAACACATCAATTTCTAATCTAAGTAAGTTGGTAAGTTGTGTGTTGCTCGCACGCACCAGATTTTTTTTATTTACTCGAAAACGGTCCAAACGATTCCGATCAAAATGGGTATTTAATCTATGTATATGCCTGCGATGTGACAGCCAAAATTTCATATCCCGTATTACCACTGATGAAAATAAAAACTTTTTTTACTTTAGAGAGTAAATACCTGATGCTCAAATTATTTAAAGCAATTAAGGTGTGAAAAAACATGGTATAATATAATATTTAATTAATTATATTTTAGTTAAGAATCTTTAGTTCCATATAAATTTCTGAAGGAAATATAAAGTTATTTGAGAGGAACAGTAATCGTTCTCGATTTTTAGAAAGGAGTAAGAGACAAACTTTTCTACGATTCGTAAATACACCACCAATCGATTCACCTTCACGATATATTTACAAAAATTAAATCACTGTAAAAAAACAACCAAGCAGTAAAAAAAACTCGACTGTTGATAAAATTAGGTCCCTTAAAAAAAGAAATAAGCAATAATGAATCGAAAAGTACTGAGAACTTTCAAGTTTTGCATTACAGATACATTATAACTTATATGTTTTATATATGTTTATAGCATATAAATGTGGAAAAGAATGGCATTTACATATTATCGAAACACGACGATTTCTAATCTAAGTATGTTCGTAAGTGAAAGTTGGGTGTTGCGCGTATGGCACTAGATTTTTTTACTTAAGGGACTACACAGTTCTGGCTCAGAAAGGTCATATTTTAAAAATAATATAATATGTATATATACATATATATTTATAATTTATTTATTGAAAGTATTAATACATTCTGCCAATCAAGGGCTTTAATATTAGAGCTGTATGGACACATTCACTCAATAACTATATACAAATGTACATAAAAAAAAGAAGTAATCAGTGAGAAGCTGGTCATTGCCAGGAATCAAATAGTATATTACAAGAGGTCTCATGGCCACCTCTGTTTCAACCTTCTGGGAGGATTGTAGGGATGATTGGGGCATGACAGGGATTGAGCTGAAGGATTAGGATGATAGGAAAACTTCTGATGAAATTTAGAGAATTTGGATGGGATAATGTCTAGGAAAAATGGAATATTGAGGTCGTGATGTATGGTTTCGTTTGTGATGTAATATAGGGCATTGACTATGGTTCGAAGGACTTTGGACTGGAAGGACTGGATTCATCTGATTTTCGAAGGTTTTGCCGCTCCCCACAGTTCGATGCTGTAGGTCCAGATAGGTTTCAATATGGTCTTGTAAATTAATAATTTGTTGTCAGTTGAATGTTGAAATGTTTTGTTAAGTAATCTATATAGAAGAAGAAAAAGAAAGAAGAAGAAAAGAAAAAGTAATTTTTATTCTGGGACATTAAGTCCCCTAAGAATAACAGGCATAAACAAAATTAATGGTCATTCGTCTGGCTACTTAGAGGAAATACAATAAAAAATAAAGAATTAAAATACAAAGTAGACACAAAAAAGAAAAATAATAAAATAAAAATAACTGAAACAGAATATTGAAAGAAGAAATAAAAAATAAACATTTGGATGTTAAGTACAAAACTTTGATCAGCTTTTGAGCTTAAAAGATATTATAAAAAAATAAAATCATCATATGTATAGATATATCCTCACTATTGCTTTCACTATTTACATATTTACGGGAGATTGGAGATTCAGGAGGTGATGGAATAGTTGGGTTTTAAAGGAGGTGAGGGATGAAGTGTTTCGGATGGCAGCACGAATGATAAAGGATTTTGTAAAGGAGGCAGATCGGCAGAAAGGGTTATACAGGTTAGAGGTTTGGGATCTGGTGTTTAGAGAATGTATGGAGGAGCATGGTGTGAACAAACTTAGGATATAAGGAGGTTTCTTTGTTCTAAAGGTTCGGGAAAGATAAACACCTAGGAAGTATTGCCGTCGGAAAACTGGATAGAGCCATTTCAATTCAGCGTACCAGCTGGAGACGTGGGAGCGCCTGGGGGCACCGAAAATGAATCTTATGAAGCAATTCATTAGTCTCTTCAACCTCGCCTCAAGCATACCAGACAGTCCACCGTATACAAGGCAGCCATAATCGAAATGGGGGAATATAAGAGAGGAAACTAGGAGCTGACGAGTTTTTGAGGGCATGCAGTCATGTGATCTTAGGAACTGTTTGAGGATAGCAATTGATTTTCTGGTGATTTCGGAAATATGGTTATTCCACGACAAGTGCTGGTCAAAGATCACTCCAAGGTTTCTGACATGGGATTGGAAATGAATGGTTTGGTCATTAAGGCGGAGTAAGGGGTGGTAAGGAAGGGAATTAAGAAGGTGCTTGGAGCCAATGAGGATTGCCTTAGTTTTTTTTCCGTTCAGTTTTAACTCATTTTTCTCTGCCCAGGCGTTGATGCTGTCTATATCTTCTTGTAATTTCCGGATTGTCTCTAGCATTTTGGAAGGATGGAAGGATAGGTAAATTTGGAGGTCGTCAGCGTAAAGGTGGTATTGTGAATGGTTGATGGACTCAGGGAGATCGTTGATATGGACGGAAAAGAGAGTTGGTGAAAGTGAGGAGCCTTGTGTTACTCCTCTAGTTAATAAGAGAGGTGAGGAAGGAGGTTTATCAGGAATGTGAACTGTTTGTGAACGATGGGATAGGAAGGAGAGGAACCACTTTAAGGTTTTGGAGTTTAGAAAGGAGGATCTCATGATTGACGGTATCGAACGCTTTTGAGAAATCAAAGAGAATTAGGATGGTAATTTTATGTTCGTCTATGGAGGAATGGAGGTCCTGAGTGATCTTTAACAGAGCAGATTGTGTGGAATAATGGGAACGAAAGCCGGACTGAAGAGGATTGAGGAGAGCATTCCGTTCAAGGAAGTCATTGAGTTGGGAGTGGACAATTCTTTCGAGCGGTTTAGATAGGTTAGAGAGGATGGAGATGGGTCTATAGTCGGAGGCTAAGGTGGGAATTGGTACTTTGTTCAGCGGACGAACTATCACTTTTTTCCAGGCTTCTGGAAATATGGAATTTTGTAGGGAAAATTTGTATATGTGTAAAAGAGCAGGGAAGATAAGAGGAAGACAGAGTTTGATTATCTTTACAGGAATTTGGTCGGGACCGTAATCATTGGTTCTGGATTTAAGGACGGAGGAGAGCAAGTCTTCAGGAGAAATATTAAGGAAGTAAAAGTTATCAGGGTTGAAGGTTTGCGTAAATGAGTATGAGGAGGGGTGAGGAATAGTTGAGGGGTTAACAAAATAGGAATTTAATTCATCTGGGTCGATGGGATAATGGGTACAGGATTTGGATTTGACAACTGATAACTTTTTAAGGATTTTCCATTTGGCTTTAGGATCTTGGGCTTGTGATATGGAGTTATGGAAAAACTGTGACTTGGCACGCCGCACAGTGGTTGAAAATCGACTATTTTCGGAAAAAACCTTGTAAAATCCGATCTGTGAGCCGCAAAAAAATAAAGTTGATATTATCATAACCAAGATTGAATTTCCTATAAAATGTATAGGTTCGAGCCCCGCTTAAACGGCTGTTCGGATTAACCGGCAGTGTAAGGAAAATTGAAAAAAAATTATACATCAATTTTCGACTCGAAATCGGCTAGTTTAAACACTTTTGCTCTTTTATGCTAGTAATATCATTGATAGTACTTGCAATATAATTTTATTTCATGAAAACACTCAAGTTAGGTAAAAAAAAAAAAAAAAATCATACATAGGAACTATCAATTATTTTTGTCGTTATGTTTTAATTCTTAACTATTAAATGTATATCATATTAAAATATAAGATTGGGATCATCCGACTTTAATATAATTTTGATAGGAGATGGTGGGATTGACTGTTCAATGTAGTTTTGATAACTGAAACTCTATCTGTGAAAATTTAGTTCCCTTACTCACGCTAAATAATAGCTGAATTTTTTTTTTAATACCAATCTTCTAAAAACAAATGGATGCTTAAAAATTAAAAGTTCCGAAGCCTTTAAGTTATCGGAGGTCATGTTAATAAACTTATTATTAATAATTTCCAAATTCATTCTAAAATAACAGTAGGTGAAAAAGTTGATTTATTATCGACCTAACAACGATTCAGACTGACTTTATAAATGATGCTACAGACCTGGTAAGTAAGGCATGATGTTTTACTAAACGATTAGTAATATCCTAATTCGAAGCACAAGCTCCATAGCGAATAAACTGCACGAAATAGCTTAGGTATTTAAATAAAAAAAAAAAATGCCACATGTACAGACGCAGGTGGACGCAGCTAGAATATGTTTTAATATTTCCTTGAATGCACCTTCTCCTTTAAAAAATGGAATTTTCGGCTGCGCTAGAAAAATATGGATTACCAAAAAAATTTTTTGTCTTAATTTTATTGCATTTATTAGGGATTTTATTTCTGGGTTAAAACATAGACCAAATAGCACCATTTTTATGCTAGTGTAATATATGAGATCGCTTTTCATGATTATGAAGAAAAATCGCTCTAAAAAACAAAAATGCGAGTTGTAAAAATTATTATAGTGCTATAAATTTTCCGTTGAAAAATAAACTTTTTCAATGATCGATTTTTAAAGGGTCCTAACAAGTTTAAAAATCAGAATATATCCGAATAAATTGATGGAAAGTGTCAGGTAACTATTCTATTAATTAATATTGAAAAGAAAAAGAATATTCCAATACCTTCAAAAAATGGGTTTTTTCCGCCTTTCAACCACTGTGCGCCGTAAGGATGATTGGGTGAGATTGCGTAGGGATTTGAAGAGGAAGTAATCTTCGGTGGTATGGGTGCAAGTTGGTTTAGGAAAGTGGAGAGATTAGACGAGAGGCATTCCACCATTTCATCAATGGAGGATGAGGAATAAATGGGATCTAGGGATTGGGAAAGTGAATCAAAATAAGGATTTAGCTTTTCGGAGGTTAGTGAATCAAGGTTCCGCCAGGAGATTTTGTTAGGACATAGTTTAGGTGTTGGAATGTTATAGGAGATTTTGATGAGGTCATGGTTTGATAGAAAAGGTACTGGATGTTGTGAGGAAGACAATAGGTTATGGGGGGTATCTATTATAAAAAAGGTCTAACCAGGTGCTGGTTAACTGAGTGTGGTGGGTTGGTTGGTAGGGTACTATGAAAAGGTTGAGTGAATGGACGAGGTCTGTGAGGTAAGATCTGTTAGGAGAATCGGAGAGCATGTTTATGTTAAAATCACCAGTGATGATTACGTTATTGTATAACGGGACGTAGGTAAAGAGGGAGGATTCAAAGAAAGGATCAAATTGGGCATGCGGAGGGCGGTAAACTATTATGTAGAGGAGGGAAAAGGCATCGGAGGAAATTTCAACGAGGAGATATTCCGGATGAGGAAGTTCGGAGGAAGGAGATTCTAGAAGGATTTTTACCCTCAGACTATCGTGAACGTAAAGACCAACTCCTTCTCCAGTTCGGTCCTCACGATCACGACGAATGAGCGAGTAGTTAGGGATGGATATAGAAGAGGATGGGATATTTGGTTTAAGCCAGGTTTCCGAGACGGCAATGATGTGATAGAAATTATGGAGAAAGTGGTCTAGGAACTCATCATAATGTGCTGGAAGGGATTGGGAATTAACGTGACAGGATAGAAGGATGTTACTCATATGAATGAATTAGTGGGATTGATCTGAGAAGGGTGTAGGAATGTAGAGGTTGGTGGGTACAGTATTGGATACTAGTGGTGACATGAAACAAAACTAATTGATAGTTGTAAAATAGTGAAGAAAAGATACATGAAGATTGAGGCTTATAATAAATAAATAATAAGAATTTTGAAGAAAAAAAGAATAAAAATATAACATAAACGAAAGAAAAGTAAATTTGAGGTAATGACTGCCCCTATATCAGCCCAAGGCCTCTACATCCTCCTTCTTATTTATTATGTTGACCGGACAGCCGTCGTCCCGCCTGCACCGGACTATATAATTGTCCAAATCTTCGATTGAGTTCTTGTCTTTTAAGTCTAGTATGTGGGTTCCATGTTAGTATTTTGTCTAAAAGGAATCCCAGATATCGGACTGTGTCTGTTACAGGAAGTGGTATTGAGGAAGGGATTGTTGGACAGGATCTGCTTCGAAGGGTGAAGGTGATATGTATACATTTTGATTCGTTTATTTTGATGCGCCTGTTGCTGCATCAATCATCAATCAAGGAGAGGTGACTTTGGTGGTTTAGGGATGCAGTTTCAGGATTTGTATGGGATGACAGGATGGCGGTATCATCGGCAAATGTTGCAAGAAAGGTGTTGCGGTTCTTAGGGATATCGGTGGTGAAGAGGATTTAGAGAACGGGACCCAGAACGCTGCCTTGAGGGATACCGGCCTGAATTTGATAGTAATCGGAGAGTTCTGTACCGCAGCGGACTTGAAAGGAACGAATACGAATAGTAAAATAAAATAAAGATTATACGAGAAAACTCAGTATTGATAATTAAAAATAGTTAGTAATTAAAATATAAACATCTCTATTCATTATATATCTAAAAAATCTTTATTGATTAAGTTAAGTATCAAAATAAAAGAATAACTCCTGTTTGAAAAAATAAAAAAGTAAAATTAAAAAAAAAATATATATATATATATAAAATTAAATTAAATTATAACAATAATAATAACGAAGGCTTAAAAATTCTGAAGGTTCGATGCCGATACCACAACTCGCCATCCAGACCCAACTTCGCCAGACCTGCCTTCACACAATCCTCCCATCTCTGTCTCGGCCTACCCCTCGGACGTTTCCCAATTGGCTCCGTGCTTATTAATCTTTTAGAGATTCGCTCACAACCGAGTTTGGAAATTTTACATGCCCATTACATTCGCCGCGCTGCAATCACATCTATTACATTTACCGGAAACAGTTCACTAAGGCCCGATGCACACGGACGACACTTTTCTGCGATCCGGACTATAAGCCAGGTCAGGGGTACCTGGAGTATAATGGTAAATCCGGTCGGTCCATTGTACTCCAGGTACACCTGACCTGGCTTATAGTCCGGATCGCAGAAAAGTGTCGTCAGTGTGCACCGGGCCTAAGTTCGGCGTTTTGTAAACGTCTAATTGCTCCGGTTGATTAGTCCTTCTTTGGTCCAAATATTCTACGCAATAATTTATTTTAAAAAAAATTATAGCAATAAAGATAATTAAAGGAAAAAATCAAGAAAAAACTTATCGTTTCCCCAATCGTCGTGTTCACTGCGGCGGTTAGATCGCGCGTAAGTTGGGGTGAGCCCCTTAACGTGGGGTGAAGAGACGAAACGTGAGTTTTTATGTTCAGTAGAATAGAAAGGAGGAGCGAACGTTGAGCCGCAGGATGAGGTGGCGCAGTTTTAGAGCCACCGTGAGCTGCGGAGGTTTGTGTCTCTGACGCAGTTTGTCACAGCCTTTTTCGCTGGTGAAGTGAAAAATGGAGGAAAAATTAATTGAGGCAGTTAGGGGCAGAGAAATTTTATACGATACATCACATCCTGACTATTTAAAAGTCAAATTAAAATTAAAATTTGAAAATTGGTCTTTGAGGATGAACTCTCGATGTGTCTTCCCTTTCTTTAAATAGCAACTTTAAGGAAGCATTTCTTGCAATAATGTTGTTATTAATTGATCTTCGAGATCATCAAACGCATCTCTCTTCCATAGAGCGACCAAAGCTCAAACCTTTGCCCTCCATCAAGACCAATTTTGTAAAATTAGAATTTAATTTTTTGGGAAAGGGTCTAGTTGAGGGACTAATTGCCTTTTCTTCTCAGGGGTAGATGGATCCTTGCGCTGCATTCTTATTCAAAATTTTTGTAAACCTCACTGAAAACGGCTATGGATATATCCAGTGTGTCGGTTTTGAAGTTTTTATTTCCCTTCGGCACGTAAAATAATATCAAATTGTTCCTATATTTCTCGATTTCACTTTGGCTAAACCCATCTTTTGGATTTCGAAAATTTTCTCCAACTCAGTCACTCCTTGCCGTGTTCCTTTAATTACCGACATACAACTTTCTAGAGTATGAATTATAGGAGTAAGGTTTCTATTGACTCCAACAATTATTGAAAATGTGTAGATCAGAAATTTCGGCAAAGATATTTTTTCAATTACTATTTTTATTAATAAGCTTATCCAAGATATTCATACTAAGGAAAAGGACACACAGAACGATTTATAGTTATACAATACTATTCATATAGCTCGTATACTCTTGAATTAAAAATATAAAGTATCTCAAATGTTGGGATTCTATTATCCCAGTGTTAGATGTTAATATATTATTTAAAAATATTAAATATGAATAATGCATAAATAAAAAAAATCTGGTGCGTGCGCGCAACACACAACTTTCACCTACCAACTTATTTAGATTAGAAATTGACGTGTTTTGCTAAATATCATTTCCCTAAGTCACACATTATTCTACATTCATATCTTATTTTTGTTAATCGTTAAAGCCGTTTTTGAGTAAATAAAAAAAAACCCGTGAAAATTATACAAAATTTATTAAGTAAAGTCCCCCCTCCCGTAGATCAATTTTGATGAAATTTTTACAGTCATATCTCGGGCATATAAATACATCAAATACCAAGTTTGATCAAAATCGTTAAAGCCGTTTTTGAGTAAATAAAAAAAACACGTGAAAATGATACAAAATTTATTAAGTAAAGTCCCCCCTCCGGTTGATCAATTGTGATGAAATGTTGGTTATCACATCTTTGGCTTATAAATACATCAAATACCAAGTTTGATCAAAATCGTTATAACAGTTTTTGAGTAAATAAAAAAACATGTGAAAATGATACAAAATTTATTAAGTAAAGTCCCCCCTCCGGTTGATCAATTTTGATGAAATTTATACAGTCATATTTCAGGCATATAAATAGATCAAATACTCAGTTTAATCAAAATCGTTAGAGCCGTTTTTGAGAAAATCGAAAAAAACTTAAAAAGTTATTAAATAAAGTACCCCCTCCCTTTGAGCAAATTTGATGAAAGTTTTGCTGTCACATCGCGGGCTTATAAATACTCTAAATACCTAATTTCAGGTTTGCACGATTTATAGTTTTTGAGCTAGTCTGTTCACACACACACACACACACACAGACACACAGACACACAGACACACACGCAGACCATTTCGCGGGACTTGGTTATTTTGACTCAGGGGACCCCAAAACGTGTATTTCCGTTGAAAACCGGAAGTCGAAAATTTTCACGATCGCAATACTTCCACTTACTATATATTTCATATATAGGTAAGTGAAAGTAATAAGTATCATTTTTCAACAGCGTCATCCCAGGATTTATTGTTACGACTCCTATTGACTTGTATTAATTACCCTCTATATGTTTTTGGAAAAAAACATCGGTACATGGGAAAATATCCATTAACGATACTCACTTATAAAGGTGAAAAGGATTTTATTCATCTGACGAAAGCTCATTTAATTTATATATTTTATATTTCTTAAAAAAAACTTTCAAAAATTCCAATTGAAATACCCTCTACGCAGGGCAAATGATGAATCAATATCAAATAAAGAAACTCAAATGTACTCCCCCCCCCCCCCCTGTAAAAGCAATAAATTACAGAATGTGACTAGGGACACCATTCTCATCAAACTGTCATCATAACACACATACACTAAGCACCTATATATTCGGTTTTTATTTTAGAGTCAAAGGGGGGGGGGGGCGCACTATGAAAAAGTTAGATATTCCGATTTCATTCACACAGGGGTCCATAATTCTGTCATCAATGTTTTGAAAAAAATATTCATTTTGTATTTTAGTGACGGTGGAGGGTGTCATATTTCATAGCTAACTATGAAATAGTTAAATTTTTGGATCTCTTTCTCACGGGCTGTCTAATATAATATCTTCCCTGATAAATAACTTTTTTGAATATATTTTATATGGGGTCAAATATTATGTAATCAAGGAAGTTTTTTTTTAAATACTTATTTTGAAATTTTAGTGTTGGGGAAAGCAATTAATATTGAAAAGTTAAATTTTTCTTGTTTCTTTGACTTCAAGGTTTAATATCAATTCTAAAATACAAAATGAACATTTTTTTACAAAAACACCGTCCTCGATAGCATTATATTGGACCCCGTGTGAAAGAAATCCAAAAACTTAATTTTTTAGAATGCACCCCCCCCCCCACTAATATATAAAATGAATAGTTAATTGAAAACACCACATAAAAATTGACCGCCGCACAGTGGGGCAAAAGAGGAAAAAACCCATAATCCAATTATCCTTCCTGGAGTTAATTGTTATAGTTTTTTACTTTCACTTACCTATATGTGTGTGTGTGTGTGTGTGTGTGTGTGTGTGTGTGTGTGAACAGACTAGCTCAAAAACTGTAAACCGTGGGAACCTGCAATTGGGTATTTAGTGTAGGTATATGCCCGCGATGTGACAGCAAAAATTTCATCAAAATTACTCAAAGGGAGGGGGTACTTTATTTAATAACTTTTTAAGTTTTTTTCAATTTTCTCAAAAACGGCTCTAACGATTTTGATTAAACTGAGTATTTGATCTATTTATATGCCCGAGATATGACTGTAAAAATTTCATCAAAATTGATTAACCGGAGGGGGGACTTTACTTAATAAATTTTGTATCATTTTCACGTGTTTTTTTTATTTACTCAAAAACGGCTTTAACGATTTTGATTAAACTGGGTATATGATGTATGTATATGCCCGAGATACGACCGTAAAGATTTCATCGAAATTGATCAACCGGAGGGGGGACTTTACTTAATAAATTTTGTACCAATTTCACGTGTACATATTTTTTATTTACTCAAAAACGGCTTTAACGATTTTGAAGAAACTAGGTATTTGATGTATGTATATACCAAATATGTAAAAGCCAACATTTCATCAAAATTGGTCCAACTGAGGTGGCACTTTATTTTATTACTTTTTTTTCTAATTTTTACCTTTTTTTCGATTATCTCAAAAACGGCTTTAAGGACTTTTATCAAATTCGTCATGTTTAATGAAAATTAGGTTTTTTTTAATATCTGGTAAGCTTTATCATTATTAAAATGTTCTGAGGGGGCTTTTTTTTGGGGGGGCCTTTTTTGTTTGTTTCTTTCTTTCTTATAAAGTACCTTTGTTTTTGTTTACATGGAGAAATTAACTGTCTCTCGTTACGCCTAAAAATAAGAAATGGCTAAATATGAGATATGATAAAAATAAAGAAAACATAAAGAGGAGAAAAAAAGAAAAATATTCAGTCAACTCATAAAACTCGTTGAGCCCACGCATGTCATAATTAAAGCCGTTCTGTTCATTTGAGAAGAGGCAATTAACAAAACGCATTAATTTCTAATCTAAGTAAGTTGGTAAGTGAAAGTTGTGTGTTGCGAGCACGCACCAGATTTTTATTCTTAAAAACGATTCCTTTCTTCCATACTAAACATTTGTTTTAAGCTGAAATTTTTGTTGTTGTTGTTATGGGATTGTTAATATTTTTCAAAAATATTTCAAGCTTGTTTCAGCACATATGATTGATCGATGTTTTACAGCCTTTATTTGCAAATTATAGAACAGATGCTATAGCAAGACTTTAGATTTAACTTTTATTGACAAAATAAAATACTACATCGTTATATTAAAGATATACTAAGTATCAAGGACTAAACTATAAGCTATACATATGTATAACATGGAATCTCTGTGTGTTTCTCCCTCTGTGTTTCTCTCTATGTTCTTTGACTTTAGGGGCAATATATAAACAGAGCTTGCAGTGGGGATGAGTTAGCTTATGAGTTAGCACTAGAGTGGGGGGTGGGGGGAGTCTCGGCTAACTGCTTCTTGGGTGTCCGTAGAAATATAGGGAGCTGATAGGTATCAAAGGTCTGAAGTGTTTGAGCAAAAAGAGGAAAGGCCTACAGGCTAATTGGGTATAGACTTCAGAATATGGAAGTAATAATAATAATAATGTTTTATTGAATAATAATAATTACAAATTATACACAAAAGAGACAAACATTGTACGGCATGGAAATCCGTCTGCCGGAAAATTTATACAAAAATTTAAACAAAAATTACTGATACAGTAAATAAATAATAATAAATTAAAAAAAAATCAGAGATATAAAGTAATTAAAATAAATAAATAAACAATAAAAACTAGATTCTTCTGATTAAAGTACAAATATAAAACAAGGAAAATACTATTTATCAATTACTACAAATTCTGATTATGGGTTAAAAAAGAAAATGCAAGTTAAGTAAGGGTTGCAAAAACAAAAGATATAAAAGCATTAAGAAATGAAAATAAAATAAATAAAACTATATAATAAAATAAAAAATTAAATAAAAATAAAGAGCGAAAAGAAACGAAAGATGAATTTTGGCAATGTAGGATGGATTAAATGATAGCGATGGGACCATGCATGTCGAGTATAATTTACAATTTTTTCGGCATTCGTTTACAGTGGGGGCATTAAGGAGAGAAATTAAAAAAGTAGTATGGACAGTACTAGAACCTAGAAACTGTATTCGAATGTTACTGAGAGCTGAACACTCTGCCAGGAAATGAAAAAGGCCCTCTTTAACGGCTAGGTTACAAAGTTGGCAATACGTATTTTCCCTATCAAGCCATGGGGTGTAATTTAAATAAAGGAGCTCGCATCTAAGTTTAAACATCCAACATAAATCGTTCCTAGTAAGATCCCAAGAACAGCCATCTTTGAACCTAAAAAGTGTGATGTCATGATTTAATTCTTTATACAAAAGAAATCTATTCGAATTCATCGCGACCAGTTCACGCTGTTCCCTACGATGGCACTTGTTAGCGGTCAATAATACAGCTAACTAGTCTTTCCATAAGGAAACACTATCCACAGTGCTTTCAAACCTACATGAGTATCTTTCCGCCAAATCACACCATGTTTTAAACCAAAAGATGTTGCGCTTAATCTCTTCTAACTTTATAATTTTAGAAAGACGATCGTCAGCTGCGTTCACCACTTTAAGACAATACTTAAAATGTAACTATAAGGTAAATACCTCAAGCAAGTCGGTAGCTGTTTCTAAATAAACCATGTTGTTTGGCGTAGCAGGCGGCAAAAAGAACAATTTTTTAATAAAAAAGCAAAAAATGAAAATTTTCCAACTCCTCATACCTCTGATAACCCCAAACTCGAGCTGCATAACATACTATAGATCGGATTACAGCATCATATACATGTTTTTTAGCAGAGAGAGTGATTAGATCATGAGACATAAAACTTGAAAAATTTCTGTTTAGCCCCATTTTAGCAGCCGATATGCGCTCTTTCAAATGGTACCTGAGAGAAAGGCGGAAGCTTAATGTAACACCCAAATATCAGTAGGTACGAGTATTCACCACTTCTATTGGCAAACCCTTACATTTCCATTTTTCTGCAGCGGCCAGTCTACCACCATTTCTAAATACTATAATTCTGGAGAGATTAATTGGAATTAGAGAGATTAACTGTCAGATTCCATTTATCACAATACGATGCCAAAAGGTGTATATTTCTCTGCAATGTAACCCTATCTTCAGCAAGCAACACGATATCATCAGCATACATTAAAATGCTGATACATGTACCTCCTATACAAACTCCTTGTTTAGTTTTGGCCATCGGCTTTCACCCGGTCTGACCAACACTAATTAGAATGAAATAAAAAAAAGGAATTGGAAATGAATGCATGCTAATATATAAAAGAAAAGAATGGTAGTGGACTGTATAAAAGATATTAATTAAATTGCTGGAAACATAAAAGTTATATTTGTACAAATTAAAATTATTAAATACAGGTATTAGAAGCCAGTTGAACGATGACATGGTTGATGCGGATAATTTGAAGTTAAAGTTAAAAATAATCTTCTTACTTGTGGTAGTTTTGAGAATACTTGCTAATTTTCGGTGAGAATGGCCATTCTTTATTACCCCTTGCCGCCTGCCCTGAGGCTGCCTGTCTGTTCTACTCTATCATTTTGTAGAGGAAATTAAGATCATGAAAAACCAGAAGTACTTTTCAGTCTTAAGTGCACTCACTGAACTCTACAGGTACTCTGCAGGTCCTAAACATGATTTTTGCAAGTGAACTTTTACCTTTAGGGATTTAGTTCCCCAGTTTCTCCATAGATGGCGCTGGGGGCATCTTGGAAACTGCCAAAAATTCGTTCCATGAACAAAGCCGCCCACCTAAATTAAGCTTGGCTAATTTACTTGAAAACTCAGACTGATGTCCCTATAGTATAACCAATAAATGATGATATACAAATATGAATACCAAAGAGATTCAAAATGCATAACATTATAAACATTATTTATAAATACAAAACAAACAAAAAATATACTACTGGATCACATGATTGATAGGACATGTATTTTGTCGCCGAAGGCTCCATTCTCTGCAATGGATAATAAAGGGAAATAACTGAATTGTGAAAGATAAATTAAATGAGCAAACTTGTTTAAAAAACAAAAACAAAAAACGAAACAAAACCAAAGGTGAAAATAAATAAGTGTAATGAGTGATAAATGAAATGTAAATGAATAGGTTACTTCCACATGTAAATTATTATTCTGACGGCTCTGCCTCGTCAGAGGGGAAAAGGCGGACGAGAGAAGAAACTGGCGTCTAGAGGTTTCCTGATTTCCAAAAGCTGGTGCTGGAGCTGTACCACAAGCAGGTGTAGTTTCAGGTACCGATGTGTTTCCAAAAGAATTGGTTGAACTGCTACCAAAGGCTTGAGTACTTTGGTTTTGGGCAGTGAAGGTATTGTGAGTGCCAAAAGATGGGGTGCCTGATGCTTGGCCGAAGGTAGAAGAGCTGCTATGTTCCCGACTGGCTACCTAAGCTAGGTTGAGCCTGATTTCCAAAGACTGGAGTTGCTGTAACATTATTCCCAAATGTTGGAGCAGAGGAAGGGCCAATTGCTGGTACTGAAGAACTACTACCAAAGGATGGAACACTGCTAGCTCCTCTGAAACCTGGAGCTCTCGGACCAGCTGAGGAGGTACCAAAAGGTGATGTATTGGTATCACTCACAGTAGTTCCTTCGGGGTCGCCTCGATTGGCAGAGGTGGGCTCTTCGATTTCCCAAAACCTGTGTAGCTGTGCCTCCACCTCTCCTTGAGATTCTAGGAAGAAGGAGCAAGTTGTAGAGGATATTCGCGAACTGAGCTTCCCCGTTACCACTAGCCCGAACATTGTAGGGATTAGATAGAGATCATGTTTTCCTGAAGGATAAGGAGCACCAGTAACGATCTGCGGATAAAGGTCTGCACCAATCAACAGATCTACGGGGCCAGAGACACCAAACTGGCTGTCAGCGAGCGGTTGTTGCATCAGCTCATCACTAACATTTGATGGAATATTGCTGCTAGGCAAGGATGTTGTGATTCGATCGACCACTACTGCTGTGATTGAAAACTCCCGATTCCTCTGCAGAGCGATTATTGAGCACGCAGCGGTACCCTTTACTTGTGTTTTCGGGACTGCTGATTCTCCGAGGCCAAAGATATTACCTTTAAATGGGGTGATGACGGCACCAATCTTCTGGGCGAGCGAGGTGGTCGCGAAGGTGTGTTGGCTGCCGGAGTCCAGAATGGCTCTTGCGGAGTGGAGATCTCCACGATGACCCTTGATCAAAACTCTCGCAGTACCGAGAAGTACCTCAGTACTGGATGAAGAGGGTAGAGGAGAGGAACCAAATCCAATAAAGCTGCTTGGCTGCATGGTTTTATTTTCAGAGCTGATCTTTATATCTCCAGTATCTTCGTGAATAATGGAGTGATGTTTGGCTCTGCAGAATCTACATGTGTAACGGGATCTGCAATCCCTGGTAGCGTGACCTGGCTTTAAACAATTACAGCATATTTTCCAGGAGCGCACAAGAGCCGCTCTTTCTTGCGAGGTTAGAGACAGGAAAGATGAGCAGCCGTATAATTGGTGCGTTGAGTTGCAATGAGGGCACCTCGGAGTTGATGTTGGACGTTTTCCTGGAGCATTGGATTTCGGATTCTGCTTGGCAGCTGAAGAGCGTTCCTTGGGAAAATTAGAGGTGTGAAAGGCAACTGAGTTATATTTTCGTGACTCTCTGTTAGGGTACCTTGGTCCTCTAGGCGAAGAATGAGTTGCGCTGCTACAGCTTCCCGAGATGCGAGAATCTTGAGCCATCGTTAACGCTGTTTTCCGTTGTCTCACGAAGGTGAATATGTCATTGGGTTTCGGGAGGTCTTTAGTTGACTTGAGGGACAACTCAAATTCCTTCCTGGTTTCAGCATCAAGCGCGCGAAGAGACAGGGTCGCCAAGACGAAGGCACATGGATCTTCTAATCTTAGTGCGTTGAAAGCTTCCACGCTGTCAGCAACGCAGCTAAGAAATGCATCGTAACGCTGCTGCTCACTTCTGTACTTACTGCTGTCAAATTCCAGTATTTGATTTATTAGAAGACTGGCAAGAATTCTGGGGTTGTCATATGTTGCTAGGACCTTATTCCATGCCTGAGCGTAGGATTGCTCCTCTACGGGAAAGCCTGCTAGTAAGGATGCAGCTTCACCTTTTAAGGCTGACAACAAGTAATGAAACTTCTCGATACCTGACAGATTGGGCTGACTGTGAACCATGGAGACAAAGGTATCCTTAAAATGAGTGAAGTGCAGGATATCTCCGCTAAAGGTGGGTATCTGGATTTTTGGGAGAGAAGGCTTGGATGGGCCGCCCAGGGTAGTGTTAAATGACTGACTAAATGTGTCAGCGTGTTGCGACTCTGATGATCTTTGCAGCTTTAAGAGGATGCTATCTGCTTCGATAAGCTCATCGCGGAGCTGATCCCACAATGCTAGCCATTGATCATTGGGAAACTGATGTTCATCATCTAAGTACACCTGGATCTCATCCCGTTGCTCCCATACGGATTTAAACTCAGCCCAACACTCTTTTGCAAAAGATAATTTTGCCTGAAAGCGATATGAGTCATCGCCTTTTATTTCATGCGTCCTGAACTGGGACACAAATAATACGTCTCGCTTGATAGCTATGAGACGGCGCTCGAGGGTCGCTGCCTTGGCGACATAATTGGGCTCCTTAGGAGGCATAATGAATAATTATAGCAATAGATTTTTAAAGAGACTCCGCAAGGCGGCGGTAGGTAGGGGTAACAACGACTGGCCAAGGTCGCTGTGGTACAAGAGCAAGAAATAAGATGGGCACAATAGGAATAATGAAAATAAATAACTGAGAACCTGACCGTAAACAAGATTGGGATAGGCATATTATGAAGACTTCGATGTTTAAATTCAATTATGACATTAAAATGATGAGAGGATGCCGGTAACCTGATAGAGAGAAGAAGAAAAAGAAAATTAAGTGAATTGTGCAGTGATAATTAATGAGTTATGTAAAGAGGTGACGTCACTGCCAGAGAATCAACTGCCAATTCATCAAACTGAATGCCGGAGGTATTACCTCTTTGGTAATGCCTCGCTGGAAGAATCAGGTTACCTATAGGTCAGGTTGTTATCAGAGTAATGTTTAACCTGTTGAGTTTATTAGAAACTCATGCCAGTGACTGATTGTTTACCTAATTATTGTTAATAGATTAATAAATTGATTAATGAAGTACTTGTTTTGTAAATAACAATGCCCTGTATAATTTGCATGAATTTATAAGTTAATTATAGATGGTGAATTAATATGGTAATGTGCTTTGGAAACTATCTGTTTTCTATGTACAAAGGTATTTAATGACAAAGTGAAAAACAAAAAATGCTTATAACTAATTATTAAATTAAACTAAACTGAAAAGATATTGTAAACTTGAAATTGCTCAATTTGCAAGTGAGTGTTGGTGCAATAATTATTGGAGAATGTAGCCTTTACAATGATACATAATATCAATTGGTAGATTACATAAATTATGATAATAACATGACTATAGAAGTTACATTCAAGATTAAATTATTTGAAAGATAAATTGATTAGTGACTAGAACTATAAAGAAGGTCAATTCATGTAAAATGAATAAATTGGTTAGCTTTATCAATTACTTAAACTATTGAATTAATTAGCTCAGTGAGTTTGTTTAATTATTGCTAATGACAGTGTTTTAGCCTCTCTTCTTAAGATTTATGCTATTGATATATGCATATATGTATGTCTATATATATGTAATTTTACTCACAATAGAAAATGTAATATAGCAACACTTTCAATGCAGTTATTTTAATGTCTAATGCAGCATTTATTAAAATGATTGAATGTAAAAAATTAAAATGGATGTAAAATAATTAAATATATTACATTTACACATTTTCTACATTATTTAAAAATTAATAATATAATGAAATATTCCTCTGAAAGATTTATTAAGAAAAAATGTCACTGATCACAGGCTAATTTTAAAACCAAAGTTTTATAAGATGATAATATAATTATATTAATGAACTTACTATTCAATGTGATATGTTAATTAAAAGTGCATTTTAGAGACTCCTGGCTAATAAACTTACAACTTATACTCCATTTGAAACCATTTTCATGGCGGTATAGCTAACATTAAATTTCTGATATAAAAAAAATATTAGTTCTGTTATTCAAATTGGTTTTAAATAGTTTTTAATGAATCAATTGATAAAGAAAAATAGTTGTTCCGGCAATTTAATTAGAAAGATTATATGTTTGATTCATCCGGCCCTTTCGGACCATTTGTTTAGCAATTTTATTTTATATGTGTTGCCAATAATCTGGCCAACGGAGGACCATTTGTTTAGTAATTTTATTTTATATGTGTTGCCAATAATCTGGCCAACGGAGGACCATTTGTTTAGTATTGGCCATCGGCTTTCACCCGGTCTGACCAACACTAATTAGAATGTGATAAAAAAAAAGAAATGGAAATGAATGCATGCTAATATATAAAAGAAAAGAATGGTAGTGGACTGTATAAAAGATATTAATTAAATTGCTGGAAACATAAAAGTTATATTTGTACAAATTAAAATTATTAAATACAGGTATTAGAAGCCAGTTGAACGATGACATGGTTGATGCGGATAATTTGAAGTTAAAGTTAAAAATAATCTTCTTACTTGTGGTAGTTTTGAGAATACTTGCTAATTTTCGGTGAGAATGGCCATTCTTTATTACCCCTTGCCGCCTGCCCTGAGGCTGCCTGTCTGTTCTACTCTATCATTTTGTAGAGGAAATTAAGATCATGAAAAACCAGAAGTACTTTTCAGTCTTAAGTGCACTCACTGAACTCTACAGGTACTCTGCAGGTCCTAAACATGATTTTTGCAAGTGAACTTTTACCTTTAGGGATTTAGTTCCCCAGTTTCTCCATAGATGGCGCTGGGGGCATCTTGGAAACTGCCAAAAATTCGTTCCATGAACACTCCTCCTTCAACAGCAAAAGGAAGATCATCCAAATACAAAGAAAATAGAAGAGGACTGAGTAAACAACCCTGGCGTACACCACTGTTCACAGAAAAAAACTCAGCAATTCCCTCAGTATCCCTAACAGCCAATTCAGATTTCGAATAAATATTTTTTAAAATATTGATAAATTTAGTGGAAACTCCTAAATTATATAATTTCAAAAATAAAGAATTGCTAGAAATGCTATCAAACGCGGCTTTGAAGTCCACAAAAAATACAAAGATTTTTTGTCCTTTCTTGAGCAGTTTAAGTTTGATAATGTTTAACAGGACAAATAAATTATCGATAGTTTGGAATTGACTGAGGATATCATTTTCTATTACGAAAGTTTCTAATCGTTGTAGAAGAAGACCTGTAAAAATTTTCGCAGATGCATCAAGACAGGATATACCCCTTTAATTTTGCTCATAATTGATGTCGCCGCGTTTAAATAGAGGAAATAGAATAGATCTGCTAAGGAGTCTGGAGTGTTGCCGGTTTCATAAATTTGATTAAAAAGAGACAAAATTTTAACCAAGAATATATCGGGAGCATGCTTATAGAATTCGTATGGTACTCTGGGGCCTTATTGTTTGGTAGATTACTTATTACCGACTGCAGTTCACTTAGGTCAAAGGAGAGATCTAGAGTGGTAGAATATATAATTGGTTCTGCATAGAGTACAACTAAATCATTATCGGGGGGATTAAGTAAGTTTTGAAAATGATTGACTAATTTGGAAAAATCAATATTACCGCAAGTAATTTTTTTTCTTTTAAAATGATTAGTTAGGTGCCAAAATTCCTTCGTGTCTCTTACCCTTTTAAATCTCTCAACTACGGTGTAAAGATATTCTCTCTTTTTTTAAAAGAATAAGTCCTTATAATTCCTATTAGCTCCTAAATAATTATGTTTGACAAAAATGGAAGTAATAAAGTTGTTAATTTATTGTGGTAATGACACTTCTTTACGGTGAGGACACAATGGTCAAGCACCATGTGGGGTTGGCCTGGAGGGCCTTAGGTCACATGGCATCTAATGTAACAATAAGAAGGGCGGAAATAATGACCTGGGACCACTCTCTAGTTAATGTTATTGTTTATAACAAAGACTAACAAAAATCATTATTAGACTTCGGAATTATTTGTTAACTCGCGTATCTGTTGGGATCCCAAAGACAAAACGTACTGTGCAATTCATTTGGCGTTTAAGTTTTTCTTCGAGTTCCCGGACAGTCCGCCGTACACCATACAGCCATAGTCAAAGTGGGGAAAGATGAGAGAGGAGACTAGGATTTGGCGGGTTTTGAATGGAAGATGTCATAGACGGTTGAACTGTTTAAGGTAGAGACAATACGATGGGAAATTTGTGAGATGTGGGGTTTCCAAGAGAGGGTTTGATCAAAGGTAACGCCTAAGTTTTTAACAGAATTGTGGAATGAGATAGATGAGTTGTTCAGGACTAGATTTGGAGCGATAGGTGTTGATTTGAGGAGAGAGGGAGATCCAATCATGATGGCTTTCGTCTTCTCAGCGTTAAAGGTGTTTGTTGAGGTTTGCCCAAGCACAAATTCTGTCGATATCTTCCTAGAGTTTTAGGATAGCACCGGAGGAATCAGCGGGGTCAAAGGAGAGGTAAATCTGGACGAAATCGGCATACATATGGTATTGACAGTAGTGGATGGAGGATGGGAGGTCATTAATATACATAGAAAAAAGGGTGGGAGGATAAAGAGGAACCCTGAGGTACGCCTTTAGACAATGGTAGAGACTTTGACGGGGGATTTTTAGGGACTACAACATATTGGGAGCGACTGAAAGGAAAGATTGAAACCATAGGAGGGCATTATAAGACATGTGGAAGTTTTTGAGTTTATTTAAAAGGATGTTGTGGTCCACTGAGAATTGTGGTAAAGTCAAGGAGAATAGAGGTGACCGAGGCTTCTTCCCCCACTGTAATGGAGAACTAGCAAATCCCCACTCCAAGCTCTGAATAGATATATATCCCCCCCCCCCAAAAAAAAAAATCACACAAGACAGAGTAATATAATATATAATTATAGTAATATACTATATTATTATATTATAATATAGTATATAATAAAGGACAGACAGTAAGTCAGAGCAGAATACAATAAATTTTTATTCTATAAAGCAATACACGCTTTTTACATTTTCTTGGAGTTCGCCTATAAGGCATTACAATAAATAATATTTTTGATAGAAAAACATTATATAAATCAATGTAACAAACACATAAACATAGCATTTTGATATAACTAATAATTCAATTAGAATAAACATTCAATAATTTCTATCTTCTGGATTATAATCAATGCGATATATATATATATATATATACATACAATTAAATACATTTCATAAATAATATTCAAATAATAAATATAAGATATATAGGTTAATTGGGTTCATAAGTAAAGTTTATCTTGTCTAAATATAAACGTTACATTGAGGCCTCATCAAGAAGTGTCGAGTCGGCTAACATGTGGTAGATTGCAGATTATTGAAGACAAATGTGAGGAACAGGAATATGTGCCTGACTGTTTCTGTACTATTGTAGTTTAAGATGTTTTCAAGTTAAGAAATTTCATCATTCTCATTTATATAAACCTTTAGGAAATGTTCCCTGTATGAGTTACAAAAAAAAAATAGCCCAACAGAAAGTGCTTTAGAACGTCTCCAATAGGTTTCTGGCAGAGTTTACAAGGGTCACTAAGCTTGAAGACTAGGCGTTTATTTTGGAAAGGAATCTGCTAAGGTATGCAGCGCTTGCGATTCTCAATTGATTTATGGCTCTGTGTTTTTCGATTTTTATGCTGAATGACAGATATCTTCTGGTTGAGGATATGTGAAGTTGCTTTAGACTAGATAGATTTTAGACCGCTTTAGATAGACGGGCTTGTGGGTGGAGGTCATTGCCCGGTTTATGTCTGCAGACAAGGCGTTGTTTTTTACCTTTTCCATAATTATAATTTTGTTTGATAACAATTGGATTCCGTTTGATAGGTCTGTAAAAAACTCCTGTGCATTGTTCATGGAAGCTATTCTCTTATCTTGTGATATCCAGTTATATCTGTGGTCTTGTTTTCTGGTGTCCATAGTTACAAGACTATTAAAGCATTGGCGTGGTAATCTATGCTCCGGTAACCAAAGGATTTTTATACAAAAGTATAGAAGTTTCTTAAAAACTATTACAGAAAGCGGTTTGTTTCTAGGCGTACTATGTAGTTGGGTGCAGTTTTAGGTCAGAGATATACAGACTTAAAAAACCTGGTTTGCGCAGTTTCCACAACTTCCAAGTGGTTCAAGCTCCAGACCTCAGCAGCATACAGGAGAGTTGAGGAGACAATGGCATCGAAGAAGGCTAGATTTGTTTCCCAGGTGTCACTTCTGCCCCGTCGTAGGATCTCTCTCACCTTTGAGTTTGCCACTGTTGACCGTTGAACAAAGTGTTCCGCCGTTTGTGAGAACTTTGCCGATGATATAAAAGGAATTCCGAGATAGGTGTATGATTTGGTGTATTCCAAAGGCACGCTATTCCAGTATAGTGGTTTCAGTTTTTTGCTCCTTGGTGACTTGTGGAACACTGATTTTTGACTTTTCCGGATTCAGGGTTAAGGAATTTTGCCTACAGTATAATTCTAATAATTTAAGTTTTTTATGTGCGCTGTGCCAAGATTCCCTGAGTAGGACGATATCATCGGCAAGTAAGAGCATCGAGACTTCGCGTTCGCTGTTTACTGGGACACCAGTTGCTCCTCTGTTCCAAAAAAAGTTGACTATATTCGAGATAAATAGGACAAAAAGGATAGGGCTAAGGCTTTCACCTTGTAGAAGTCCCATTGCGATATCTGTATCCTCAGAATATTTATCATTGATATTAATTTGCACTGTAGCTTCGTCATACAATTTTTTCACAATTCTAATTATTTTTCCGCTGATACCCAATGAAAATAATTTATGCCACAATAGGTTCTGGTTTATAGAGTCGAATGCCTTTCTAAAGTCCACAAACATCGCATATACATAACTTCCTTTTGCCTGCAGGTTTATACTTATTAATGAAAAGAGTGTGAATATTTGTTCCACACAGCCTCTACCCGCTCTGAAACCTGCTTGTTCATCAGGGATTAAATTTTCATTTTCAGCCCAGAGCTGGAATCTATTTGCTAAGATAAGAGTAAAAAGATTTGTAATGTTGTTGATCAGCGAAATTCCCCTATAATTACCTGGATCCTTTTTATCTCCCTTCTTGTAGATCTGCTTTAGTTCTGATCTTGAACAAGCGAGTGGGAGATTTACTGAATCCATGACCGTGTTATAAAGGTTCAACAGGTAGTGTTCCCACTGTGGCGTCATGTTTTTAAATACTTCATATGTTAGGTTATCCGGTCCTGGGGATTTGTTTCGTTTGCTGCGCTGAATACAATGCTGAAGTTCCTCGGCAGAAAATGGTCGATCCAGAAATGGATGTGTTACGGAGAAGAATAGGGAGTCACCTGGGGATTTCTCTGCATACAGAGATCTATAATATTGTGTCCAAGTAATGATGTCTATTTCGTTTGTGATAAATGTATCTGGTCTCAGAGATTTGACGGTTCTCCAAAATTCAGAGCTGTTTTTAACATCTTTTAATCTATTTATTATTGTGTTTCTGTATTCTTCTTTCTTCTGTCTTATTAGTTTTCTATAATTATTTCAAGTGAATAGATATTCTTCCAAGGGATCCTGAGAGAAAGACAGAGTACAGAGAGATAGTAACACACACATTCAAGTATCTTTTAGTTTAGTCCTTGAGACTTAGTAGAAAGTATATTTCATATAATGATGTAGCATTTTATTTTGTCAATAAAAGTTTAATCCAAAGTCTTGCTGGAGTATCAATTATATATTTCGCATATAACTAGTACTACGCCGAGTTGAAGTGGCTCTATCCCTCCAACCGTCGTCGGTACATACTGGCTTCCTTCTTATACCAGGCCATCAGAACTCAACGACCCTCCTATATCCTACAGAACCTGCAATTCAAATCCTCCATTCAATCCCGCCCAACCAGATCCCGTACGTCCGATCTCTATCCTCCTCCCCATAGAACTGACACTTATGAAAAATCCTTCATAATGCAAGCCGTACCCATCTGGAACTCTATCCCCTCCAATAGCCAACACGCTCCATCAACATCCACTTTCAAATCTCTCCTCTTCGAGTTCCAATTCAACTCCCAAGCCAACTGATCAAAGAAGGGACACAATAGCGCTTTAGAAGCAAATCTGTTTGGCACTGTCTCTATTAGAAAATATCTTATCGATTTATTCAGGTCGTTTTATTATATTCCGTTGTCTACATGTATCGGTCTTCTTTCTTCCTCTTGTTTTTATTTCACCTATTATATTTAAAGCTTATTTTACTGCACTTTTGTTTATGTTTTTTTTTCTTTTTTTTTGTAAATATTATTTGCAAACTATATTTATAAATATTTAATATCATTCATATACGGCCACACTGGCTAGATTTTTGTATTATGTATGTAAAATTTATTCTAAAGGGACATCAGTACCAGGATAATAAAATTATTTTTCATTCATTCATTCATTCAAAAATCCAATATGTATTTCTGGAGTTAATTTTTATTGTTTTTCATTCTTAAATAGTCAACAAATAAAAACCGCTTTGTATCTTCCATACAAGAAATTTGTTTTAAGTTTAAATTATAATTTTTGTTGTTGTTATGAAATTGTTATTTCTTTGTTAATAAAAATCTTTGTTATTGCACATTTGATTGATCGGTAGAGTAGAGCAGTAAACTGCAGCAAGTGAAATTTCCCAAGTAATAATATAATAAATAAGAGTGGCTGAAAGGTGAATTTACAGCCACTTTTCAAGATATTTCTTCATCCTCTTCCCGCAGAAGAGTGTAGGCCTCTAAAGATGTTTAATACATTTTGTAAAAGAGCGCAATGGTTTGAAAAAAAAACATGCCTGCAATTTACAGAACAAGAATTCATAGATGCAGTTGCTTCTCCTCCCAAAACAAAAAAAAGGAAAAAAGCAGTCTTCGACACTAATTCCGCTTTAGGTGTTAGAAACGGACATTAAAAAGGGAGGTGTTCAAGACATAGGTTTCAATATTTATAAAAAAAAAATAAAAATAAAAAAATTGAATTCAATTTGTGTTGAATCAAAGTAAATTAAGATAAGTTAAGTCTAACTAAATTTTGTTGCAATCCTTGTGTCATTTTCCATTGATCGAATGAAATAATTTGCATTTCGATAGAACAAACCTTTCTCGAGATACAGATTTTTTTCCCCGCTTTTTTGCCGTTTTGTCCCACTGTGCGCCAAGAGAAACAAATCCTAAAATCTTACTTTTTCGTAGTACGAATTCAATGTCATCTCTATTTTTTTTTATTTCGAAACCAGGGGACAATGTCCAATATTATTTCTTCTAAGATTCTATTAGTTTCTACTATCTTGAATTCAGATCTTACCTTCGTAAAGATAAATTTGATCGGATATCATAGATTCAGGCCGAGGATTCATCCAAATGATCCAAAAGTGTACATACGGCTAAGAAAACAAATGTGAAAAAAAGAAAAGGCATTTTCTTAAATGCAGGTTAGTTAAAGATTTTTTAAACTTTAATAGCAAGAAGTCATGATCTGCTTTCATAGAACTCATCCTAGTCTGCATGTACGAATGGGTTGTTGGTTTAGAGTCTATTCAATAGGCTAATGCTTCATTTCCACATGCTTAGTATTCTCCAAAGGAATTGGAGGATCTTGGAAAACTGGAAGAAGTTTCATAAGTTTTTTTTTTTTTGGTTTTAAATTATGTCTTATCACTATTTTTCCGGAGATCTGTAGTGGAACCTTGCAATGTGGAAGTTGGCGTTGTGCATAAAAACGATGCTTTGATTTTTCCACAGCAACCCATTTAAAGAAATTTGGGAGGTGTAGCTAGACATCATTCTGGTTTTCCTTTCTGAGTCCTCCGTAAAGTTTCTAAAATATATTTGGTTGAAAGAAACTTTAAGAAAAAAAGAGATCTTTCTCCCAGTGGGTGCTAAAACTTTTATTTATAAAAATTCATTCTCGAAATAAATGACTAAAAAAAGAATGTTGTATCTCAACAATTCATCGATAAAAAGTTATGAACACTGTAATTTTTATGATTGATGTGATACCTGGAATTCAATTGATTTATTCTATTACATTACGAATTTCTTAGATTTATAGATTTCCGCCTCAGATCCCGATGGAAGCCGAATTCACTGAACACTACTAGGAACACCACTAATGTGATAATGCGAGGCGGGATTCCCCCAACAAAGGATTAAAATGATACTATAATGGCTAGCATTTTAATCCTTTCTTTTTAAGTTTAAACACTCAACCTAGATGTTTTATTGATAACGAAAGCGTGAGAATATTCATCTTTTCTAAATTTACTCCTCGTAAATTAAGAAATTAAGCTTATTCAGAAAACCAGTATATTTTTGTAATTTAAATACGTTATTGAAAAAAAATTAAAATACACATTTTGCACAACTACTTTTAGTTTTTTTGTGATTTTATCGAAAGCGAAGCGAAAACGAGGCATACGCCAAACGACTTATTTTCTTAGTTTTTCGATCCTCTATCGATCCCTGAAGTTTGGCCGTTTGGTTTGGGGACACCCTATATATATAGTTAAGTACAGTAGTATAACAGTATTTGACTTAATACCATTTTATAGATGTAAACATTGCCAAACTGTATTTAAGTAGGATTAGTGGAAGGAATAAATCTTATGTCTTATTTCTGACATCAAGAGTGTTCATTCGTTAACCCTTTTTCCTTTTTTTTAAACTTTTTTCTCTCGGGAAAGTTTAAGTGGTGCCGAAACCCGGGATTACGTGTGTGCGGAGGCAGTACTTAGCCACCGGTCCTAAACGTCCCAGAAATCCCGGCATTACCTCGGGTGAGTACCCTGGTGTGGATGAAGCTGACGTAGTTGCGACCTGTCAAACCATTTACTGACTTAGAGCGATTTACGGGAGAAACTGGGGAACTTAATCATTTTCTAAAGGGCGGTGATCGTCTTATTGAGAGGATTGACGCCAAAGTTTCCGAGAATCTTATGATTGTAGAAGACGCGGAAGGCGTCCGTTGCCTGTAGGGTGAAGAGAAGTATCCTCAATCACATCCAAGCAGATGAGGAAACCCCATGGTTGATAATAAAGGAAAGATGCAAGAAGGCATATGGGGGAGGGGGGAGGTGGACCCCAGAGGAAGACATCTTCCAGATGTTCCGCGAAATCGCCTCGACAGACAAGCAGACATTATGCAGGGACGTTGCTCGCCATGTATAATCAAATAACGGAGAAGATGAGGGAGTCGAATGTGCCGCGGAAGTGGAAGGTCGGATGGCGTTTTTATCGACCATCCTAAAAGTTTAACTAGCCAAGGAAACTGGCAAGAAGGAAGGCCTACCGAGGGACCGGTCTTTCATAGAGTTCTCACAAGAAATGATGGACTGCAGTGCTAGAGGGGAGGAGGCCCGTATGGATACGGAAGAAAGTGGAGGGATTAGGGTAACCTACAGGCGACCTAGGTTCACACCAATGACCTGGAGAGAGCCGGTGTATACTAACAGGGAGAGACCTCCGCAGGCGGAGCGAAGATCAGGACAAGGCAGACCCAGTACCCGGACGCAGAAAGAAGGCAGAAAATGCCACGGTTGTGGTAAAAGTGGTCACTTGGTAGCACAATGCCCACACACCCGATGCTTCGAGTGTGGGACAGAGGGGCATATTGCCAGACCCTACATGTACTCAAGAAGGGAACAGAATCGGGCAGAACCAATGGAAATAAACGCCTCGGAGATACGAAGAAGGAGAGGCTCGTTGGCAAGGAGTAGATCGTCAAGGGAATCGACGAAAGAATCTGGGACCTCAGAAACCGAGGAGGAGTTAACCTTACCAGAGGACCGAAGGAGCGAGAAATACCGGAGTGGAAGGAGAAGTGGAGGAAGCAGGCGATGGAGAACAGAGGAGAAGGCCTGAGGAGGGTGACCACCTGAGGGGTGACGACACGCTAGTGAGTTATAATGTAAAGATTGAGTGCGGCTGATAGCCTATAATTGAGGTGATTAGTGGAGTGCACTGCCTAGTGGACAGCGGAAGTTCCAACACCATCTTGACCAGAGGAGCGCTGGAGAGGATATTGGGTGGAGAGGGTGGAGGATACCCCAGGTCCAGGCATGTAGATACAAATTAATCACTCTGGTTGGCCCTATTAATCACTCCCGTAATCACGACGCCGTCCGCGCAACCCAAACAATATTTCGACTGGCGAATATCCCGTAACTGTGTGGATCGAGTGGTTATATATACATAGGGGCCCGGTGTGGCTATAAAGCGCCGTACTCCCATGCCGGAGCTGCGGGTTCGAGTCCCGCCCTGGGTGGTGCTTTTCTTTCGTAGGAGAAGTATCACCCAGTGCCATGGGTGTTAGTATGGGCAATATAGGGCTTCAGTGGAAGCCTTGAAGTCACCAAAAAAAAAAAAAAAAAAAAAAAATATATATATATATATATATATATATATATATATATATATATAGACCAGCGTTACCTCCTTCTGCTGCTCCTCGTCCCTCAAGGTCTCAACCATGGCTGTGCATCGGATGAAAGTGTTCCCATAACCTGCGAATTCCTTTCACATCCCTATGGACGGCCATCTTTGTTATTGCTTCCACCTTGTTTGTATCCGGTTTGACCCCTTCCTTGGAAATCAAGTGTCCTAAGAAATTTATTTGGTCCTGAACCAACAGCGACTTCTCACTGGACAGTTTCAGGTCGAATTTTTTTCTTTACCCCTATTATGTTTTTTAAGATTTTCTATTTCCTCTCTAATATGCTGACGCTGAGCTTGTGGATATCTCCTTTCATTCACTCAGGTTATTTTCTCCTGCTTCAATGGAATTTCATTAACAGTCCTGCCTATTACCCCCAGGATTTCCCCTTCCTTGAAAAAAATATCATCAAATTCGCTCCTAGTCGTGCGCCTCCAATCTTCTGTCCGGTTAATCGCCCCTATCCTTGCCCTACCAGAGTTGATTAGCATATATACCTCTTTACCCCGATCTTAATATTCCACTTTCCTCTGCTATTTGCGACCATCGCGCCCAGTCTCCCCAGCAAATCGCATCCTATAAGCAAATATACCTTATATTCCTGAATAAAGATCTACCTATAATAATAAGTATCTGTATAAGTTGTAAGTAATAATAATAAGAAATACTTATAATAATCCTGAATAAAGACATTTGCATACTATTCATTAAATCATATCATTTATACTAAAAATTATTGTTTAATTTTAGCCAGCTCTTAATTAATCGATCCAATAAAAATTTGATTATATTTTGTTTAATTCATTTCTTAACATATAAATCACAATAAATCTTTTATTTGTTTATTAATCGAAATCTTAACTTTTTCATAAATCTACAAATTCATTTTATTTACCTTATTATCCACATCTCTTTTCGTTAAAATGTGATTTGAAATTACTTCTTTTTTTTTTTTTTTTTTTTTTTTTTTCTAAAAGAGGACTACATTTAAATTACCATTATTCTTAGTTTTAAATTATTATTAATAAATTATTATTTTTTGTTTTAAAATATTATTATTTTTTGTTTAAATTTTTATAATTGTTTATTATTTCGTTTCTATATGTATCATTACATATAGAAAGTATTATTACTACCTCACTATCGATTTTAGAATTTAATCCATCTTTAATATTACGATATTTAAAGTGTGATTTTAGTTATTTTACGGCAAGTTTATTATCAACGTCCGGTTAATTAATGTTATCTTTTTTCTTACTGGTTTTATATTTTATGATTTTATTTTATATAAATTATGTTATTCAATCTTAAAACTAATTATTATTATATGAGTTTTTATTTTACTTTATGTTTCCGTTTTTTCCACTACAGTCCGTCACAATCCATTATTGATTTCGTAATCTTTCCGGTTTTAACATCCATGAATATATTAAATTTTTTCTATTTCGCCATTTATGGATTTTTAGAAATTTTAATTTAATTTTAGATTTTAATTTTTTTATTATGTGTCCTGTAGAGACAATTTTTTCTGTTAATTGTGTATTTATACTAGATTTTGTCGGTTTTTTCGTCTGTAATTTGTTGTAATAATTTGCATGTTTAATTCTACACAGTTTTGGTTTTTGTAATTTAATAGAAATATTTTCAAAAAAGATGAAAAAACTAACGAAATCGCATTAGTACTATTATTATTAGTAATATTAATAGAGCTTTCGAGCATTATTTCGCTATCAAGTGTTTCTCCTAGCGTTCTCAACTTCTTCAGCTTTAATACCTAAATCGTTAGTTTTATCTGCTGCTAAGCTAGAAATTATGGTTACGTTTTCGGTTTTTAGCATATTCTTGTCACAAAATTGATTACCGACGATTTGGGTTTTTAGCGAATCCTTGTCGCAAATGATACTATCGACTATTTCGGTTTTTAGCGTATCCTTGCTTACATTATATGTTTCCGGAGGATTTTGCGCGATATATAGAAAACGCTAAGCTTCGTATAGTTGCTGAATTCGTTCTCCTAATTCCCGAATTTTTTGGTCTTTAGGGTCTTCTTCCCTAAAATGTAAGTCCTGGTGTTTGTATAGAGAATTAAGACGGTAATTTTTTATTGTTCCCTCGTTTAAAAATCTGTCATGTTGTACATTAATATCGGGGTATTTATTATTGTAAAAATGGTTTTGATCTTTTTGAACTAACGAAATTGCATTAGTACTATTATTATTAGTAATATTAATAGAGCTTTCGAGCATTATTTCCCTATCAAGTGTTTCTCCTACAATTGAAGCGTTCACAACTTCTTCAGCTTTATTACCTAAATCGTGAGTTTTATCTGCTGCTAAGCTAGAAATTATGGTTAAGTTTTCGGTTTTTAGCATATACTTGTCACAAATTAAATTACCGACGATTTCGGTTTTTAGCGTATCCTTGTCGCAAATGATATTACCGACGATTTATTTTACTTTATGTTTTCGTTTTTTCCGCTATAGTCCGTCACAATCCATTATTGATTTCGTAATCTATCCGGTTTTAACATCCACAAATATATTAAATTCTTTCTATTTCGCCATTTATGGATTTTTAGAATTTTTAATTTAATTTTAGATTTTAATTTTTTTATTATGTGTCCAGTAGAGACAATGTTTTCTGTTAATTGTGTATTTATACGTGTCTTTAGGGTCTCCTTCCCTAAAATGTAAGTCCTGGTGTTTGTATGGAGAATTAAGACGGTAATTTTTTATTGTTCCTTCGTTTAAAAATCTGTCATGTTGTACATTAATATCGGGGTATTTATTGTTGTAAAATGGTTTTGATCTTTATGTGATTTTTTTTATAATTTTGTCGTAAGTTATATACTTTACTGTATCTGGAATGGTTATAAAAATGTTTTTTAGTGTAATCGTCATTATATTCTTTTTCCGCCTTTGTTTTCGGTTTAAATGAAACTGAATCATCGTCAGAAAGAAGATGATTCTCGCTATTTAATAATAAGTGTAAATCATCTAGGTTCCGTAAATGATCAGATTTATTCATCAAATTTATCCGAACATCTAATGGCATATTTGAATAAAAATGATATAAAATTCGTGATTCTAATTGACTTATCATTAAGTCTTTATTCATTATTCATTTTTTCATTTTTATATTTATGAATTAAAATATTTCTATTATTAGTCAACCTTTCGAGAAAATCGGACGGTTGCTCATTATTATTTATTTTTATTTCGAACACATCGAAGATTAATTGTTCTAAATCATTAGAATCGCCATTAACATAACGCATTTTATTATAATGAATTTCATCAATTGGAAATGATTCCATATCTGATATTTGTTTTAATTATTTAATTTAAATGATCATTATATTAATTGCCTGGTCTGGCATCAAAATACAATTATATATAAATATTACATAAATTATCATAAAGTCTGATGAAAGCTTACTGTTGATAGTCAGTCGTTTTCTTCCTGGTAACAGTGAGCCCAGGAGGAGACTGCCTGTGCAGAATACCTCGCAAGAGTGATTTTCTGTGACTGGATGTACCTGGTAATTCTGAAGAATATTGGTACCTCGGGTAAAGTGGGCCAATCAATCAACCAGTAGATACCTCGCAAAAGTGAGTCTATTAAGTTGAAGTTCTTCAGGGATCTGGTTCTGACAGTGATTATCACACGGGAATACCTAGTAATAGTGAATTCCCGATGAATACTGTCTGATGTTCTGACGGCAGTTAATGAACTGACAACAGTGAAGCTTAATAAAAAGACTTTTATTTAGTAAAGAATTACAACATGAACATTATACTTAGAGTTTACTAACTAGAATGCCTATTACTAATTTCACAGGCCCTTAATATATCTAAAGAGCAGAGGTGGGGATGAGGAAATTTTGTGAGGGGAGGGGGTAAAATCTTTGTCCCTGTATGCCGGCGGGGGGCGGCCGTCGGACATCAAGATAAATGATACCATAAATAAGCCATATTTATGATACCATAAAAAAAGATAAATTAGGACTCATAAATCTGAGGAAACAGCATGCTGAAGGAAGTAAAGAGCAGGCTGCAGCTGGGGCAAGTGTTCTAGGAAAAAGGGTTGGGTTGGACCACTGGCAGAAGGCCCTAAGTTGGTGTAAACCATGTGGGTGACGTAACTCAATGCAAGTAGACGTGGGAACTAGCAATAATACAACTTTTAACAAATGCTTTCTTTTATCTTGCGATAGCAATGCACGTCAGGCAGTTCGGGAATATCGCAGACGGTTTCCTGACCGAGAAACCCAACACAGAGGTGTTTTTACCAGCATTTTCAAAAGGCTTCAAGAGACTGGGTCCTTCCCATGTAATCGTGGTAGAAACCGTATACTATACTAATACCGTGCAGGTAATCGGGGAAGCCGACATGAGGCGGAGGTAGAGGATACTGCGGCACTTCAATACCAACCCTGTTACAAGCGTTCGGAGAGCTGCTTCAGTTCTTGGCATACCAAGGGTAACCATTTGGCGCACATTAAGGGCTGACCGCAGGCATGCTTACCCTGTATAAAAGGTACATAGGCAAGTGTTCTAGGAAAAAGGGTTGAGCTGGACCACTGGCAGAAGGCCCTAAGGTGGTGTAAACCATGTGGGTGACGTAACTCAATGCAATTAGACGTGGGAACTAGCAATAGTACAACTTTTAACAAATGCTGTCTTTTATGTTGCGACAGCAATGCACGTCAGGCAGTTCGGTAATATCGCAGACGGTTTCCTGACCGAGAAACCCAACACAGAGGTTTATTAAGAAATTTAATACACGCTGATTATCCCCGCCGATTAAATTTTTGTAATTGGTACAAAGAACAACTGCAAAACGATGTAAACTTAAGTTCGAAAGTAATCTGGACGGACGAAGCGACTTTTACACGTGCATATTCAATCAAAGGCCTTTGGGCACATGAAAATCCCTGCGCTGTTAGAGAGTTTCACTACCAGCATGATTTTTCTGTAAACGTGTGGGTCGGTCTTTGTAATAATGGCATAATAGGTCCCATATTTTTACCTGCTCGACTTAATGCTGAAAGTTATTATCTATTCCTCGAGAATGACTTACGGGCACTTTTGGAAGATTTCCCTTTGGAAAGAAGGCTTGAGAACTGGTTTCAACTCGATGGTTGTCCTGCATATTACGGAAGGGCCGTGCGAGACTGGTTGGACATAAACTACCCATGTCGCTGGATAGGACGAGGTGGGCTGGTGCCTTGTCCTCCACGGTCTCCGGATTATGCCACTAGATTTCTTCGTGTGGGGATACGTGAAAGAAATGTCTACCGAGAGCCCGTCCGCACAAGGGATGATCTCATCGAGCGCATCAGAATGGTTTGCAACCAGCTCACCGCAGAACAATGTTTAGATGCAGTGCGATCTGTGAGTACGCGATGTGATGCGTGTATTGCAGCGGTAGGCCAGCACTTCGAACAACATTTACGTTGACGCTGCCAAGAAATTAACTATGTAATTTTAGAGAAGGTAAAACCTTCAAAATTTTCAGTTTTGTTTTTCTCACTAAGGTAGAGAGAAGGTAGTTTCAGTTTTTTCTCACTAAGAAAAAACTGAAACATTTATGTTTTCCTTGTAAGAATATTTTATTATTTTCTAAATTTTTATTTTTTTCTTCATTTTTAAAATTATTTTTATTATTTAAATTTTTAATTTCTGAATCTTCAGTTTTTGTTCATAATTATATGTACTTTAAATAGGTAATTTTCTTTATACTAAGAATAATTGAATAAAAAAGTATTGATTATTTTTTTCTGAATAAAAAAAAAATTTCAATTACCTTTCTATTAGTATAAGATTGAAATAATAAAAATTAATATAATAATAAAAATTATTGTAAAAATTCATCCAAGGAATGACATCCGGTCTTCCATGGCCTTAACTAGTTTTTGCACAACTATTTTTAGTTTTTTGTGACTTTCTCGAAAACGAGGCATAACTTACTTTCTTAATTTTTCGATCCTCTATCGATCCCTGAAGTTTGGTCGTTTGGTTTGGGGACACCTCGTATACACATTGGTGCAATTTCATCTTTTTTGAAGGGGATTTGAAGCACTTAAATTGAGATATTGGTATTTTTGGCTTCAAATGGCATTTCAATATTCAAATTACTTATTCAACTGTTAAGGTGCATTGTTAAGTTTTTGACTGTCGGAGATGTGTCTGTTTTTTTTTTATTCAACATTGTATCTCCAAAAAAAGGTTTGAGGTCCTCCCTCCTTGATGACCTTCCCCTATGAATGGCTTATAAATTATGATGAATGAATGAATGGCCCCTATGAATTAGAATGGCTTATAATGACAATTATATAATTAGACCAGCATTAGAATGGCTGGTCTTAATATACCTTGAACATTACGCACTGGCTTGTTGTCTGAAATATGGAAAACTTGGAAGATTATGAGATAGGGTGCTTGTTGAGGCGAGGTCACCGCTGAATGTTATTCCTGCTTCAATAGTCTTGGCCTTGTGGAATCCAACTACATGGGAAGTCTCAAGGAATAAGCACTAGGCTTCCTCTCTGTTTCTCCTGCAGAATAATAATACATTAGACCATATTCAAGGACATAGCCAGCTCAAAACCATTCGCCAGACAAGCTAATTTGAATTTCGAGATATTAAAACTCGTTTCATAATTTTTTTTGGAATGTTGTTGACACACTAGCACTATTCATGGGGCTTTATTTATAAAATTATCAGTGAATTGTATTATATATTCTTATGTATCAACACAGCTTTTTCTGTATGATTTGATCCTTTTAATAGTTTTACAAGAATGATTTCTTAACCAATTTCCTGATAAAAGTAATAGAATATATTATGGGAATTCGGATTTGCGCTCTCTCTAGCTATCCAATGCTGTCATTTGTCAGATTTTGATCTCAATCATACAGTAATAAAAAATCTGGCGCTATGTGCGCAGCATACATTGTTCTCTTACCAACCTACGAGTACGTGGAGAACAAATCGACGCGTTTTTATAATATGATAGGGCCATTGAGCAACATTACAGGAAAACCCTTTTTTCACAGTTATAAATTATTTTTGTTTAATATTCTTTATAAGCTATAGAAGTTTATAATTATTACAAATCCAAACAATCGTCTATAATTTTTGATTAATTATTATTATTACTTTATTTTTTGAAGGGGACACCAAAATAAATCCATTTCGTACCCAATGTGTTGGATATGCTGATTTTTACTTGGTAAACGGTTGAGTGCCTATACAGCTTTTGTCGATATATGCACACATATATATTATACTACATTGTATATATATTAAGAAATTATTTATCTCCTTTATCAGAAAGCCTTTTCGGAATACCACAGCGATAACTGTTCAAGTAGGGCCACTCAATGTGTTATTATTGATATATATTTTAGAACTGATAGGTTATAAAATAAAGTATAATTTCCAAAGATTAACTTGTATCATATATTTTTATTTTTCGCCCATAAAGAATACTTAAAATATTTTGGGCATATATTTATATATTTCAACGTATTTTCAATAATGAGAGACTGCTATTAACTCCAAAAAAATCATAATTAAAGGTTTAGTTTAGAGGAAGAAATATTTCTTCCACCATTTCTGGATCTCCTATCAGACCATTTTTATCCTGATAAAACCTACCCGATATTAAAGAACATTTAATTCTCTTTAAACTAGGCGAGTTTATCAAACTTGTATACATATATATATATATATATATATATATATATATATATATATAGTTTAATAATCTTCATCAATGAATAACTTTTTAAAAAGAACTTTATTGGAAAAATACAACTTATAGACTATGGACTACTACTAAGACATAATAACTAGCTAATAATTACAATGAATGAATGTCTCGGTCTAAGAGGACACCGGATATATAAAGGAAAAGGAGACAGGACATGCGTCAGCATTAAAGGTGCATCAATGAACTCCTGTAATTCCTTTAACTCCTCCTGGGGGAAGATCTTGCAATACTCCTTTGCTAGATATTGCTAGATTTATAATATTTTGACCATGGTTGGTATTTTACCTCATAATTAGTTACAACTGGTGATAGTTTCGGTACATTAGAGTAGGATACAACCATTTCAGGCGCTGTGGGATTTATGACCTTTTTCTTTTTATACCAGTAACAATATCCAAATAAACAAAATATTAAAAAGAGTACAATAAATAAACTATAAAACCATTCAGTAGAAATAAAAGGAACATAGGAAGTTTCAATAAAGGAAGATGAAGAAATATTTACATTTTTCATTAGTTCTAGCTTAAAAGATTTATACAAAGGTTTAAATTTAAAGTAGAAATTATGAATATAGGTTTTAGGAAACTTAGAAATACAATCGTCATGACTAACACTAATAAGAGCTACTTGTGGTAAAAATATAGAATCATGGTTACAATTATTAATTTTAGAAATATCATAAGTAATATACATTTTTATATAATCATTAAATATAATATTAGTAGTACAATAGGCATAAGTACAATAATTAAAATTAGAATTATTAATAATATTTAGAATACATTTATTTGATGTTTCTCTTATATTTTTACAATCGTATTCATTGTTAAATATGCAATCTGCATGAAAATAATTATCATTTTTCTTAATAACTAGTTGTTGATCTAATTTTAATTGTTTAAAGGTATTATTTATATACATTGGTACTGGAATTATTAAAAATCCATTATAGGATTGCTCATGAGTAGGCAATCGTATAAATACATGAAATGTATAATTATAATAAGAACAATAGATTTTTGTGTTTTCCCATATAATTTCAATGTTCTTAGAAATTAAAGTAATGTTGTTTATAACATCACTCATTAAATTAGAATGAACTATTCCTGGCTTGCAAAATTCCATAGAAAGTAAAAGTGCATTTAATTTCTTTTCTAATAACTGTGTATGCATATAGAAATGATAAGCTTTGTCTTCTCTATTTATTTCGTTAATAGAAGCTTAAATCTTTTTATAATTATTATTTATAGTTTTTACATATTTTTCATATCTATCAATCAATCGATCAATTATTTTTAATGAATTACATCGGATGAAGATTAGTTGAAGAATGATTAACATCTTCATCTGAAACACGAAAATAAGTTTTCTTCTTTTTATTAGGACGCTTTACATTATTGACATGTTCTTTGTTAATTTTTAATTTATGATATAGATTTTTATTTTTACTTTTAACTTTAGGAGTTTTTACATAAATATTATCTTCGTCCAATTCTGGCGGATCTTCTCTGTTTTCGTTAAGTTTGTCTGTTCGCTTCTCTTTTTCATTGGTTATTTTGTCATGTACCATTTTTTGTAATTTATTTAGATGAGTAAAGTAATCGTGTATGTAACTCTCTTGTATGTCTTCGGTTTCATAGTTATTTTTAAATTTGCCAAATGTAATTTCGTTAGGTGTTAATTTAAGATTTTGGTTAATTGAGTTGTTATAGGCAATTACGCTTGTTTGTACAATCCTGTCAAATTTATATTGTTTATGTGAATTAGCGTTAAGTCTTAAAATTTCTGTGAATGACATTTATTAAGTGTTCCAAGTGAATTAGAGTGATATCTACTTGTATAATGAATTTCTATTTGTAGAGATTTACAAAATTGTTTGACCAACATATTGTCGAAATCTTTTCCTTGAACGCAAATTATTCGTTCAGGGGGAGGATATAACATGCAGTATTTTTCCAAAGCTTGACAAATGTCATGGCATTTTTTGAGTTTATAATTTGTACATAAAAACGTTTTGAAAACGTATCTATGCTTGTGAATATAATGTGTTTGTCATAAAAGAATAAATCCATCATGATTTCCTGAAAGGGTCTCTCCGGTGTATTGGTTAATAGGAATTTTGCTTTAATGGGATTTCTATCATATTTACTTGTTTTACAGATATCACATTGATTTATAAGTTCCGTAATTTTGTCCTTCATGTTCGGAAAGTATATCTCTCGTTTTAGGTGTTCGTAGGTTTCTATTATTCCGCGATGGCAAGTCTTTCCTATGTGATAATTTATAATTTCCTGTTTTTGTTCATTTAAGTCTGTAATGTCTTTACATAGTAATGAATATTTCTTAATTCTTACGGTCTTAAATTCTTTTTCAATTATCTTCCTAATTTCGTCAAAATAAGATTCTAATATTCAGGTTGTTGCTGCGAAATAAGATCGACAATAAATTCCGTATGTTTTATTAGGTTCTAATATTTGTAATAGTAAATCATGAATTTTATATTTATCCTTAATTTCAATTGTGTATCGTGTTTTTTCGAATATGTTTTCAAAATTTACCTTATTTATTGATGCATTTTTTATTACTATTTGCCGTTTTTCAACATTTAAACATTTATCGTCATTAACAATCCAAAATTGTTCGTTACTACTGAGTTGTGAATGTTGAGTCATGATGCTTTGGTTATCATCATTTTCAACATTTGGTAACTGAAGATCTGCTTCTGGTCCACTTCCATTATTATTTCCTACACCTTCCTGTAATAAACTCTCTATAAAAGCTTCATACCCTGGGGATTGTGAGTCTGGTATATGAATTTCGATTGGTTCCGTTTCCATAGATTCTCCTTCCAGATGATTGATTTCATTTCTTCTGAAAAGCGCATCAGCCACATGATTTATCTTTCCATCTATGTGCTTGATGTCAAACTCAAATTCCTGTAATTTCCAGATCCATTTCATAATCCTTGAGTTTCCATTTTCATCGAGAAAACCCATGTTAAGGGTTTATGATCTGTTTGCAGTATAAATTTAGATCTATATAAGTAAGGTTTGAATAATTGTGTGAAATATACAATACTTAATAATTCTTTTTCTATGGTTGAGTACTTTTCTTCCGTTTTTGAGAGAACTCTTGAACCATAAGCGATTGGATGATCTACTCCATCTATAATTTGGCTAAGTACACTTCCGATGGCTTGATTACTCGCATCTGTAGTTAAAATGAATTGTCTATTCCAGTCAGGATAGGCCAGTATAGGCGTATTCGACATCATGTTTATTAAGTTTTCTAAGGCACTTTTGAATTCCGGAGTATCATATTCCTTAGTGTTAATAGCGGCTGACAAGGGTCTAGTATTTTTTGCATAATTCTTTATAAATTTGCGATAGTAGCCTGTCATACCCAAGAATCTTCGAAGTGATTTTTCATCATTGGGAATTCTCATGTTTAAAATATCTTCTATTTTCTTCGGATCCGTTTTTAAGCCATTTTGTGTTACTATATATCCTAAAAATTTTAGTTCGGTCTTGAAAAACTCCGTCTTATCTAATTGAATGCTCAAATTCAGTACCAGTGCAATGTCTTTAAAATGTTCTTTTTCATTTTTTGAGTAAATGATTAAGTCATCCACATAAGCCATTGTCCTCGGTAAATTGGCTATTGCCATGTTCATTATCCTTTGAAATGTCGGTGGGGCATTACAAAGTCCGAAAGGCATTCTTAAAAACTCGTAGTGACCGTTTTCTGTGCTGAAGGCTGTTTTTGCAATGGAGTCTTGATCCATTAATATTTGATGGAATCCTGACGTGAGATCTATGGTGCTAAAATATTTTGCACCTTTGAGTCTGTTTAAAACATCCTCAATATTGGGCAGGGGAAATTTATCTTTTACCGTTTCTTGGTTTAGTTTGCGATAGTCTATGACCATCCGCACCTTTTTCATGCCTCTCGCGTCCATTTTTTTCGGCACTATCCACAGTGGCGAATTGTAAGGCGAGTTACTAGGCTGAATAATACCATCTTTTAATAATTTTGTGACTTCCTCATTTATTTGTTTCTTAAATTGCTCGGGATATCTGTAGTTCCGAGTGTAAATAGGATTTTCGTTTTTTGTCACAATCTTATGTTTCAACAAATCAGTCGGTTTTAGTTTTTCATTTTCTTTTTTTATAACCTCTCCGTTTTCCGATATTAATTTAACTAATTTATTTGTAGTTTTGTTATCAATGTGATCATGTCTTATAACACTTTTGATTTCTTCTAAATTCGTCATTAAGTGACATTCACTAGTTTTTTTGTAATTGGAATGATTGAATTTAGACACCGTATTGCCGATCACTATGAGATTATCTTTGCAATTCACTGAAATGTTCAATTCTTTCATCGTTTCATAACCTAAGAGAAAATCATACTTATCATTAACCGGATACACTAAAAATTCAATTTTCTTTTTAAGCCCTAAGGATCCTGTCATGTTTAAATTTACTGAATATTTTCCATTATCTATTCCGGTTGGTGTTGAAATAGCAAAAGGTTGTTCAGTTGTTTTTATATTATATTGTTCGATTATTCTGGGGTGAACATAGTTTTTAGACGCTCCTGTGTCTATTAACCAAATTTTATGCGTAAAGTCTTTTATACTGGGAAGTTTAGATGTGTCAGGTAGTTGATAAACAGGATTTATTGTTCTAGTTCCTCCTCGTACGTTTGTATCGGAGGCGATTCGTTGTCTTTCTGACCTAAGTCTAAAAAATTATCAAAGCGAGTTGTTAAATTATGAATTTCTTCTCTTAACTGTTGGTTCTCTTGTCTTAATTGCAAAAGTTCCTCGTTTTCAATGTGATGTGCTTTGTCGGACACAGTTCTCATTGAAACCGTTTCTGGTTTTTCTGTCTTTTCAAAATTATGTTGTTGTCTAAATTGGCCTGAATTAGGTTTGTTAAAATATTGATGTTGAGCTTGCGGACTCCATTGTTGGTTGTATATAGGTTTTTGATAATTATTTTGGGGTTGATAATTATTATAGGGGCGTTGATGTTCTTGTCGCGGTTGGTAATGTTGATTATGATATTGCGGATGTTGATTATGATATTGCGGATTTTTATATTGAGTAAACTGCCGTTGGTCTGATTTATGTTGCGGCTGTTGTTGTTTAAGTCTAAATTGTTGCTGTTGTGGTTTTTGATTATTAAAATTTTGTTTTTCTTTTCGAACTCCATATAACTGATAAACGACTGTAGAAAATGTATTTTTAAGTGAATTTTTAATATCCTCTAAGTTCCTATAGATTATATGCGTAAATTGTCTAGTGAGTACCGGATGTAAGTTAAGTACTGCAGTGATAGCAATTGTCTTATCATATATTGTTAAATTATTACTTTCATCTTCCGTGTAAAGTTTAGTTACTAAATCTCTACGTTTTTCAATAAGCCTGTTAATATAATCTACTGGATGTACGTTATGATAACTTTTTGAATCTAAAATTTCTTTAAGAATAAGTTCCGTACTTCTAGAATCATAAAATTGTTTCTTTAGATAATCTAAAAGCTGTTTTACATTTTCAAATTGTTTGTCATAACACAAATCTTCCGGTTCACTAATAAGTTTAGATTGAGCTTGTATTAAAATATATTTTTCATTAATTAGCCTATAAGCATTGTTACTCTGACAATATTCTTCCACTAAATATTCTATATTAGAAATATATTTAATAAGTTTTTGTGGATTTCCATCATAGATGGGGACTATTTTAAATTCGCTAGGTGTGATTCGAACGTTTGGGTTCATTGTGAGTTCAGGAATATTTCTATTTCTATTTAGTATATCACTAATTTAGTATATCACAGGGAGGACAAAAAAACAATAATTTGCTCCACAGCGACTTGCCTAGCAATTTTCCATGGAAAATGTCTAAATATAGAAGACAAGGAGATAGAAGCCTTGAAAAGGGAAAGGAAACAATGGCGTTGCCAAAAATGTGAGAAGACTGAAAAGAACAGCTCACCCAGCGATAGAAGCACGGGCTCGCAACAGACTGTAGATTCCGCATCGCAGATGCTGATCACCGCAATAAACGAATTGACAGCAGAGGTCAAAGGCCTGAAAAGTTCGGTGGACGCAAATGCAGCGGAATTAAGTCAATTAAAACTTTCAATGGAAACTCAGGCCACTATTACATTCCAAAACTCGGAGCACCTGAAAACTATTGAGTCGCTCCTAGAGGCCCAGAACTCAAAGATAGACGGCCTAGTTCTGGAAAATAACACCCTTAAGTCCCGTATTTCTGAGCTGGAATCAAAACTGAACAGATCCGATCAACAGCACCTAGCCAGGACTGTCGAGATAAGGGGAATACCAGTTAGACCGGGAGAAACGTCAATGGGCCTTCTGATGAATGTAAGTATAGCCCTGGGGCTGAACCTGAAGGTGGAGGACGTCGATTACGTGGAAGGGTAAGGACGAGGCAGGACGACACACCCGGGCCACTGGTGGCGAGATTCACTCGCCAATCTCTAAAAGATGATCTGATTCAAAAGCGCAAGGTGATAAGAGACTTTTCTACCAGACATTTGGGCTGGCAGGAAAATGACGCCCACAAGATATTCCTTGGCGAAGCAATGACCACTTTTAATAGACACCTATACTGGCTGGCGCGCCAAAGGAAAGCGGCAGGCAAAATAAAGTACGTATGGTTTAATGGCGGCCGGGTGAAATGTCGGCGAAGTGACGGCCAGCCCGTGGTTATTATCAACACACCTACTGACCTTGACGTTTTCGTTTGACTCCACAGCGTTGGTTCTCTGATCTCGGCCCTTCACACCCAGGCAGCTCTATCCAGTTCTTTCCTTTTTTCTTTCCTTTTTGTCTTTTCTTTTAGTTATCATAACTTTTATTTATCTATTCATTTTATTTTATCTATTACTTATTTAACTCTTACCAGAACTCAAGCGTACACTGTAGTTTCAGCTTGCCCAGCTCTAACTGTATTTATTAGTAATTTTTTTACAGCTACTTATTATGCTCTCTATCTAAATAATCTTTCTATACATCCAGGGATGTTATATCCATCTTCAGTGATCCAGTATGCCTCAGATCAATCCAATAATACCCCGCCATTTAACCCCTTCCTCTGTTATATTTCAGTCTTCCAACCCTTATGACCAATGTCCTTCTAACCTGTCATGTTAACGCCCAGTCTCTTCTTGCCCATATTGATGAATTTCAAGATTTTTTCCTCCACAACTTTTACCATTTAATTGCAATCTCCGAAACATGGCTGAAACCCACCATCCTGTCCCCTCAAGTTAGCCTCCCTAACTACACCCTGCTCCGTTACGATAGAGTGGATAGGACTGGAGGCGGAGTAGGTCTCTATGTCCACGATAGCCTTAAGTCCAAAATTCTCCTTCTTTCCCCAACTTCCCTTTCCTCTCACATTGAATATCTGTTCGCTGAAATATCCACCTCCACACATCCGTTACTCTTCGGTGTCATCTACCGGCCTCCGAAAGCACCGTTTGATGAAACATTTGAGTCCATCCTTTACAACCTGATCCCTTCATATTCCAACATTATTCTCTCCGGAGACCTTAACACCAATCTCCTGATACCTTCTCCCGACCAAGTCTATCTATCAAACCTCCTCTACTCCCTTAATCTCTTTATAGTCCCTTACCGCCCGACCCATCACACCCAGTATTCCAGCACTTGGCTTGACCTTTATGTTCTAGATTCACCTAAAAAACTCCTTGCCTCATCACAGCACCCGGTTCCTTTCCTGTCTTCCCACGACCTCATACAAATATCCTATGATCTTCCTATACCACTGTTTTCCGCCAGAACTGTCTCCTTTCGAAACCTAGATTCCTTATCACCTGCAATCCTAGCACCCGATTTTGAAATGATCCATTGGGACCCTATATACACCTCAAACTCAATTGACTCCATGGTAGAAATCCTTAGCACTCAACTTCAAACTATCCTTGACCGTCACGCTCCTCTCAAGTCCAAGACATATAAGCATCCTCCAGCACCCTGGCTGACACCTATGCTAAGGAATTGCATGAAACAAAGAGACGCAGCCAGACGAAGATTTAAACGTACTAGACTTCCCGAAGACTATACCACCTTCAAGCTCCTCAGAAATAGCACCCAATCCTTAATACGCCGCGCCAAATCCGACTACTTCCAGCAATCCTTATCCAGTGCCCCCGACTCCAAAACAAAATGGGCAATTCTCCGTAAACTATCCTTAGGTAAACCCACGCAAAACCAATCAATTCCTATCTCAGCCGATGCACTCAACTCCCACTTTGTCTCCAACACCTCCCATCCTCTCCAAACACCATCACCGATTCTTATTCCTTCCTCATTTAACCCCAACAACTTTTATTTCACCCATATTACCCCTGACGACTTGCTCAAATCCATCCGTAAGTCTCAAACAAATGATTTTGGACCAGATAACATCCCAGCTAAATTGATTAAAGCCTCATTACCTTTTATTCTCCCCATCCTTTATCATATCTACAACTTTTCCCTGCAAACTGCCTCTTTTCCCAGTACCTGGAAAACCGCTCTTGTACGCCCATTGAAAAAAACCTCCAATCCAGAAACCCTTAATGATTTCCGTCCCATCTCTCTGTTATCCAACTTATCCAAACCCTTGGAACGTTTAGTTCAATCCCAGTTATCCAGTTACCTAGAGCAAAACAACCTTCTGAACCATCTTCAATCTGGTTTCAGACCTAACCATTCCACGCAATCCGCCCTCATTAAAATTTCCCAAGATCTCCACACTGCAATAGACCAAAAGAAACTCACCATCCTTATTCTCCTCGACTTCAGCAAAGCCTTTGACTCAGTGGACCACAACATCCTTTTAAACAAACTCAAAAACTTTCACATGTCTTATAATACCCTCCTATGGTTCCAATCTTTCCTCACCAGTCGCTCCCAATTTGTGGCAGTCCCTGACAAACCCCCGTCAAAGCCTCTGCCATTGTCTAAAGGTGTACCTCAGGGTTCCTCTTTATCCCCCACCCTATTTTCTATCTATATTAATGACCTCCCATCCTCCATCCACCACTGTCAATACCATATGTATGCCGATGACGTCCAGATTTACCTCTCCTTTGACCCCGCTGATTCCCCAGGTGCCATCCAAAAACTCCAGGAAGATATCGACGGAATTTGCGCTTGGGCAAACCTCAACAACCTCACCTTAAACGCCGAGAAGACGAAAGCCATCCTGATTGGATCTCCCTCTCTCCTCAAATCAACCCCTCTTGCTCCAAACCTAGTGCTGAACAACACCTCTATCTCATTCCACAATTCCGTTAAAAACCTAGGCGTTACCTTTGATCAATCCCTCTCATGGAAACCCCACATCTCACAAATTTCCCGTCGTACTGTCTCTACCCTAAAACAGCTCAACCGTCTACAATATCTTCTTCCATTCAAAACCCGCCAACTCCTAGTCTCTTCTCTCATCTTTCCCCACTTTGACTACGGCTGTATGGTGTACGGCGGACTGTCCGGGGAACTCGAAGCCAAACTTAAACGCCTAATGAATTGCACAATACGTTTTGTCTTTGGGATCCCAAGAGATACGCATATAACCCAGTATTACGCCGAGTTAAAGTGGCTCTACCCCTCCTACCGTCGTCGGTACATACTGGCTTCCTTCTTATACCAGGCCATCAGAGCTCAACAACCCTCCTACATCCTACAGAATCTGCAATTCAAATCTTCCATTCAATCCCGCCCAACCAGGTCCCGTACCTCCGATCTCTACCCTCCTCCTCATCGAACTGAAACTTATGAAAAATCCTTCATAATGCAAGCCGTATCCCTCTGGAACACTATCCCCTCTAATATCCGACACGCTTCATCTGCATCCACTTTCAAATCCCTCCTCTTCGATTTCCTATTCAACTCCCAAACCAACTACTGATCACTGAAGGGACATAATAGAGCTTTGGAAGCAACTCTTTTTAGAATGATTTCTATTAGAAAATATCTTATCGTTGTACTCAGGCCGTTTTTATATTTTATATTTTTATATTTATATTATATTCCGTTGTCTTAAAGATTATTTTCATGAAGGAATGCACTTTTGTTTCTGTCTTATTTTATTTATTTTTTGTTTCTGTCTTATCTTATTTATTTTTTGTTTCTGTCTTATTTTATTTATTTTTTCTTTCTGTAAATATTATTTGTAAACTATATTTGTAAATATTTAATATCATTCACATATGGCCACACTGGCTAGATCTCTATGTTATGGATGTAAAATTTATTCTAAAGGGACATTAGTCCCAGGATAATAAAATTATTTTTCATTTCATTTCATTTCATTCATTTCACTAAGAGGCATAAAATTATAAAAGTAAAATCTTAAATTATAAGTAGTAAGTAAATTTTAAATAATAAATCTATTAATATGAAACATAGAATTATAAAAGTAAAATCTTAAATTAATATTAAATAAACTATCTTAAATTCTAACCTGTATTTTTCTTCTAAGAGGTCCTTGATAAGTTTTATTCAGGATGAGATGTATTCAAGAATCTTGACTTGAGTTAGATCTAAAAAGACCAGCTAGATTCCTTTATTCCCACGATGTGTTTGATGAACAAGTTCCTCAGTGACTACCTCGTTTCTTGAAATAAAGTTGAAGAATTTCTAAAACAGTTACTGAATAGTAAGTGTTATAATACCTTAGTCTTCTTGATTAAGAGAATCTTCTATGATGTCTTGATTGATGTTCTAAGTCTGATTCTTCACGAATTAAGCCCTCAAGTCCCTATTTGGGCGCCAGTTTAATAATCTTCATCAATGAATCACTTTTTAAAAAGAACTTTATTGGAAAAATACAACTTATAGACTATGGGCTACTACTAGGACATAATAACTAGCTGATAATTACAATGAATGAATGTCTCGGTCTAAGAGGACACCGGATATATAAAGGAAAAGGAGACAGGACATGCGTCAGCATTAAAGGTGCATCAATGAACTCCTGTAATTCCTTTAACTATATATATATATATATATATATATATATATATATATATATATATATATATATATATAATACATATATTATACTTATATATCCTTCATATATTTATATATTTTATATCTAATCATAAAGTTTATAATAATATATAATAATAAAATATAATAAATCATCTTATTTTTAAAGCTTCAAGAATGAAATAATACACTGAATTTAATTTATTTAAACAATCGACAGAGAGCACTATTTTAATCCTTCCATCGCCTATTATGTCGGTCATTGGGTCAATGTCGTTCAGATATGGCTGTAGGTAATGAGACCTAATGTTAGCATATAGAGGGCAATGAATTAATAAATGAAAAAGATTTTCCTTTTCGTGCATATTGCAGATACTACAGAGCTCGTCGGTTTTTATTGTATATGTGTTGTTATTTGCTGTTATCTTAATTCTGTCATTTACTTGATATCCTTGATAGCTGATTAATGAGTCTTAATTTATTTAACGTTGTTTTCAAATGTAAATAATTTTCATCAGAATCAAATGATGTTAAACATCGGTATATTGCACTATATCTTGTGTTATATAGTATACTATTACGGATAGTATATTATTGTCCCATATTTCACATACAATTTTTATTATATTATTTTTAATATAAAATCTTTATTTTGTTGTGAAAGGTTTATTTCATTAAGATTTGGTACCTCATCAATTATTATGAACATTTCTGATACTTGGCTCACCCAATTGAATTCATATATGTTGTTCATGATTTTGTGCATTTCAGCCATTTTATTTTAAGCACTTCTTTGGGAGTCTTTCTGTAACCATCTGAGTTACTTTGTTTAACTTGATCAACATTCTTTTAAAGACATAGCTACTAATTGGTTTGTTTTTTGTTTCGCATATAATATAATGGTCTGGTGTATTTTGTAGCCAGTAGTATATAGATTTTATAAATCCTAATTGAATTTGTTCAAGGTTATCTATATACCTTAATCCCCATATCTCTGAGCTATAGAGAAACACATTTGCCACCGGGGATTGGAACAAATATTTTTTCGTATTCCATGTGTTTGATTTTGTTTTCATCAATATATTTTGTGAGTCTTCGTATAGCTTTACTTTTGAAATGGTTTATTGCCAGAAGGAATTTACCACTAGAAGAGAAAGGAACTCCTAGATATGTAAAATGGTCGGTATATTATATTTCCTTATTTTCGTAGTAAACCTCGTTTTCTTTTTTATTTCTACCAGCTTTGCGGAATTTAACAACTTTAGTTTTCGCAACATTCAATGTTTGCCCCTTTTTCATGAAATAATCTCCTAACATCTGTAATTTTTTTTTGGACGTCATATTGAGAGGTTGCGAAAATCACCATGTCGTCCGCGTACTGTAGTGAAATGATTTTTGTATTTGAGTCTATAACAATTTCTTTTGCTGCATGGTTTTTTCAGAAAGCATCTATGTCGCTAATATACAATATAAGTAGCTATGTAGAAATTGAGTCACCCTGAAAAAGTCCCTGTGTTGTTGATATACTATCCGATAACTGGTTGTTGACGCTTAGTTTGACTTTGGCCAATTGATACAGATTCTGGAGAATTCGAATTATTTAGGCCACTTTAGGCCAATATTGTGTATCATAGCTCATAATTTTTCATGTTTTACGGTGTCGAATGCTTGCTTCAGATCCACGAAAATAACCAATAAATTTCTGCCTTTTTTCAGTAATTCCATACCAATTAAACACTTACACTCCGGGACAAATAAAAGTGTACAGTTGAAACTCTGTTATTTATTTAATTCATGGTAATAAATATTTTCAAATACTATACTATGGCAGAAAATAAAAACAAATTTAATTAGGAAACACCATTGGTAGGTATATTGCTTTCATCAAGAGAATTAATCACAGTATAAACAAGCGAGACTGAGACAAATTAAAGTTACAGTTAGCTTATCATTGTGTATCTCGGTTCTAATCATATCCTCATTGAATATTGCTTTTCAGTAATATATAAATGTATTCTATGGATTTAATTATCCAGTTTAAAAAAGATGTTGGTCGTGGTCTTAGCTATAGGGAAGTTGGTCGAAAATATTCTCTTCCTTATACCAAAGTTGCTAAAATGTTCAAAACTGATTACAATCGCGTCAAGAAGAAGAGAGGAACAAAAGAAAAGATAGGACATCACGTTGCAACGAGGATAAAAAGGAAATTCGTCGTTTGGCTAGGAAAGGTAAATTATAACCGGCACGAAATATTAGGTTTAATTTAAATCTTAATATATCTACGAAAATCATCTAGATAAAACTTTGCGAAATGAATATCAAGAAGACAAAAATTTCAACAAAAAAAATCCCCTAACCAAAATGCACCGCGAGTGTAGTGTAGTCAAGGCTCGAAATTGGCTTTGCTGGGTTTTGGGGATTTGGGAAAACACAATTGTTTCGGGCGAAAAAGATTTTCTAAAGATGGGCTTGATAACGAATACAGTTACTTAGAAGAAGGCCAAAAAAATATTTACAACAGAATAAAACGTCAAAATCAAGGAGGGGTTGTGATGGTTTGGGGAACGATAACCGCCTCTGGTAATTACCGCATTGAAAGGCTTACCGGAAGAGAGAATAGTGAGCAATATTTAACCTCGATCAAAGAAAGGATGTACCCATGGGCAACCCAGATCCTTTCAGGCGGAAATTTTCATTTCTTGCAAGATAATGTTCCATGTCACAAATCGAAGGCAACCCTTCATGAAATGAGGATCACATTGGTGGGGTGTCCCTCTCGCTCCCCAGATCTGAACACAATCGAGAGCTTTTGGAAATGTCTCTCGAATCAATTGTACGCTAAAGGTGCGGTTAATACTGATGATGATCACTGGAGAGGTATCAAAAAAGCAACAGAAGTCGTCACTAGCAAAAATCAAGATCTTTTAAAAAATCCGTGTCTTTCCAAGAATAACCCCTTGTTGAAAGTGCTAGAAAAAAAAGGTGATGTTGTATACTACTAAGCTTTCATTAAAGATTAGGTACTTCTCACACATTTTTTATAAAAATTAAAGTGTACACTTTTATTTGTCCAATTTTATCAAATGGTTTTAATTGTATATCACAATTTCTAATAAAGAGTTTATCGTGACATATCCATATTTCACTAATTATTTGTTCCTTTTAAAACAAAAAGTACCAGTTGTAAATAATAATACAGGAATAAGGGGCATAAGCACAACAGGGTGTACACTTTTATTTGACCCGGAGTGTACGTATAAAGATGTAATCCTGACAGCTGCGGTTAGGTCGAAACCCTGTTTGAGTTTCCGGAATTATATTTAATTATTCTGCCCTAGTCGTCAGTCTATTACCTATTATTGCAGTAAATAATTTAGTTATCACGTTTAATAGTGTGATACCACGATAATTGTGTGAGAGTGAATATCATTAGCAGGTAGCTTTCCCAAGCCTCTGGTAGGATTTTATATATTTGATTTGAAAACATATCTGGCCCTGGGGCATTTTATTGGTCTTTAATTTCATAATAACTCTTTTTAGTTTTTCTAATTCTATGTCTCTATCTAAAAAAGGATGTGATACATCTGTAATGAAAAGTAGTATACTATAAGCATTAGATCCATAGATTTCGGAATAGAAGTTTTGCCATTCTATTTTTGTTTGTACTGCATTTTGTATTGTTAAGGTTTTTTATTAATTGCCAAAAATCTTTCATATTTTTTATATTTTCGATCATTTCAGTTATATTCTTCTGGATTATTTTCTAGTATAGCTGTTTTATATATATTTTTTTTTTACTACTAAGTGATTTGATAAATATGGCTCACTTAGTTTGTTAATTTTCAACTGTCGATAAGTCCTTTTGGTTTCCAGTTTTAATGTTTTGTATTCATCGTTGAACCATGGTTTATTTTTTGCTTTGCTCATTAATTTTTTTTTTTTTTACTTTTACTTTTATAGGCGTTCCAACACGGGTTGCCTTTCTACACCAGGGCTGAGCTCCAGAGATCGCGGTCCAGCCAGTCTCCATCCTCTAGGCCTCGGCCCGCCATTTCCTCTTCTACTTCACTTATCCATCTTTTCCTGGGTCGTCCTCTTCTACGTCTTCCTGGCGGCTGCCAATCTAAGACTCGTCTCGGCCATCGCTCCCTGGACATTCTTCTTACATGGCCGTACCATCTTAGCCTTCGCTGTCCGATTCTGTGGTTGACAGACAAGGGGACCTCCATCCTGTCCCGAACAACGTCATTACTAATCCTGTCCATCCTTGTTACCTTTAGGCATCTCCTCCAAAAGTCCATCTCCACAGCTTGAACCCTTGAGTAAATCTGGGATGCCATGGTCCAAGTTTCAGATGCATACGTTAGGATGGGCTCGACGATGGCGTGGAAGATCCTTCGCTTATTTTCCTTAGTAATGGTTCCGTTCCACAAAACTTCCGGGTGCAGCATGCGTGTGGCTTTTCGAGCTTGCTCCACTTTTTTCCTCACATCTGTTTCCGAGGATCCTGAGGAGTCGAGGTAAGATCCCAGATACTTGAAAACATCAACCTTTGTACATTTCTCAGAGTCGAAGAGGAGATCACCGTCATTACCAGCGCAAATAGCCATATATTCGGTCTTTCCGAAATTTATTTTAAGCCCCATAGATTCATAGCAGTCCCATAGTGAGTACATCATCATTTCCAGATAGACCTTCCTCCGCGCAAATACAACCTGGTCATCCGCAAAAAATAGGGAGATCAGTTGGTCATCGTCGATAAATGGCCCCACATCTCCGCACCGTGCATACCATTGCCTTACAGACGTGATTTATTTTTTCTATTTTTCTTAATATGGATCATATTTAAGTGTTTAAGAATGCTTATAACGGTTTCTCTAAAGTTTTCGTACAGTTTATCACTATTTTCGGAATATTTATAGATATTATCCTAATTTTTCAACATTAATATAATATCATTTCTTTTAGACGGTCCCACTTAATTATTTCTCCTACTTAATTATTTCTCGTGATATCTCTTCTGTGCCGGCGATAGTTGTTGACATTATTATATTGGTTTGCATTATTAACACGCATGCTAAATGGTCGGATCCCGTGCCATATATTATATTTGCAATGGCACTATGAAGTACCAAGATTAGATCTACAACACTGCAACCCTGATGCGAGATATAGGTGTATTGCGCGGGCTGGTCTGAGGGGCTCCGCCCGTTGCATACTATAAACCCTAAGCTCTCCATAGTCTCAGTAAGCAGCCGCCCTCTCCTGTTTATCGTCCGGTCTAAAGATGTCCTCCCATGAGCCAAAGCACTGATTTCGGGTCCTTTTTACCTTAGGTACACCGGTTACTTTCTCTTGTTATTAGTGATTTTAGTAACCAAGTCATATGATCTTTATTGATGGTTACAGAACCTCATACAATTTGCTATTTGAAGAAGGTAATGTGATATTCTATAAATCTTAAAATGATTTTGTTTAGATTAAGTCGTCTTTAAAACTCAGAAGGCACTACAGGAATACGGTATTCTAAGTTCTAAATAAGTCAAGAATATGTAGGAAAGGACATACTATGGGAATATATTTCTACAATAAAGGAGTCCCTATATTTCGTTGCAGCAGACCTGAACCGACAAGTCATTGGTAGATTAAGTGGAACATGGTTTCAAAATTGCCGAATGTCCTTAAGGAAATGTGTTTGTTTATATATGCATGGGCCAATTGTTATGCAACAACTAAATTTTGTAAAAAAGAGAAAGAAGTTTCGTCAAAAACAATCACAGATTAGAAAAATTGATTAAGAGTGGACAGCGCAAGTTATATTTTAAGTAAACCAATGATTATTGGTGGTGAGGGGATGACTGTGGAGATGGATGAAAGTTGTTTTTCCAAGAGAAAATATCAGGTTCGAAGAGCCTATCCAAATCGATGGGTTTTTAGAGGTGTATGTAGAGAAACAAAAGATGGGCTCCTACATGCCGTACTTGATAGAACTGCTGCAACGCACACAGAGTGTAAAAATACTCTATACGCGAAGGGACTACAATTTTCTCACACTAGTGGAAGTCTTACGAAGGAATAGAGAAGATTCCAGGTATGGAGTATAAACATTCACGGTTATCCATAGTGAAAACTTCATAGACCCAAAAACAGGAGCTCATACCCAAATGATATAGTCGCTGAGGGCCAGCCTGAAGAGGAGAAACAAAATTGAATGTGGTACAAAGAGGAACCATCTTGACTCCTATTTGTGTGAATTCGTGTGTAGGAGGAGGAGGTACGAAAAAAAAGAACCTTTTTGATGCAATTTTAAAATCAATTAAGTTTTATTGGCCCCCAAAATGAAATCTGGTTCTAAGGTAGGTAATACTTAAATTTTCAATTATTATTGTTGTTTTTATATATAACCTTTTTATTTCACTTTTTTCTTTTAAAATATGTTATTAAATAACAGTATGATAAATCACTAATAAGATGAAAAAGTAACTGGTGTACCTAAAGTAAAAAAGACCCCTGCTTTCAAATGATTCTGGATCTAAGCTGTTATGTGAGCCAATCCTGCAATTAAAATCCGACTCTATTATAAATGTTGCTTGTCGGTATGTTTCTAAAAGGGGCGCTAGTTCCTCTTGTAGTGATTCACAACAGAGTGAAATATCGGCCTCAGGATTCCAATAGTTTGCAGCTAATATTATCATATCGCTACTAAGTTATTTTTATAATCATATATAAATTACTACGTGATAACAACTTTATTTCATTTATAATTGATTTCTTGACAAATATCATAAGACCCCCGCCAGCCCGACCTCTAGATTTATCTTTAATAGCATTTGAGTATAAAATTTCAAATTCATCGTTTAATTGGTTGTTGTCTGGTGTAGCTGTAAACCAAGTTTCCGAAAGTAATAATATTTCATAACTTAAAAAAATGTTAGTAAAATTATTGAAATTTGAATAGCCATGCTAATTAAAAAACATTCTATCTATCTAAACTGATACTACAACTCGTTGCCGAGTCTTGACCTCCTGTAGCAACCTCCTCCAATTGTCACGATCTTGCGCAGCCACCATCCAATTATTGATACCTAAAACACTCCGGGCATCAGCAGCGACTCCATCCACCCATCTTGATCTCGGTCTTCCTCTCCGTCTTTTACCATAAATTGGCTCTTTCAGTGTCCTCTTGGGGATTTCACTATCCTCCATTCGGGCCAGATGGCCTGCCCATCTTAGACGATTCAATTTATAAAACAGAACGATGTCAGGTTCATTGAATAAGCTATATAGCTCCTTATTTGTACGTCTTCGCCACTGACCTCCAACCTGCCGTCCTCCCAATATCCGACGCAAGACTTTCCTTTCGAAGAGACCAAGTTCCTGCTCCATCGATTTTGTGGTTGCCCAGGATTCCGATGCGTACAACAAAACTGGCCTGATCAGAATCTTGTAGAGACTCATTTTGGTTTCTCTGGAATGAGCTCTACTCCTGTAGTGACGCAGTAATCCAAAATACGCACAATTAGCTGCCTGGATTCTTTTCTTCACCTCCAGTTGAGTCTCGTTATTGTGTGAGACCAGTGATTCCAGGTAGACAAATTCAGATACCTTCTCAAACTTGTACTCTCCGAAGGTAACCATTTCACCTGGATTTGGGGCTTCCTCTGCGACCATGTATTTAGTTTTCGAAGTATTGATCTCAAGTCCAAGTTTCCTGGCAGGTCCAGTCAGGGCTTGAAAAGCTTCTAGTACAGCATAGTGGGAGCGACCAACTATATCGAGGTCATCAGCGTATGCGAGGATCATAGCAGTTCGGTTGAATACTGTTCCTCCAATCTGGATCCCGGCCTCTCTTACAGCCTTCTCAAGCACGAGGTTAAATAGAAGGCACGCCAGTGCATCTCCTTGTCTTAAGCCCTTATTTGAAGTGAAATCTTGTGATACTTCATTTCTTATTTTTACTGCACATCGCACATTTTTCATTGTCATCTTCACCAGTCTCACCAATTTTTCAGGGATTTTTAATTCATAAAGAACCTTATAAAGTTCCTCTCTGTTAACATTATCATAAGCTGCCCTGAAGTCTATAAATAAGTGGTGCGTTTTAATGTTATATTCTCGTCCTCTCTCGAGGATTGTCCTCAAACTAAAGGTTTGATCAAGTGTTGATTTGCCTTTTCTGAATCCACATTGATAGACACCAAGTTGGCTCTCTGCAAATGGTAACAATAAGTCGAGCAAATAAAATATTTGAGAATATTTTGTATGCGGATGGGAGCAAGGAGATACCTCTATAGTTGGAGCATTTTAATTTGTCTCCTTTTTTATGTATAGGGCAGATATGAGAGAAGTTCCACGTTGTTGGTATTACTTCTTCGGTCCAAATGGTGATTATTAGGTTCTGCAGTGTCTTAAAAAGTTCGTTCCCACCACTTTTTATCAGCTCGGCTGGGATACCATCGGGGCCTGCGGCCTTATTGTTTTTCAATTTATTTATGGCATCCATCAGTTCGTCCTCATCTGGTGGTTCTAGGTCAGCTGTGTGGGCTTCGCTTGGTCTGTTGCCAACACTTGATATACTACATTCCTCGGGAGAAAGTATAAAATTTCAAATTCATCGTTTAATTGGTTGTTGTCTGGTGTAGCTGTTAACCAAGTTTCCGAAAGTAATAATATTTCATAACTTAAAAAAATGTTAGTAAAATTATTGAAATTTGAATAGCCATGCTAATTAAAAAACATTATTTTAGGTATATAGTGTCAAAGTTATAGTTAAAACTTCTCACATTTGATTCATAATTACTTGTCCCATTTGGTTGTGTTGGAACTCGAAGCAGATGATTTCTGTTGTTTATATTTGTTGATATGCTGACTACTAGGTGGTCCTCCATCCGTCTCAGCATTAATCCGCAGTTGGTAAACAAAGCCAGGGTCTCGTGAAGTTCCATTAGCATTTTCGGTTATATATTCCGGTGATTGATTATTTTTTATATTATCTACTTGCTATTTATTCTGATTCGTTGAATTACTTCTACTTCTGAATGCGAACTGCTCCATGCGGGAATTTTTTACTGGGCGTGTATCATCATCGGCTTCTCTCTCTTTCCTTTTTAATTTCCAATTTTCATCTTTGTTTTTTATCAGTTTCATGGCTTCTTATATTGAAAAGGGCTGATTTTCTATGTAGATTAAGCCATTACGAAATCTGGTTGTGTTGTTCGTCCGTAATGTTCCCTTTCTTCTTCGGTTCGATTCTGTGAAATTCGATAACTAAGTTCACAAAGTTTTTCAGCTGAATCCATGACTTCAAATTTAGTTCTTTTTGTACAAAATTTTATTAAAATGTCTTGCTGGAGAAACAAACTTCTTTCCAAGAAATACTAATAAAAAACCAACTCAGCAAAAACAGACAAAAGAACATTGTTTTATTGAATTTAAAACAAATTAATGAAACAGAAGAAAGAAATACAATTTGTCAAAAAGTCGTTGACGTATTCAACCAAGCTGGTACCAATATTATTTGAAGATCGTATTGATGATTGTGTTAGACTAGGCAGGGTAGGTAATGATAGATCTATTTTAATAAAATTTGTTTTCATAGTAACTAAATGAAGTTTTCATCAACTAAATAAAGAATTATAAATTCAGACGTGATGGAGTATTATGCTTCCATTCCGGTATCATTAATGGAAATAAAACCTTTTATTTTATACTAAAAATTTTTGTTTTACTTCTGAGAGTAAATATATGATGCTCAAATTATTTATAACATTTAAGGTGTGGGCCCGGTGTGGCTGTGCGGTAAAGTGCCGTACTCCCATGCCGGAGCTGCGGGTTCGAGTCCCGCCCTGGGTGGTGCTTTTCTTTCGTAGGAGAAGTATCACCTAGTGCCATGGGTGTTAGTATGGGCAGTATAGGGCTTCAATGGAAGCCTTAAAGTCCCGAAAAAAAAAAAAACATTTAAGGTGTGAAAAAATATGGTATAAAATAATCCTTAATTAATTATATTTTAGTTTAGATACTTTACTTCCATAATAGATTTCTGAATGCAATATAAAGTGATTTTAGAGGAAAAGTAATTGTTCTTAATTTCCAGAAAGGCATAAGAGACAAACTTTACTATCCACCTTCTTATAATTACTTATAATTATATTTCTTATACTTATAATTAAAACGTAAATCCACCTTCTTATGTTTATTTGCTCAATTCTTTCTATAAATAGTGTAAGGTCTTTCTTTAAGACCTCCTCATATTCATATCTACCTACGAGAGATTGGCTGGACCATCTCATGGTAATCATTTGTACTAAAAAGGATCAGGCAGAAGGAATCAAACTTGATGGTTTGGTTGGAACATTGGCGGAACGAAAAGCCATAACAAAAAAAAAAGAAAAAAAAAATGAAACTTTGTTTTAGGCAATTCTTAAAAATACCAATAGTTTAAATTATTATCATTAATATGAGATTTTTATTCAAAGTATATTTCAACTTATAGCCTCCCCTAATTGAGGGAGTCGGACGTACTGCAAATTAGTGCCCGCCCGAGATTCCGATCCCATGATCATCAGTTAACTATTGTACATAGAAGCCACTCCTCTGTATAGAATTTTCCCTTAATTACTTAGGGGGGCGGGCGCATAGCAAGGGCGTTGAAAACTCTTGAGCCGGCCCTGATAATTGGCGTTAAGACGAGATTGCTGTAACCGTGGAATAAAAGAATTTTTTTCCCATTTTGAATTGCAACATAAACTTAAACAAGATATTACAACACACAATGGACATGAGACAGTAAAAAAAATGAAGATAAAGAACTCCTTTGTTCTAAATAATTGACTTTTATCTGGTGCGCTGTTGATCAACCTGTAAAGAATAAGCTACGCAATCTTAAATTACCCTATAACTGCAATTTATTCGTTAAATTAAAAATTATAATATCTTTGATCTTAAAATATTCATTATTTGGGTTCGGAAATTTTTAAAATATTATTCATTTAAATTATTTTCACTTTTTTGATCATTTTTACTTTCACTTACCTGTATATAAAATGTATAGTAAGGGAAAGTATTGCGATCGTGAAAAATTTCGACTTCCGGTTTTCAACGGAAATTCACGTTTTGGGTCCCGCGAAATGGTGTGTGTGTGTGTGTGTGAGTTTGTGACTAGCTCAAAAACTACAAACCGTACGAACCTGAAATTTGGTATTTGGTATATGTATATGCCCGCGATGTGACAACAAAAATGTCATCAAAATTTGTCAAACGGAGGGGGTACTTTATTTAATGGATTTTGTCTAAATTTTACGTTTTTTCGATTTTCTCAAAAAACGGCTCTAACGATTTTGATTAAACTCGGTATTTGATGTATGTATAGACCCGCGATGTGACAGTCAAAATTTCATCAAAATTGATCAATTGAAGGGGGCACTTACCTAATAAATTTTGTCTCACTTTCACGTGTTTTTTTTATTTACTCGAAAACGGTACAAACTATTTCGATCAAAATGGGTATTTGATGTATGTAAATGTCCACGATGGGACACACATAATGTCATTTCCCGTTTTATCACTGATGGAAATAAAAACTTTTATTTAACTATAAAAAAATTTATTTTACTTTGCAGAGTAAATATTTGATGCTCAAGGTTTAGAAACTTTAGTTCTAGTTTTCTGAATGCAATATAACGGGATTTTAGAGGAAGAGTAATCGTTCTCGATTTCCAGAAAGGCATAAGAGACAAACTTTACAATGAGACAAACTTTACACCATCTATCGATTCATCTTGGCGATATATTTACAAAAGGCAACTCGCAGTAAAATACAAGCAACCAGTAAAATTTCGACTATTGATGAAAATAGGTCCGTTAAAAAAGAAATAAGCAATAATGAATCGAAAAGTACTCAGAATTTTCAAGTTTTGCAATACAAATACTCTATAACTTATGGAGATATACAAATATAAGCATATAAATGTGGAAACATGTGTGAAGTTGAGGAATGGCGTTTACATATAATCGAAACACGTCGATTTCTAATTTAAGTAAGTTCGTAAGTGAAAGTTGTGTGTTGTGCGCATCTCACTAGATTTTTTATAATGTTACTACTAAAGATTAGATTCCTATACAGTTGCGTATTATTTTCATCTCTACCTAACCCCTAGAATATCATTCTGTCTTAATTTCAACTTCTAAATTATAACTATGCGTTACTACTACTCCCAGAAACTTGAGTGTAATATAGCTTTGAAACACCTTTTCACCCAATTCAACAATATCTCCTCTCTCCACGGACTGTCAAGAGGTTTTCATATTAGAGGTCTAGTCTTTCCAATGTTTGTTTTTAGTTACAAATATTGTGCTACTTTCTTACTACTTCTTAGTACTTCTTACTACCGATTCTTTTAAAGCATCGGTAAATGCTTCTTTGGTTCACCCCCCCCCCCCCCCCCCGAGATGACTAAATCATTAGAAAACACCATGTGCTATGTAAGCTTATTGTAAAGGGTGTCTCCAGGGTTTGTCCTTATATTTCTAATGGCAACTTCGTGGGCGAGTTTGGATAGAATCTGCGATAATGACACTGTTTACCAGAAAGCTGTTAGAGATGCCTACTCTTGTTTTAACCTTGCAACTTGCCCTATCCAAAGTCTCCTTCTTCAAGCTTTATAGCATTTATAAAACACTTGTATCATCAACGCCTATGGCTGCAGCATTTGTCTCATAGAGAATAATACCTGATCTGTTTTGTTCAAAAATTTTTGTGGGAATGACCGTCCCAGGTGGAAATTGGGATTTTATTCACCCAATATTCGTTTACTCCTCTCCACTAGCCTCCAACATATTGTTGACCAGGACTCCAGCCCATCCGCTGGAGAGACGGCGCAGGGCGAAGAAGGAGAGCGAAGCCCCTTCCGAGGGTTCATTTTGAAGGAATTTTGTCGGGCCAGGGAGACTTATTATTTTTTTGGGATAAACTTATATCCACAATTTCTCGTAAAAAAGAAAAAAAAAAAAAAAGAATTCGGAACCTGTTTCTTTTCAAGTAAAAAAAGATGTATCCTGTAGAAAGATTCATTCGAATTTCGTTTGAAAAAGATGCTAAAATCGGTAAATTGAATCACGCTCCTATGTTGCAACTCGAGAAATACTACTACAAACATCAAATGTCCATGAATCAAGGTTGTAGAAATGAAATTGAAAAATTCTGCGTAAAAAAAAAAAAAATGCCCTTACATTATTAAATTATCTTATGACTTTTTAGAGATAACAATAAAAACATCAAAGTATTCCTAGTTAAAACTTCCAGATGTCTTTTTTATAGAGGAAAATTACTTATTAACCCTAAATCTTCCGCTTCCTTTCATTTGCTTAAATTTAGAAGGATTTGCAAGTTCTTACCTTCATAAAACGTTAACTCTTTTTAATAATTTAATTGATTATCATGACAGCCGGAAATAGTATTAAATATTTCTAAAAAAATAAACCTCTCTAATGATAGTTTTTGTGATAATTCAACTAAGATTAAATTTATGAGAGATTAAATTTCAACTCGAAACTAAAACAAATTTTTTTTTTTAAATTAACAAGACCAACAAAAGGTCTTAACAGAACATCAGCACATATAAAACAAATAATACCCAACATATCAAGCTATTTATATGTTTATAATTTATAGCTTCAATCTTAAATTGATCTTCGATCAATTATGAATCTGTATTTATACTGATTTATATTAATTTTTTTAGTTATAACTGGAGTTTCTTATATATATTGATCAAAAAGCGATGGCGAGGTAGCCAAAAGAGATTTCAATCGTTAGTTTTCAATTTTAAAAACTATATAAATAGTTGTTTCTTTATGAAAATGATAGATGATCACTGTCTTTAAGGGGGCCCCGCAGCTTCGTGTTGTTGGGATGCCTAAGGGTATTTGTCGATTTCAAAGCAGCTTGTGGCTCCGTGGACTAAATTTGTATTTGTAAGATTATGACTAAGCTGGGAATCCCGAGAAAAATAGTGAGAAAGCACGTACCAATGGCCCTAAAACTTGGCCTGATACAATGAGAAGTGTCTAATATAAATAAAGCATAGAAGTTGGATCCAGATTTAATCTTGCAATGATGCCCCAAAGGCAAAGTATAAAGGTTCGACCAATGATTTATAATATTGTTTATAAATTTAATTTTTCCCTGTTAAATAATTATCTCTTCTCGGAAAATTTGGATGTTTTGACTTCCTTTCAGCCTTGAGAATATTTGAATCCTTGTCATATGTAAGACTGTAACTATATTGTCATATGTAACTATATTTCATATAAAATCAAAGATTAATATGTTTTTCATAAACATTTTTTATATATTTAACCAAAGCTATGTATAGGAATAAGGTCAGAATTGATCGATTTGAAAATTACCAAAGCAATATTAGCAAACTTTTAATTATGGTTAGAAAAGTTGGATCCTTATAAAACGAAGGCAAATTCATCTTATATCAGAAATCATTTAAACCAGTATCTATAAAATAAATATAGGCTTATTTAGTGATTCTATAGACATGAAATTGATTATAATGAAGGATTCCGTTTCACTAAGATTGGTTTCCAATCGCCATAATTTAACTCTCAGAAATTTAAAATTGAATTAAAATTCCATTTTCTTTTTTTTTTTTTGCTTTAAGATTTTATCAAAATCCTATTTAGATCTTTCTTCCGCTTCTAAAAGCTATTGGGAAAATGACCTTCTTGCCCAACGTCCCTACCGGTGCCTTAGAATTTATTACCATTTCGTGCAGCTGTGATAATTAATTTAATTACCTATTAATTCAAATCATGTCAATGAACCTTCAGGGAAGAGGCAAAATGAAAGAAGTAAATAATTAATTTAATTATTTCATAGATCCGAATGTAATTATTTACCTATTAGGGTAGGTAAATACTTATATTAGGAGTGGTTCGTTCCTAAATTTGAACGAATAAAAGGAGGCAGATGATTTGTGGTTTTACGCTCGCTAATGATATATTTCCGCTGAACTGCTGAGCTTTATTATTATTTTTTTTTTTTAATTAAACTATTTAAGAAAATATTTATTTAAAAAAAATAAAGGGCGTCCTGGTTAATTACAAACAAATTCCAGCAATTCTGCATCAGATTCCCATGTTTGATTAGAAAAGGTTATTCTTTCTTTATTTTATTTTTTAATCTGTAATAAAATAATTGGAGAAACAAAAAAGAAAATTACAAAAAAAAATTAAAATTTATGAAGTTGCCAGATTTTCAACCATGTTTTACTGTAAGTATATCCATTTGTGTTTTAAGCAAACGAAACAGTTATATTGAGTGGCTAATAATATTGGACGTTACAAACTTTCTGCTGAGCTTTATTTTTTTTTTTTTTTTATTAGATTTTTTATTAGATGCCTGAATAGGCGAAAATTCGGCACGTAATCTGCATGATTAAGTGAATTATTGAAATTATACGAGACTTTGAGGCCTTGCATTCTATAGTTATAAACTTTTTGTTGAAAAATAAATGCCAAATAAATAAAATTTTCATGGGATAATGTTTCGTTCAAAGGCGTAAATACTCTTCCGTGATCAATGCCTATGGGATAAAGTTTTCAACACCAATTTTCTGTAGAAAGAAAATATCGCATACTACAGTGATAGTGGTATTCTTTTAAAAAATAAAAGTTAGGTATAATTTATTTGGAAAAATGTTTTTGTTTGATAGTATCTAATTTTTTCGCAAATTTTAAAACATTGAAAAATAGCCTTATAATTACAGATAAGGAAACTTACCCCGACATTTAGATACTTTGGTGCTGAGCGTTATAGTGACCAAAAAGGCACTGGTGATGATAGCTATTAACAGACTGACGGAGCACATTCTCGAAACAGCACTAACTCACATCTTGGCTTTCTCTTCACTTATTACCCCCTCCATCCGACCTTGCCTAAGTATTCATCTCTTTATAATTTCCTATCCTATTATAGTTGTTAGGCGTTATAATTAATATTTATGTGGCCCAGATATTGGAACTACGTTAAAAAATTATATTATGTTATTACTATACCTCCCAAGTAATTTTTCACTTTTTGCCATTTTACTTAAATTCCTTTGGTCATCCATCCATGATGCAATATCAAAAAAAAGTTTTTGGCAATCGACAGAAAAATGCGAAGAGGCATTTGAGGAGATAATGGAAGAAATTTTTACAAGCTACAAAACAAGAAAAAATAAATTTATATTTATTTGTGTGAACGTGTGCGCGCGCGCGTGTATGTAGTGTTTGTTTTATTAATTAATGTTAAATAAAAAAATAAATGGACAAATAAAGAAAATTTACTAGACAGAATAATTAAAACGTGGTTTTATTGAGCGAACATATTTTATTCAATTACATGTAGTCATGTAATCTAATCATGCAAGCTATTCAATCATGCAATCATGTAATTTCATCATGTAAGCTATTTAATATCAATATCAAGTTTGTGGAGTTTCTCCGTCACTGTCACAAGTGTTTGTATTACAAAGGTGGAACAGGTTCAAATAATGTTTTGTTTGTCCGTGTTCTGTCAGTAATTTTGTTAGTTTGTAATGTGTGCTTTTTGGTTTTTCATGATTTTGTTGTGTGATTTTCGGGATATATTTGTGTAAAGGTCGTCCTTTAATAGATTTTTGCCATTCTTCGTTCCAATTAGTTAGTGCGTCAGTTTTTATGTTTTTCTTTATGTATGTCACAGGCACTGTGGTATAAGAGATTAGTGACTTTGTGTCGTGAGCAGCTTTCTTGGCCAATAAGTCTGCTCTCTCATTGTCCTCGATACCACTGTGTCCTCTAATCCACGTCAGTCTGATTTGAATTCCTTTGTCCATGATTTTAATTAAGTTTTCCTTCAGCTGTGATGTCAGTGAGTCATATGATTTGAAGTTTTTGACTGAGTCTATTAGAGATCTGTTGTCTGTAAAAACTTTGTACGAATTTGTCTGGTTTCCTGTCTGGCTTAAAATGTATTCTGTGGCCTTAACTACTGCAAATTTTTCCGCCTGATTGTTTGAACAGTTTGGTCCTAATTTATATTGTTCTTCGTACTATGTGTTTTTGTCAGACAAGGTCAGTGCGCATCCCGTGTTCTGTTCGTCTTTTCTTCCATCAGTATTTATGTCAATATTTGAGTTGCCTATGTCTGTGGTGGTTATGAAATCGGTTATTTTGGCGTGTATGGAAGGGTGTATCCAATGTTTGGTTGGCAAGCTAGTTTCAAGTTCGTCGTTTCTTATGTCCTTGTAGTTCAGTCCTTGTTTTTTAATTTTGTAGAGTGTCGCTATTTCATTTATTTTATGGTGAATTGGTAATATCCCCGCAAGAACACATGCGGCGTCATATGAAATAATACGAAAGGCCCTACTAATTCCCATTAATCGCTGAACCTGTTATAACTGTTTAGATTAATGGATTTTATAGCCGCTGAATCCCAGACTGGTATTGCGTAAAGAAGCTTAGGAATAATAGCACCTTCATAAATAGTTCTTAAGGGTTCTGCCTTAAGTCCCTATGTGTTTCTGCGGCGATAGTCGGACTGACTGTTCATGGTCTTTAGCGTCTTGTTAACAACATTTTTTGTGTGTACTTTCCAATTTAGTTTTCTGTCGAATGTTAGACCTAAGTATGTCATCGTGTCAGTTTGTAAGATTGTTTTAGGGTGTAGCAGAATGTTTAAATTTGGAATTTTTCTTTTCTTCGTAAAAATAATATATTTCGTTTTGTCAATGTTGAATTCAAGTTTTTTGTCGATTGCCCCTTTCCAATGTTTTAGCGTATTGTTAGTGTCCGATTCTAGTTGATTGAATACTTTGCTAGTTACAAGAAGTAGAATGTCGTCTATTGCTGGGTATGGGAAGATCAAATATAGAATTTATTAGTATATTCCAGAGTGTCGGTGAGAGAGATGAGCCCTGAAGTGTGCCTATCGTCAGGTTTTTCGTTATTTTGTAGTTGTTCGTTTGTAGTTCTACTTTACGTCCGTTGAAAGAGCTTGATATGATTTGAAATAAGTTTCTTGGGCATCGATATCGCCTCAGATTCTGCACTATAGCGTGCACCCAGGCGTTATCAAAAGCTTCTGATATTTCTAATTTCACCATCAAGCAATTTACTTTGTCATTGAAAGCTGATTCTATAAGTGTTTTTGTTTTATAGAGTGCGTTTACTGTGCTTTTATGAGGTATGAATTCAAATTGATTTTCATTAAGAATGTCATTGGTCAATAAGTAGTGGGTCAGTCTAGTATTGATTATTTTGACAAGTACTTTACTCATTACTGGTAGAATAGTTATTGGACGCAGTTTGTCGGAGTCCCGTTTTGGTATAACATGAAGAATCCACTTTTTCCACATTTTAGGTATTTCTGAATTGACCCAAAGCATTTGATATATTTTTGTGATCAAATTTGGATAAATCTCTGTGATATGTTGTAATATTGATCCTATAATAAATAAATAAAATAAATAAAACATTGATCCTATCGTGTCCTGCAGTTTTCTTTGTATTTAAGTTTTCAATGCAATGTAGGATTTCCGTCTGTTCTAGAGGGCTGTCGTCATTTGTTAGTGGAGGTTTATTAGCTTTTTCGCGTGTTTACCTATGTTTTTGATTATCGTTAGAGATGTTGTCTTGATTGACTAGGTTATCTACTATATGTGTAAGTGTTTGTTTGAAGTCTGTCGTATACTTGTTGTTATTAGTAAGTATTGTCCGTAAGATTTCTTGATTTTTCAACTTGTCGGCTACGGGTTTATAAGCCCAATTCCATGGATTAGCTTCTTCGGTGCAATAAGTTTTCCATGATTCAATTTTGGATTTTTTGATTAGAACTTGATACCGATGTCTACTTTCCAAATAGTTTTGTTTTTGAATTTCTCTCAGGTTGATGTTAGTTTTTTGATAACGTATGTATGTATATTGTTGTTTAGGGGCGTAAAACATCTGTGGTCATCAACGCCCGTTGGTTTCTATGGTTATCTGTTTAAAGGAAACCAATGACCCGAACCCCGCCGGGAACCGCCGAGAGGGTGACCCAGGCCGATGGGGGCCAGCCGGAGCAAAGGGGGCGTCCCGGTCCCACATGTCATTATTAGGTGGCTTATCTTTTGACACGAGGCTTTGGAGGAGGATGTGGATAAAAACCATGATGGCCACTTAACCTAATAAAATAAATAAAAAAATTACATTAGTACAGTACACTAATGCTTACAATATATTTTGCATGGAAAAGTCCAAATCCTCCCAAGTCCTCGGAGCTAACATGCTCTATGGGACCGGAGACGTCCCCGACGCCCCAGCACAAGCCCCCAGCAGCACGGGCCACCCACTCCACCCGGCCCCAAGAAGGACGCGCCAATGGATTCCCCTTTAGTGTTACTGTAATTTATTAGATTTAATCTAAGTTAAATTTTGGAATAAGTAGCGGGAGGAAAAGATAGGAGTACAGAGTTCAACGAGGATTTAAAGGCTCGAAATCAGTTCGGTTTTTTTAACGAATTCAATGACCTTATTAATCATGTCATCGTTGTCACTCAACGCTATAGATATATCGGATGGTATCCGAAGCTGTTGCAACATTGATTGGTAACGGCGGCATTTCTCAAAGATATGTTGGACAGTGAGGTTACTGCCGCACGTTTGGCATTGTGGTGGTGTTTCCTTTGTTATAAGGAGGGAGTGTGTCAATCGACTGTGACCTATTCTAAGACGGGTAATGATGACTTCCTCTTGACGTTTGGTGCGGTTAGAGGTGCTCCACTGCTTGACTGTTCGTTTTATATGTTTTAATTTGCTCGGAGGACTTTCGTCCCACATCGATTACCATCGCATTTTAATGGTCTCCTTCAATGGACGGGAGAGTTCTTAGGCCGTTAATATTGTAGTTCCTCTTCCTGTCCTGAGAGAGAGAGAGAGATTCGCCGGCAGCTTTATCGGCCAACTCATTCCCGGCGATGCCTACATGTCCAGGTGCCCAGATGAAGTGGATCGACTTTCCTATGCCTTCCAACATTTTCAGGTACTAATGGGTTCGTAAAACAATAGGATGATTTGAGTACATGTTACTTGAGCTACGGAGCGCGCTAATTGAGTCCGATATGATTACGATATCTTGTACATTTTTATCTGTATGGGACATTAAGAAATATAAAGCTGACGTTATAGCATTTAATTCTGCAGTGTAAATATTGGAGAGGTAGTGTTATTTCCTTTTGTGGGTTGAGGTCGGTGTTACGAACGCCGATGATGCTGCGGTATCTGACTTCGAACCGTCGGTGTAGATTGCCATTTGGTGTGGTACGGATCGGAGTAATTTTTCGAATTCATCTTGGTACTTATAGGGAGTTGTATCATTTTTGAGAAATTTTGATAAGTCTAGGTGAAGCTTCGGAGGTTTATAGGTCCAAGGTGGAGTATTTACTATTTGAGTGTTGATAGGTACGGCCTTTAGTTCGTTGGTGATGGATGAGAATCTTTCTGCTACGGGTTGTGTAGCGTTTGGTTTTTGTTGAAACTTTCTTGAGAATTTCGGTTCGAATAAATATTTATAAGTAGGATGTTGGGGTTGCGTGTATATTCGTGAGAGGTAATTAGCTGCTAGCTTTTGCCTTCTGAATGTCAACGGTGATAATCCGGATTCTGCGCATAGGCTTAGGATGGGGCTGGTCCTGAAGGCACCTGTTGCAATTCGAATACCGGCATTGTGAACAGTGTCGAGTTTAGCTAAACTTGCGAAGCGTGCCGAACCGTACACAAAACTCCCGTAGTCGAGCTTGGAGCAGATCAAGGCCTTGTAAATTCTCAACATCGTGCATCTATCAGCTCCCCATGATGTCCTGCTAAGAACTTTTAGAATTTTCATTTTATATAAGCACTTCTCTTTAAGAACGTTAATGTGGGAGTTCCACGATAATCTTCTGTCGAAAAGAAGTCCTAAAAACCGACAGTTATCTATATATGGTAGTGTAGCATCTCCTAATTTAAGTTCTGGTGAGTTAGGGGTTCGTCTTCTTCTGCTAAAATGTAGGCATTTCGTTTTCTCTGTAGAAAATCCGAGACCTGAACATCGGGACCAATCACTTAGACGATTTAATGCTTCTTGAAGTCTTCTTTTCAAATCATCTGTGTCATTTGAACGGTATACAATGGCCAGGTCGTCGACATATAACAACACTCTTATACCTCTAGGCATATTTTTACCTAGATGGTTAATAGCTAGAGCAAATAGTGTTGTGCTTAGCACACATCCTTGAGGTACTCCATTGTTCTGCTCGCATATTTGTGATGAGATATTCCCAATTCGAACTCTAAACGTGCGGTAGGATAGGAAACGCATTATGAATACTAGGATTTCCCTGGTAAAGCCTAGGTTTTGCAGTTTTTTAATGATATTGAGTCGATTGACGTGGTCAAATGCTTTAAACATGTCGAAGAAGATTGCGATAGCTTCCTGATTTTGGATAAAGGCATACTGAATTTCAGTCTCAAGTTGGACGAGATGATCAATCGTAGATCTTCCTTTACGGAAACCGCATTGGAAATTCTGGAAGACATCATTTTTTTCTAGGGTCCACATTAATCGTTTATTGACCATACGTTCAATAACTTTACAAAGGCAGCTGGTCAAGAAGATTGGGCGGTAGTTGCAAGGCTGTCGTTTATCCTTTCCCGCCTTTAGAATTGGGATTACTTCGGAGTGTTGCCACATCTTCGGAAATTCACCCCTTTTCCAGACTTCGTTATAGAAGTTCAGTAGCCAAATCATACTGTCATGAGGGAGGTGCTGTATCATAGCATAATGAATATCATTAGGGCCCGGTGAGGATCCTTTCAGGTGCCTCAAGGTCGATTGAAGTTCCCATATGGAAAACGGGCGGTTATAGTCTTTTATAGTCACTTCTGAGTCAAAGCTGATAGTTTCTCTTTCGAAATGTATCGGTTCCGGATGATTGGAGGGTGAATTGAATATTTGTGAATAGTGATCAACAAAAGTTTTAGAAACTATTTCAGGATCGTCTGATAGTTTGCCATCGCAAATTATTGTGTAGCGCGTAGCGGAGTAATTTTTATAGATTTTTTTAATCTTGTTCCATACAGTGCTAGTGGGAGTGTAAGAGTTAATGGACTCGACATATTTCTTCCATGATTCTGATTTTCTATTTTTTATAGTGATTCGGCATAGGGCTCTCCGACGGTTTTGTATAACAATCTTACACTCTTCGTCATACCACGGCACGGAAGGTCTCCTAGAAGTACCTTTTGTTTTGGGGATGGACGAGTTTGCTGCTTTTAGTATTGCGTTTAAGAAAAGTTGGCAACCTTTTTCAATGCTTATTTCCGATGGAAGCATTTCGGGTGGTTTAGCGAGAGAGGAAAATAGTAGCCAGTCCGCTTTATCGATAATCCATCGAGGCTTACGGTTTGTATTTTGATCTAAATTTTCGAATTTTATGCGTATAGGGAAGTGGTCACTACCATAAGGCTCGGAAAGTACCGTCCAGTCAATTAAGCTAAATAACGAAGTACTGCTCATTGATAGGTTTAAAGACGAATAGCTGCCATACGTGGAACTCAAAAAAGTGCTTTCACCCGTATTTAGGAGTAGCATATTCGTTATTTCTAAAAATTGTTCGATAGTTTTACCCCTCGTATTTAACTGGGTTGAACCCCACATTGGACTATGCCCGTTCAGATCTTCTACCAAGACTACAGGTTGTGGATGTTGATTGTAAATATGGAGTAAGTCATGTATTTGTATCTGTGGATCGTGGGGTAAATATATATTGCAGATTGAGAAGGTGATTCCGAGATGTATAGTTATTGCTATAGCTTGGAGTGGTGATTCTATGTCTAATTCATGTGAGTATATGGATTTATTAACAGCGGTAAGCACTCCCCTAGAGCCATGATTATCAGGGCCGTCGGTCCTGTATACATTAAATTCATTTAGATAAATATTATCTTTAGCTTTAAGATGAGTTTCCTGTAAGCAGATACATAATGGATTCTCCTCTTGCAACAATACTTTTCGATCATTAAGGTGTATTTTCAATCCGTTGCAGTTCCATTGTATCAGCGTCATTTTGAATAGAGTGGTGAGAGATTAGAAGAATTGAGTGGTACCGATATAGTATATTGCAATTTAGACGAGATAGAGATTATTACGTGAAGAAAGAAAAAGTAAATAATGAAGATATAAAATGAATTAAGAAAAGAAAAGTAAATAAAATGAGGAAGAAAAAGTAAATATATGTATACACACACACATACATACATACAATCACACACATAAACACACACACACATATATATGTATACATATACACATACACACACATATACACACACATACGCACATATACATATATACTCACACCTACATACATTCTCACATAGAAATACGTAGATACACATACACTATTTTCGATATGTACTTATTTATGCATACATGGACATATATCCACATTCATAGACATATTCTCAGACAAATATTTAAGTGTAAATTTATATAAATTAATGTAGGCGTCAGGAAATATTGGCATATAGTAGTTGAAAAGAGGGGTGTTTCTGAATGTGTAATATTAACCATTATATTAGATTTCACGATTTTTTCTTTGCAGTTTTTTTGCCTGTTTTTACTTTAATAAAACCTTCCTCATCAACAGACTGGTCCTCGGCGTCAATATACATAGGCTCAGTCTTGGTGCTCACAGAAGCAGTAGCCTGCCTGAGCTCCACGCCTACAGCTGACGATGCTTCTTGCCGGGCCATAGGCAGCGGAGTAACAGTGAGAGGAGTTGATAGTGATGGGAAGAAAAACGCCAAACTGTTTGAAAAAACTGTTTTTTATAAAAAACGGAAAAAACTGTTTTCCTGAACCCGCCCAAACAGTTGGAATTTAGAACTTTCTACCCTTCCCGTTCTCATTTATAAGTACTCAAACGTTTGGAACTCTTTAAAGAACGACTGAAATTGAAAAGAACAGTTGTTTTCTTCACCACTAGCGCTCCGTTATTTGATTTTTCGTTAGGTTTTCTGTGGATTCTATTTTCGAATTTCTATTTATTTCATTTAAAATTTAAAGTGACACTTTTACTTTCATTTATACTTAATATTTAGACTTACTTTATAATTTCAGTTTATTCAAGTGCTAATTAAAACATCTCCAAACTGCTGTGTATGGATAATAATATATGTATAACAATAACAGGAAGTTATTATATATAGTTCATTACAATGAAAAAAAAGTAAAAACTTCTAAATATTAAAGAAGTTTATTTTTCGTAATATTTCAAGAGTTCATAATATTTTAACATTTTTCTCGATAAAGACCTGTCGAAATTATTTTAGGTTTGTGATTTTTTTTTTTTAATTTTGGTGCTGCAACAATTAATGACATTTTCTGATTTTATTCTCAAATTATTTTTTTTTTTTTAACTTTGAATTAATACTATTATTACGTTTTCAATAAAACAACACAACACAGAACAAACACCTGATAGAAACATTAGTCTGGAGGTTTTCTGTTTTCCCCAACCTGTTTTTTTCAAACCGTTTTTTCCAACAGTTGTTTTTTTTCAACGAACAGTTCGTTGGCGTTTTGTAAAAATAACCGAAACGCCCATCTCTAGGAGTTGAAGTGGAAGGGAGGGGAGCGGTCGGAGGATGTCGGGAGTGTCCCGAACAAGATCGGGCCCTAGTCGGCAAGCCTCGCTCCGCCCGAGGCGTCCCTGTTGGTCTTTCCGTGTTTATATTCTTCCTTGAGGGAGCATTAATACATGTCATGTTATTAGTTATCGCTTGTTTATTATTATCTGTATTGCATTTATTGTTATTATTATTGTTTGTTAGAATTTCTCCAAATATAAATGGGATATCTACTTGAGTTCCCATATCTTTTTTTTTCTATTTTTTCTTTTACAATATTTGCAAATGATTTAGTAGGAAGAGTGGGATATCGTTCTTTATATATTTTCTTTGCGTCCTTAAGGGATATTTTATTGGTGATTTGGATTAGTTTAATTTCTTTTTGAATTAAAAATAATGGGCAGGAACGATCGAGTGCATGATGGGTGCCATTACAGTTAATGCAGTTAGGTGGGTTATCACATGTGGAGTTTTCTCCATGCCTAGTTTTTCCGCATTGTATACACACGGGTTGTTTTTTGCATTGTGCTGTGGGGTGGTAGAAACCCAAACAGTTAAAGCATCTAAGGTGATTGGGTACATAGTCGTGGACTTCGACCGTCTTGTAACCTACTTTAATGGTTTTAGGAGCGATAGGCGTCGGAAAGGTAACAATATAGCTATGGGTAGCTATTTCGTTACCGTTTTTTTTAAATTTTTATCCTGACTATGTCCTTTATTATGTGGCTCATCTCTTTCTTTATCTCGTCAATATCTAAATATTGAAAGTCGAAAACTTTTATTATTCCCTTGCTGTAATTAAGGGTATTATGGGGGGTAATTCGATGGGAAATATACCTCCGAAGTCCTTTATTTTTAATAATATTTCAGGAATTTTGAACTGTTTTCTGAGTTGGAAGGTTAAGTTTTTCTCAAAGGTTTCTCAATTTACATTTTTTGTATTGTAAAAATTTCTGTACCGGATTTGTTTATTGTGTGTAGGTCTGTTACTCTGCCAAGATATTTCGCAATAAATAGAGTTGTGATCCGAAAAGTTACAATCATTGAGTATTTTCCATTTTTTTATTAACCGTTTCATTTTGCTGTTGCAGATTGTCAGGTCAATATTGCTCTTACCTCTTGCGCCATCGAATGTAGTCAGGTCAGATTGTTTGTTAATTAGATTTAGGTTTTGGGATATAATAAAATTTTCTAATATTCGTCCCCTAGGATTGATTTTAATGTAGTGCCAGAGAAACGATCTGCTATTAGAGTCTATACCCAAGATTTTCTAATGATTATTGTAACCATTTGTCACACGTAAAATTAAAAGGTAATTATCGATATCCGTGGTGTTATCGAAATAGGAACTAATGAATAAGAATTTCTGGTGATTTATTATAGTTTCGCACATAAGTCTGGGTCGCTGAGTTGTCAGTAAGATAGCGTCAATGAATCTGTTTTTGGTTATTATTGAGGCTCGTGGTTTCGAAATATGTGTTTGATAAATATTTAATTTATGAGAAAAACCTGTAATGCAGTTATTTCTAGTATAAGGCTCTTGAATAAAGGTTATATCAATGCTTTTTGGCTTGAATAAAGTGATTTAAGTAGTTCGTACATGTTTTATAATGATATGCGTTTATCTGTAGGATTTTTAAGTCCATCTCTAAAAGAAACATTGCCATTTAGAAGTCATATTTTGTATAAGTTTCTTAACTTCTTTGATGTACGCGGGACACTTTCTGTCTCATGCCGAGTGGTTGGTATCGATTTTTAGTCTTTCTTATTTCATGTCTTTGTTAATAATTAGAGCAGTGTGGGCATTTCCTGTTTTGTTCATTGCAGTCCTTGATCTTATGGTTACCTGAACAGTGAGGAAACGTTGTTGGACCCTGGCACCGCTCCTTCGAGTGATGATATCTGCAACAGTTGGTACAACGACGGATTCTGTAATAGTCTTCGGCCCAGTGCTTGCTGTAATCTAAACCTATTATATTGTGAATTAATTTTCTTCTTGTGGCTCCGTCTGTTTCTATAGCAGCGTGCGTCCTATGGTTTCTTCCATTCTTCAGCAGAATAACGGGTCGAACGGCGTTTCAATCGATGTTCAATTCGCTATTCTGTTCAACCAGATGATCAACTATATTTTCCATTGTAAGGTCATCGTCTATACCTTTGATGATCAATCTGGGTTTGTTTCTCCTTTTAGTCCTTATTATTTAAAGTTGTCTTTTTCTTCTAGCTTTTTGTAAATAATCCCTCGTTCTTCTTCGGAGTTGGTTTCTATGATTACGAAATCATTTTTGGTGGATATTTTATTGATTCCAATTTTTAAGTCTTTCGGCTTTATAACTGATTTAAATTCTTTTTTCAATTCCTCAGGATTTTGTTTGTTTTTACTTTTTATTATAATATTATAGGTTGATGTAGATAACTTACGTTTTGAACGGGGAACAACGGTTTCTGAATATGATTGGGGGTTATCTTGGCTAGAGTGATGAGTTTCAGAGGTCTAGTTCAGGACATCTGTTGCGTTTAGCATGTGCCCTGTAATTTCACTAATTACCTGAGATAGTATTTTCTTTAGATTAGTTCGTAGTGTTCTAAATGCGGCTATTTCATTCAATGCTTTAATAACAGGTTCTATTTCCATTACCCTTGACGCCATGTTGGATGACGTTACATGTGAACGTATATGTTATTGCACATATAGTGTTTCATTTGACCGCACCCCCAACCATTTCCATCACATATACTCCTACGGTCAACTAATTACCTTCATTATAAAAACAAAGGTACTTTATATGAAAACATAAAAGGCCCCCTTCCCCATTTAAGCCCCCTCAGAACATTTTAATAATGATAAAGCTTGCCTGATATTAAAGAATACTTGATTCTCATTAAACATGACGAGTTTAATCAAAATCGTTAAAACTCTTTTTGAGAAAATCGAAAAATTGGGAAAAAATGTTATGAAAAAAAGTGCCTCCTCAGTTAGATCAATTTTGATGAAATTTTTACTGTCATGTTGCAAGCATATACATACATCAAATTCGTTAGAGCCGTTTTTGAGAAAATCGAAAAAAATTTATTATATAAAGTACCCCCTCCGTTTGGCCAATTTTGATGAAATTTTTGCTGTCACATCGCGGGCATATATATATATATATATATATATATATATACACCAAATACCCTATTTCAGGTTTGTACGGTTTATAATTTTTGAGCTAGTCTGTTCACACACCCACAGACCATTTTTCGGGACTTGGCTATTTGGACTCAGAGGACCCCAAAATGTGTATTTCCGTTGAAAACCGGATTCGGAATTTTTCGCAATACTTTCCCTTACTGTATATTTCATATATAGGTAAGTGAAAGTAAAAAAAAAATTATCCCTTCTGATTTTGAATGAGGGGAAGGGCGCTTTTATATAGAAAAAAAATAACCTTTTTAGATTTATTTGAGGGTCTAATATTGTTTATAAATATTTACTGTAAACGTACTTATAGTGGACACTGTTCCAGTAGTGGCCACTTGTACAATTAAATTTTGAAAATAAAGCAGCTAGGCTTTGAATCAGCTTCAAACATAGAGTGAATGTACCTACTACTATCTAGTACTCGTATATGAAAATCCAGCTTCTTCAAGTTACCAAGGGATCCAACTATTAGTAATTGCAAATTAATATTTCTTCCAACATTGTATTTTTCTATGTCATCTGTTCAATTTCATTAAGGAGGTAGTTAATTGTTTTTATATTTTTGGGGATATGGCATAGTTATTTATGAAGTATTGAGGTGTTCCCCAATAAGGAAGACTTCATAGATTCCATTTTTCATCTTTCCGTTAGAATGGTTATTTTTGTTTGGTCGTAGTTTAAGTGGCCACTTCTAACACCAATATTTTTGAAAAATTCAGTAGTGGACACCAGCTGTCCACTTCTAGTGTTGGGGGTTTAATTTTTTTTCTCTTATGTCAAGGGTTGGAATGCACTAAAAATGCTGTATTATTTATAATATTTTGATTTTGAGAATTTTTGACCGTTAAATTTAGTAGTGGACACCTCCTGTCCATCCATTACTAACACCAAGCATTTTTACTACTAAATAAACTGATTTGTGAAAACTGGTTTTTTTTTTCTTTTACGATGATCAGTTGTGATATTCTTGTGACATGACATAAATTATCTAAGAGCTTAAGAGCCATTTTACATAATTATACTTAACACAACTGAATAAGTAGAGGGAAATAGAGATCAAATAAAAATGTTGTTCATTATTTTCTTAAGGCTCCAATAAAAATCTTCAAATACCGTATTCGTTTACTACAGTAAACAAACATGAATCACATTGTCTTAACAAGACTCAAGTGATATTTTGGCCTAGGTATATTAAATGCCTTCAAGTAGAAGTTGTGTTATTTGTAAACGTTTAGAAGCAAATCAAAAGAGCTTTACCTGAATGTGAGGAGATCCTACATGCAATTAAATATAAGGAGGTTTACAAAAGATTAGCTTAAGATAGCTTACAAGTGAGTGAATCGGAAGAGTATAAGGAAACAATGACTACTTATTTAACAATCCTGTGTACAGCACACCGATAAAGCAAAACACACTTAAATTTTGACAGAAGAGGAAAACAGCAATGTTGGTGACAACCATAATGATCAATGTATCATAAAATTCATAATCATTCTGAGCACTTTCAGACGATCTTCTATTGAGTGGCATAAGAAAGCCAATGAAGTGACCCCAACAAAGAATGTACACACTCTACTTTAGTTCTAACATCAGATTTAGTAATAAAATAACCGAAAGATGAGACAACAGTTGGAGAAAATAGAAAAAAGAGAAAATGTTACTGAATATAAACCTAAAATGGGAAGTAAAAGGGAAATAATCAGAAATTTCTCAGAGGACGATAATTCTTGGATCACTTCAGGTTGTAGTACCAAAGGTGGGCTTTGGATTTGGTGAACACGATGAATATTGTATGGATATGGAGGGGTGATAGCAGTAGAAGCAGAGAATGAAGAGGAAGGGGGAAAAGTCGGAAGTGAAGCAATTTATGAAAATATTTTATGGACAATGCTTGGGCCCTTAGAGTCGATCATTTCTAATCAAAAGACAGAAATATGTTGGCTGTTCAAGGGCAACGGGACGCAGATAGCTGCCTGTTACCCTCGGCCCGTCTCTTGAATCCTGGCTCCCGCAGGCAGCAAGCAAAGTAATCTCGCTGTCCCGGAACATAAGAAATGTGAGAGCGCAGGGAGGAGATCAGTCACGTCAAGTAGCATCATATATATGTCATTAACTAACATTATACTCTTTATCCACCTTTTTATGCTTTTCACTTTAAAAAAAATAATCTCTTGTCAGAATTTCTATTATTTCAGTTTACCTATTAGCCCATTACGCTAGAAAATAAGCAAGTATTAATTTATGCATTTTAAGTAACAATAATTTGTACTTTAGAAACAAGAAAAAGTAGCAAACATGTTTGTCCACTACTAACGCATTGAGATGTCCACTATTGAATTTTCTGAATTTACAAATGTCCACTAACAGTGCAAATTAGACCATTATATAAAAATTTAGAAAAAATATAATTTGCTTTTAATTAGTATTTTATTGGTCATGAATTGAAGGAGGAAGGGTTGTTGCATACCCCACATGTGTATTCAATCTCATGAGTACCAATGGAAATCCTCAGCCCAAGAAAAACATTGAAAATTTCCTTAACTGTGTCCACTACCGTTACGTTTACCTTAATTTATCTATCATAGAAAAATTTAACTTTTCGGATTTTTTCACACGAGGGTCTAACATTAGTTATCGAGGACGGTGTGTTTAAAAAAAAACTATCCGCTTTGAATTTTCTTGGATCAGGCCACTCTATTATTGATGAATATTAACTTTATGGATTTCTTTTATATGAGGATCTATTATCATTTGTGGGTGGCAATGTTTAAACAAAAAATATTATGATGAAATTTCCGTGAAGGCGACGGGGTATATATTATTTAATTTAAGCTTTTTCGGATTTCTTCTATAACACTATTATATATATTTATAACAATTTTAGATATATGAACTTGTTTTTTCTGCCTACACTGAACAAAACAACAGCACAAGGTTGCAAGAACAACAGCGTTGGGTAAACTTTATAATATGTGATGCACCATGCTCATCGAAGAGCAAATGAACAATATAGATGCAAATTATTTTTCCACCCCTGAGAGGTGAGGACAGCAATCTAATATTACTATTTCTGTATAAAAAAGGGTTAGTGATTTTTAGTGATTTTTTCAACTCATTACATGAAAAATTGTTGAAAAACTTCACATGTGATTAATCAAATTATTTTTAAATAATTTAATTAGAAGATGAAAGATTAGAGGCCAGGTCTTCTGCATCTCTGTTGCAGCGCTGATACCACTGAACTAACCGTGAGACCATTTTTCACTGTGTTCGAATCTTTCTATTCTGTGATCCTTTATTGTTTATTCATCATTTATTATTTTTAAATGATTAATTTGTAATTCTTAAACAATTGAATTAAAAGATAAAAGTTTCGACCACGGCCTCGAATCGAACCCAGGTTCTCTGCATCTCCGGTGCAGCACTCTGACTCTGAGAGAAAGATACGAACCCAGTGGTGAATGGCCCCACGGTTAGCTCAGTATTACGAACGCTGCAACGGAGATGCTGAGGACCTGGGTTCCATTATTTGAAGAGAAAAGATTTGGCTCCGCCGGGAGTCGAACCCGGGTAGATCGGTGAGGAGAATCGCTCGTTTCTTATCGTCTGATGTTATTTAATTAGCTGAAAAGAATTGTTTTATTCTTCTACAGTATACATCCGATTCATCAATATTCAGGTTGAACGACGAAACATCTCCTTAATGCACCACAATAGTTAGTTTCTCCTCATTTTCCTGATTCTTATGTATTTTTCTTCTTATTGATTTCCCAGTACATTATTTAATACCGACTGCGCCAATGTAATGTTTCTTTCATTTACATTGTTTACGGCTAATGACCAAATCATAAAAACAGTGCAATTTCATTTAATAAGCTATATGTCTATATTAAACAACGAATATCAAAAAAATTATATTACACATATCGCACATCGGCAAGAAGATGGTTACAATTTAACAAAATATTTTTGGTTAAATGTTGAAATTTAATCATTTATTATTTTTAAATAAGTAATTTATAATTTTTAAATGATTTATTTTTTGAAGAGAAAAGATTTGGCTCCGCCGGGAGTCGAACCCGGGTCTCCCGCGTGACATGCGCGGATGCTAACCACTACACCACAGAGCTCGGCTCCAAGTAGAGCCAATCCTTCCTCTTCACTGATACCTACTACCCGATCACGCAAATTTTGCGAGTAACGGGAGGTGGACAAAGTTTGTCCAATTTATGGTATTTATTGACGTACGTCAATTTTAAATTATTTTATATTAATTTAATCTTAATCTGTGGCCTAACCGCCTTTTTTAAATTATTTTTAAATAATTTATTTTTTGAAGAGAAAAGATTTGTAGAGCCAATCCTTCCTCTTCACTGATACCTACTACCCGATCACGCAAATTTTGCGAGTAACAGGAGGTGGAGATTATTTAAAAATAATTTAAAAAAGGCGGTCAGGCCACAGATTAAGATTAAATTAATATAAAATAATTTAAAATTGACGTACGGAGAGGGGAATATATAGGTTATATGGAAGAAGAAGTAACAATTGCAGAATAGGCTGCTCGGGTACGAAGACTAGCAAGATTTAAGTTTGCCCAGTTCTTTGAGACTACAATAAGAGACATATTTGTGATAGGGTTAAGAAAATGAAGAGTGAGACAGAAGTTTTTATGAAAATATGCGGATGGGGCGGAAATTACTCCCCCTTTAGAAATTAGAGTTATTGTTGAGGGTGTAAGTTTAAGAGCTCAAATGACATTGGTACATCTATTTGAAATGTCGGAAGCTACCTATTTTCGATACTTAAAGAATAATCAGCTGGTGGATAGTTATGATATTATGGGACCATGTGCTCTTCAAGTGTTTACAACAGGGAGCCACGGGAAGTTACTTTCCATGAGGTACCTAATGGGGGAGCAGTTATATTGGGAAAAAACTTTCTCAGCAGCTTTAACTTTAAGTTAAATCAGGTCTATGACGTTCAACAGGTGATTATTGGAGTGTCTCCAGAAGTTCGCACTGACCATCTTGGGAAATTGAATAAATTTGAAATAGGTTAGGGTTGAGGTCTGATGTAACTCAACAAATACAGAAGCCCAGGAGGATTTCAGATGCACTCAAAGAAAAAGTGGAGGAAGAAATTCAACGACTATTAAAAGAAGTTATTATTAGTCCGATTGAGTATAGCCAGTGGTGAACCCTAATGTTGATGTAAGACTTTGTGGTCATTATAGGTTGACTCTGAATACATATCTGGAAATTGATAGGCATCCTTTACCGAATTAGAGGATTTGTTTAACAGCCTTCAAGGGTCACAGTAATTTAGCAATATATACCTCAAGAATGCGATTCAGCAGATCGAACATACAGTATGATATATGAGGAAGTTGTAGGACAACCTAAGGGTAACCTATTTTGTAAGTTAAAAAAATGTACGATTGTTATTATTATTTATTTGTTTCACATGTTACATGGTGTTACAATTATTGGGGACCAAAGTAGGTCAACCAATAATTATGTAAATATATTTAAAACTTTCGATCTATTTGATTGTCATAAATTTCCTGACTACTCTTGCAGTGCCCAACAATACTGACTCCTGCATTTTCACCATCGTTCCAGATGGAAGGTCCAGCTCTTGCAATGAAGACAGGGTTTCTTCTGGTACCAAGCCGTTGCTTGATATTATCAAAGGTAGAATGCGGCTTTCCTTTAAGCCATAAAGCTTCTTCATTTCTTCCGCTAATTCTACGTATTTTCTTTTTTTTTCTATTACTACCTTATGTACATTATCGTCCGAAGGAACACCAATCTCTATTATCGACACAATTTTCCTTCCTTTGTCTAATATTAAAATATCAGGCCTATTGTTTTGTATAGTGTGATCCGTTATCATGGGATGATCCCAGAACATCTTGACGCTTTGCCTGGAGATGATTGGTTCCGGACGGTACTTATATACGGGCAGTAGTAATCAATGAGCCCCATCTTCTCAGCTATGGCTTGATGCACTACCTTGGCTGCGTTGTTGTGCCTCTGCAAGTACTCCTTACCCGCAAGTATTCCACATCCCGAAGTGACGTGCTGTATTGACTCCGCAGTCTGTTTGCACAGTCTACATAAATCAGTGATATTCTCCCCACAAATATTTTTTCGGTACGCTCTTGTAGCTATCACCTGATCTTGGATGGCCAGCAAGAATCCCTCAGTTTCGGGAAATAAATGACCATTTATTAGCCATGTCAAAGATGCTTTAGGATTTATACCACTGTCTGTTAATGAATGGTAAAAATGTTCATGTAGTGGTTTGTTTTTCCATTCCTCTTTTAAGGTAGCATAGTCTGAGTCATTGCTTGGATTTTCAGCATTTAGTAGATTTAGAGCGGTATAATCTGCATCCAGCGAAGCAATAGTTGATAGCATGTTAGAGTTTTGACATCTAATATAAGTACGAAGATTATTTTCTTGCTCCCGGCATAACCTTAACAGGTTCATCAGACCACGGCCTCCCATTTTCCTAGGAAGATATAACCTTGAAACCGAGGATTTGGGATGCCTTTTTCTTGAAAGCACCATCTGAACTCTAACAAGACGATCTAACCTTTCGAGATCTGTTTTGGTCCATTTCAGTACACCAAATGAATAGGCTAATTCTGGCACTGCCCACGTATTCAATGCCTTAATGGTGTTTCTTCCATTTAAGTGAGACTTCAGTACTAATTTAATTCTGTATACAAACTCATCTTCGAAGATTCTCTTCGAATTAGCTTTGAATTTCAGCAGTTGGTGCAGTCCCAGATATTTGTAAGAATCGGTTTCTCTCAACTGATTAAGAACAACATCATCTGAGAGTTCCATATTAGTTCCTTCTACGATCCTTCCTCTTTTTACATAGATGACGGCACATTTATCGATTCCTAAATCCATTTTAATATCATCGCTGAATGTTTTTACCGTTTTCAACAGAGCCTTCATTTCGTCTTCGTTCCTAGCGTAAAGCTTAAAATCATCCATATAAAACGAATGAGAGAGCTTTGTTTCTGAATTGAGTTGGTATCCCTTGCCTGTGTCTTCCAATAATTTGCTAATTGGATTGAGTGCCAAACAAAACCAAAGAGGACTAAGAGAGTCACCCTGAAAAATACCCCTCCTAATTGTTATGTATGGATTGATATCCTCTCCATTCCATGTTGGTGTGGAGATTGATATTTTCCAGAGTTGCATTCGCCTTTTTAACAAGTCAATTATTGCGGCGTCGATTTTATATATCTTCAAAACCTCCAAAAGCCAATCATGAGGGACTGAATCGAATGCTTTACGGTAGTCAATCCAAGATAAAGCAATATTGCGAGATCTTTTTGTTACTTGAGCGGCGACGAAGGAATCAATGATCAAGAGCTCTTTGCATCCTTTTGAACCTGATTTATTACCAAGTTGCTCTACTGCCATAATGCTCTTTGCCTGAATATATTCAGTCAGCTTGTTTTTGAGAATAGCCGTTAGTAACTTATATACGCCGTTAAGACAAGTTATGGGTCTCAAATCCTGCGGTTCCAATTTTTCTTTATTTACCTTTTTTATTAAATAGGTAATGCCGGTGCAGAAATTCGGAGGAACGATTATCTCTTCTGATAATAATTTTTGATACCAAGAAGCAAGATGGCTATGTGTATTCGTAAAATATTTCAGCCAATAATTTTGAATTTTATCTGGTCCTGATGCTTTCCAATTTTTCATTAGTTTAATAGCCTTTGTTACATCATCCGCAGTAATACTGGTTGCTTCCATCGGTTGAAGGTCTGTTACACTATTTATAATCTTTTCCAGCCAGTATGCGTCACTGTTATAATATTTTTCGTTTTCCCAGATACCTTTCCAGTAGTTTAACGTATCAGCAGGGTTTGGGTATGTAACATTATTACAATTTTCTTTAGGTTTGAGAAGCTTATAAAAATATCTTTCACTTGTATTAAGTATACTATTTTGTTTCCTTCTATTATAAGCTTCTGTATATCTCCTGATTCTATTAGCAAACACTGCTAATTTCAGTTTCAGTGTTTTCATGTAAATTCTAAGAGTTTGGTTCAACTCACTACTTGCAACACCTCCAATATTGAGCACTATAATTTCATCAATTTTCTTCCGTAATTTTGAAGAAGCGTTTTCTGGACTTCGGAGGTAATTTGTGATAATACCGATTTTACAGCGAAGGTTCTCAATTTTTTTCTTGATTCTTTGTTTCCATAGGGGATCTCCAGGTTTATTCGATGTATCACTATTTTTCCGATCTTTTATTAATCCAAGGTCCATAGCAACCGTTCGAGCGCCCACATATATCCAATGGCATATCTCTTCTAGAGTTATCTCCTCCGACATATGCTCCGCCAGTATTTCATTTACAGCTCTTACAGTGGATAATGTTTGTTTTGAGTAAGGTACTTTGGGGATTACAGGCCTACTATTTAAAGGTATTCCATCATACAGGATATGCTCCCGTAACAATGTATTTCGTATTTGTTTAAGCTGCAATTCACCTTGATTGTTAGAAGAAGTGGCCGGTAAATTGTTTCCAATTGACGATTCAGCATTTTCAACTACCTCTGTTACTCTTTCTGGATTCGGAACAAGTGCAAGGCTTACTTCCTGTTTAATTGCCATAATGTCTGAATCCGATAAAAATTTTCTTTCTAATATTTGCTTCACCTGATCAGCTAGTCTTTGGGATGATACTGTTATTTGAGGGTATTTTTCGCTCCAATAATGGTTAATTCTACTTCGATAACCTGTTTTATCTGTTTCTAAATGTGTAGCCAATAAATAAGCTCGGATTGCAGCAATATTCATATTGCGGTCGCACTTCATCCTTCGTTGCCTATTGGTTTGGCCGATGGTTCCTCTTCCCAGTGCGGGAGACTCTACAGTATCCAAGCACAGTTCGGAGTTTATAGTTGAAAGTCCTATGGCAGCCGGTCTTACGGGAACATACGACACCGAGGCACCGCTCGCACCACCTGCAGATGTCGAAGGCTGTGAATCCAATCCCTCCGGAGCAGCCCTCACTCCGAATTCGTCCGAGGCTATTTGTCTTCTAGTTCGCACCATTTTTGATGGGTAGATGCATTTTATACCTACTGCCAGGTGATATGATAACAGCCGCCCCCCTGACATGGGGTACAGACGCTGACCAGGTTGCCGCCCATTCTGGGAACCGTCGCACCTGGATTTTGCTAGTTTTGGTCCGCCCCGGATATTTTATTTCCCCGGTACCCATCATATCTGATGAGCATCCCCCTATCCGCCACCTGGGGAGGCGCCCGATGGAGGACTAGCAACCTCTCACGGGTTATTATTATTATTATTATTATTGTTATTATTATTATATGTGTTATGTGAGACTGTATCCATCATTTTAATTGTTTAATACAGAAGTATAGTTTATTAAAAGAAGTTAAAGTGTTTATATAGTTTGTTTAGGATTAGGAGAGAGAGGACGTCCCTAGCTCTGCTAGCTTCTAACCAGCTAAGGCTAAATCAACTTATATTACCTATTATTTTTTTTTATTTTTACTCTATTATCCTTTTTATTTTACTCTAAAATATTATTATTAGTTGAAATTTCGATTAATTTATCTTTTATTATCTCTCACATTTCTTTTCTTTTCTTTGAATTTTAATTTAATTTATTTTTTTCTATGGGGGATCCCATAGACCTAGATAGCCCCAAGGCAAAACGAAAACGGCCTCGGGTCCGTCTTAAAATTTTGCCAGACAATATAGAAAATATTCCACCCAGTCCAACATTTTTAATAATGGAGCGAACGGATGAAGAAAATTTCTCCAAAGTATCTTCTTTTCTTATTAGTAAATTCCTAAACGGCTACGCTGGCGACGTTAAAAATGTAAAAAAACTAAAAAACGGAACATTACTAATCGAAACTAGTAACGGAAAACAGTCAGAAAAATTATTGAAATGCGAAAATTTCGGTGGTCAGTTTCCCATTAAAGTTTCCCCTCATAGTACCTTGAATTATAGCAAGGGGGTAATTCGATGCTACGATCTCCAATTTCTGGAGATTGAAGAAATTAAAAACGAATTATCGCACATAATAAATGATATTGTACGTATTAAAATTAAAAGAAACCATGAGGAAATTCTCACCAACACCTATATTATTACATTCCCGACTCCGAAAATTCCTGAATCAATAAATATCGGTTATCAGACGGTCAAAGTACAGCAATATATCCCAAATCCGATGCGCTGTTTCAACTGTCTAGGATTTGCCCACCCAACCAACATTTGTAAACAACAAGCTAAATGTATACAGCGTGGCGAAGCAAAGCACGAAAATAACACTAGGCGCAATTTACCGGTTAAATGTGTGAACTGTGGGGGCCCACACAATGCTCTTGACTGTTCGTGCCCAGTTTTTAAAATTAACAAAGAAATTAAAACGATTCAAATAACCAATAAAATACCCCTAAACGAGGCTAAAAAAATATACAAGGAGCAGAGACCAACAAACTTCAATAAAACATTCGCTGAAATAATTAAAGAAAAGTCAAAACACACTGAAAAAAAAGATATTAGTACCCAAACAAACACAGTGTTCAACTTTGGAGAAAAAATAAATAACAAAAAACACAATATTAAAAATTCTAACGATAACCAGTCAAATTTGACCCCCCCTAATCCTTTCTTCCCCCCTCCCTCCTCCCTTCCCTGTACTCTCCCCCCTCCTCCCAAATCCCAACGCGCGCCGCGAACGAGGTCTCGGTCGGTGCAACGCGCAAACTCTATACCCCCACTCCTATCCCTTGACGATGCGGGGCCTAGTGGAACCTTGTGAATACTAAAAAACAGGGCAACTGAAAGCCCAAAAAAACATGATTCACAAGATATCCTTCACATACCTATTAAATAAATTTTATCTAAAGTATAAATACAAATTTTATATCTTCAATCGATGCCCTAATTCACAGGTAGTTATTTGTCAAATAAATTATTTTCTCATAATTAAAAAAATATACCACATCAATAAATTCAACGAAAATAACAATAACAAAATCCCTGCTAATGTATCTCTTATCGTCTACTTCTATTTACCTCTATCTTTACTTACCATAAATATTTTCAAATCATTCACTCCTAATAATTTAAATGACATCATTTACAAACTGCTTTTTCCGTCCTATAAATATATTCTACATTACATTTCCCTTTACCTCATAGTAAATATTTCACGTACTTATAAAATCCCAAGATCTTGATTTTACTTATATATTAAATGTTATCTTTCCTTTTTTCTCATCTCATATATTTTACACATTTATAATAGACTGCTGTCTTCGATTAACGAATAAATTTTTAGCTACCTTTCCCTCCTTTTCATAATATGTACTGTACCCATTTATGTAAGATCACTGCCTGTGTTTTATGTACAATCTCATTATTACTTTTCCTTTTATCTAGTAATAAGTAACTACTATATAGTAAGTGCACTTATATTTCTCTAAATAGTACCATATATCTAAATTTAATTATTTATAATCATATAATTCTTTATTTATATTTATCATTGTCTTTGTTCCATGAACAAACTCTGTTTTTTTCTCAGTTTAACCTCGTAAGGTATGTTATACGCTTTCATACTCCTCTAAACTGTAATATTTATGTATATATATTTACTTATAATCATTCAATTCTCCTTTTCTCATATTTACCATTATCTTTGTTTCATAAACGGATTCTGTCTTATTTTTCTTTTTATCTTGTTATTTATATTTTATTTATTTATGTTTCACCAAAGCGCATGAAACATTCATATTTTTCTACTTATTTTTATCCAAATCTCTATTTATATTTATCGCCGTTTTCGCTCTATGAACAAGCTCTATTTTACTTTTACTTTTATCTTATAGTATATACTTTATTAGTTTATATTACTCAATATTGTATCAGATATTCGTACCTTTTACTTTATATTCACTCGCTTCTTTATTTATATCAATCACCGCCTTCGCTTCATGGAGAAGTTTTTTATTACTCTTCCTTTTATTTTATTATAAATATTTTATGCATCTCTATCTCCCTAAATCGTACCATATATTTATTCAATTCTTTATTTATCTTTATACATCATTTCTATTTTTTTATATGATCTTGCCTCCCCATTGTCTACTTATTTATATTTAATTGTTAATCCAAACACATACTTATATTGTATTTCTGCCTTTGGCATGAATATCTATTTTTTATATTTAAACTGTTACCCAAATTTTGTGACAAATACTCAAATATTTTACTACCTCCCATTCACATTCTCTAAGATGCAGCTGGTGTATACACATAACAACACATTGATATGTCAATTATATCATGGAACTGCAATGGTGTCAACACCCAATTTGAAGAATTAAAATTACTACTTCATCATCATATTCCTTCCCCTTCTACCGCTGTGCAGTGTGGGGATGCCCTCTATAGAGCTTGACCCAGGTATCCCTCTCTTGTACCAGTTCTCTCCTCTTGTTCCAGTCCAGTCCTCACTTCCTGAACGCTTCCCGTACACTTTCTTCCCAGGTGATCCGTGGTCTTCCTCTTGGCCTTCTTCCGTCAACTCTCGTCTCATACGTAATCTTTGCCGTTCTTTCGATGTTCATCCTTTGGAGGTGCCCAAACCATCTCAGTTTATTTTCTTCTAGAATAGTTTCTACCGGCTGTACCTCGAGGTTCGATCTTATAGTTGTATTGCGGATCCTATCTCTCCTTGTCTTTCCTTCAACCTTCCTCAAGTATCTCATCTCCATTGTCTGGATCTGACTTTTGAAAATAATGAAAATAAAATCGCTTCTGGCTTCATTCACTTATGGATTCCCGTGTGGGACGAATTTTTATTTTTTATATTTATCCTGATAGGCGACCTGGATGATGTGTTTAGTTAGGATACCAGGTGGAAGGTAAAAATGAATTGTAGGAAAAGTGAATTTGTTACCTTCACCCTCAAACATGGTTCCTGCTTACAAGTATATTTCAATGATAATCCAATCCCACAATACCAAGAAGTAAGATATTTGGGACTTCACCTGGACTAGGGACTGACATGGAAAACCCATAACGGACTGAAAAGGAAACAACTTACCAAACGATTTGGAATATTATCTAGGTTACTCGACAGACGTTCGAAATTATCAATAACAAACAAATCTACCATTTAAAAATTACTTGTACGACCATTATGGACATGCAGGATAGAACTATGGGGTCTGCAAAACCCTCAAACATCCAAAGAATTCAGTCATTCTAGCCATACTATGTTACAAATGACTTACTGCACAAGGACCTGAATACCCTAACAGTTATCGATACAGCCACACAATACAACAAAAACATCTACCAAAGACTAACTTTTAACACAAACCCCTTGGCACAGACACTACCATCTAGCATAAGCCCTTACATTTCACCCCGGCGCCTTTTGGGGCGGTGGCCTTTGAGATATTCAAACTTAGTTAAGATAGCAATTTATCCAGCAGGAATTTCAGCCATTTGCTTATTGCTAATTTGGAGATTACAAATCATACAAACTGTCATTTTCGTATTAATAACAATTTTTTTTTTTTTTTTTTTTTTTTTTTTTTGTGGGGTTAACTAATAATTCTATCCTAGTGCCCAAATGTGGTAGGTGCACGAATAAATGTAAAGATACCATGTAAAAAATAATTGCGGTGGAAAAGTTGGTACCTATAATTGGTAGGGCAAAGTACCGTAAGTAAGCCGGTAAGTTGGAGCAGAGGGAGACTAATGAATGGCAAAGGAGACAGATCGCCCTGTTAGTGTTTGCCCTGCCGCTGCCTAGCGCTAACTTGCTCCCTACTTGCCCGCTTTGTAGTCCAAGGGAAACTTCTGCCTTCTCAAAAGGCAGTTTACTCACCCCAACGGGAGCTTAACCAACACTTCACAAGTCATCGAAGCCTTAGTTTACTAGGGATATATATATTTTTTTTTTATTTCATGTGAAATAAAACGAGAAATCATTATGCAGCTTTATCATTTTTTTTTCTAAATCTATTTTTGTGAACCACCGACTGGAAGTTATCGGTCTCATATTTTATTTATGGTAAATATCAGATTTTATTTTATCTTTTCCAGCTACAAAGACTGGGAGCAGCTGGAAGAATGTTCCACTCGATCCGGAAAGGCTTCCTCAACAAAAGAGAAGTGACGAAGAAGACAAAGATATCGGTCTACAAGTCAACGTTCCTGCCCATCCTATCTTACTCCTCCGAATCATGGACCCTCACCTCAAAACAAAAAAAAAAAACAAATTACTACTTAAAGATCAAAATCCAGCTGTACTTTGCCTTCAGGAAACTCACCTAAATCCCTGCAAAAACTTCTCCCTGAAAAATTTCACAACTTATAGAAACGACAAAATTTCATGCAACTGGTCATGTGGTGGCGTCCTCACCGCTGTCCGAAAAGACTACCATTCACAATTTCTTAACACTCATCCCGAACTCCAGGCAGTCATCATTAAAGTTCATCTCACGTTTCCCATTACCATATGTAATATATATCTGCCTCCAACTGAGGCTATAAGCGAAATTGCCATCATCGGCTCCCATCGTACTTGGTCTCCATCACAAACTAATACCAGAGGAAATACAATTAGAAGAATTATTAGATCCATGCGACGCAACACTTCTTAACACTGGCAAAACTACCTATATCAGTCCTGCGTACGGCAGCGTATCTGCAATAGACCTAACAATTAGCTCACCCAACCTAGCCATGCTATATTCGTGGGACACACTCAACAACCAATATGGCAGTGATCATTTTCCGACCATCTTACAGCCCACTCGAACACTACCGCCGATTAGAAAAAACCCCAAGTGGGTTATTGAAAAAGCCGACTGGGAGTCCTTTTCCAATAAACTTCAGCTTCCAATCATTAAGTTGCCAAATGACATAACAGGTATGGAAAATGCGCTCACATCGTACATTAAGGCAGCGGCTAAACATGCCATTCCAAAAACAAGCGGCCTACCTAGGAAAAATTACACCCCATGGTTCGACGATGAATACTGCCAAGCCGTAAAACAAAAGAATTTCGCATTGAAAGTTTTTCAAACAAATCCTGCCTCTGAAAACTTAATACCATATAAAAAGCAAAAAGCCAGGATCAGGCGACTTGTCAAACTAAAGAAAAAGCAATCATGGATGAATTATTTAGAATCCATCAATATAAATACACCTATTAGGAATGTTTGGCAGAAAGTATATAGCATATCAGGATCAAAGTCCATGGAAGTCACTATGCTGAAACACGAAAATTGTATAATCACCGATCCCCTACAACTCTCCGAAATATTTGGAGATCACTTTTCGGAAATCTCCGGTTCTCTTCCAGACCCGTCTGAAGACACGAAATTTAACTCCATAAACTTTTCTTTAAACCTATCAAATGAAGACCTTCAAGTAAATTACAATAGCCCGATTACCTTCTTTGAATTAAACTCAGCATTAGACGAACTGAAAAATTCATCCCCTGGATCCGACGAAATTCACAACACTATGATCAAATATCTTCCCCATCAAGTAACAGAACTTCTGTTACTCATTTTTAATAAGATTTGGGACACAAGTAAAATTCCTGACGAATGGCTCGAAGCGATTGTGATTCCAATACCAAAACCAGGCAAAGATAAACTTCAGATCAATAATTACAGACCAATAACTCTTTCAAGCTGCCTCTGTAAATTGCTGGAAAAAATTATCAATAAGCGACTCCTATGGGTTTTGGAAAAACACAATCTCTTAACACCAGCACAATGTGGGTTCAGGTAGATCCACTATTGACCACCTGATCTCATTAGAAGCCGAAGTATTGAACACGTTTATCGAAGGAAAGGAAGCGATCGGCATATTCTTCGACCTTGAAAAGGCTTATGACACTATAAGAAGAAGCCAGGTTCTTGAGCAACTGTTTGAATGGGGCTTTCGGGGAAAGCTGCCGAGTTTTATTAAGTCTTTTCTTACAAAACGTTTTATCCAGGTTCGAATTGGCTCATCATTGTCGAGTAAAAAGTGCATATTTAATGGTATCCCCCAAGGTAGTGTTCTCAGTTGTGTTCTCTTTGCAATAGCTATCAATTCAATTAATACTCAGGTCCCTCCAATAATTAAAAGATCACTATTTGTCGACGACATTCAGATCGTTTTAAAATTTAAAGATATACAATGGGCAACTACAGTTCTCCCAAATACGATCAACAAGCTGAATGGATGGGTCAAAACAAATAACATGAAGTTATCCTCAAACAAAACTAATGCTATCTTGTTCTCCAGGAAAAGATATCCAAGCATACCCCCTAACCTTAACCTAGGAGGCACAAACATAAGCTTCGTAACGGAAACAAGATTCCTTGGATTGATAGTAGATAGCAAACTTACCTGGCTCAGCCACATCAAAAGCGTAAAAGAAGAATGTACGAAGAGACTGAACATCATGAAAGTCCTATCAAAAACTACCTAGGGCGCAGACAGACATTCACTTCTTACAATAAAATTACAGAAGTCTAATTTTATCAAAAATAGACTATGGTTCCATAGCCTATTCTTCGGCAAAATCCAAACACCTTCTACCTCTGGACACAATCAACCACACAGGAATCAGATTAGCAACGGGTGCATTAAGAACTAGTCCCATCACAAGTCTTTGTGCAGAAGCTGGGGGTTCCTCCTCTCTTCATCAGAAGACAACGGTTAATAAGCTCATACCTCTCCAAAATAGTTTTCCAACCTACAAATCCTGCATTTGATTACATTTTTTCACCAAAACATCAGCGTCTTAATTAAAATCATTATGCAGATATCATCATTCAGAGTAAACCACGACAACCTGCTCCCCTAGCCATCCGCCGAAGAAACCTCATTCTCTCTTTGCCGGAAGTGAACGTTGAAGAAGACAACTTTAGTTCTTATGAACTATCTTGGAGGAAAAATATACCTCAAATGGATCTTCGACTTACAAAAAGAAATAATGAAGAGCCCAAGGAAGCAAAGAGGTACAAAGCCAATGAAATGATCCTGTCTTATTCGAACAAATAATGTACACCGACGGATCCAAACAAGGAGAAAATGTCGGGTTATCGGTGGTCTTTAACAATACAGTTGTCCAACAAAGGCTCACCACAATAGCTTCCATTTTCACAGCTGAAATGCAGGCAATTCGTGTAGCACTGTATCAAGCAATCTCTTCGGAATGTAAGGACTTTCTGATATGTACCGATTCGCTTTCCGCCCTAAAGAGTATAGCCAAATGCAAAAAACGGAGCCCGTTGCTACAAATAATTCAACACTATATAAATACTCTCGAAACAATGGGTAAAACAATTACATTCTTCTGGGTCCCATCTCACATAGGAATCTCGGGAAATGAAAAGGCCGACCAGGCAGCTGAGGAAGCTGCGATTAGTAATCTGACCCCGGAGAACATACTAGAGCCGCAGGACATTAAAGCATGGTTAAGAGGAAAAGTCGGCTCAGATTGGGAAGACACGTGGAAGTCTGAGCCGACCAACAATAAGCTAAGAGCCATCAAGGACACTACCGAGCAATGGAGCACTTCCTGGCGCAAGAATAGAAGAGAAGAGGTGGTACTGACCCGCATGAGGATAGGACACACCAACCTAACGCACGCATATCTAATAAATAAAGAACCGCCACCCATGTACCAAAGATGTAAAACCCAAATCACTGTGAAGCATATCGTAGAGGATTGCCCAGCCTACGATACCTATTTTAATTCTGAGAATCTAACAAGAAGATTAAACCAATCCCTTGGAAACGACCCGACAAATGCAGAGAAAATCCTTTCCATTCTAAAAAAAAGCAATATATACGATAAAATTTAATTCCTATGCATATAGCATGAGTATAGATGCCGTTTTTCTATGAGTATATATGTATTTAGGTGCGTATGTGTGTATGTAAGCGAATATGTATACAATTTATTGTAATAATATACAAATAGTATTAAAATATGTATTACTTAGTAAAATAAATTTAGTTGTATCAGGAGAGGGAAAAAAAAAAAAAAAAAAAAAAAAAAAATTAAAAATATCAATTTAAAAAAAATAAATAAAAAAAAATAATAAAAAATAAAATGAAATAAATAAATAAAATTAAGACGCACCAACAATTATATTATAATTATATGTAGAAGTAACTAAGAATATTATTTAGGGCGTAATAACCTTGGCAGTTGATCGCCCTATAACCTGATCCTAATCCTAATCCTAGTTTGTTTAGTAGCCCCCATAGAAACATTACAATATGCACAATATTTGTTAAAAAGGACGTCTCCAAAAAAAACAGGCAGATAGGGCATGAGTCTAGTTCTCTTCCGAAGCCTTCTTACGCAGAGGATGAAGTTTTCTTGCCGAATTTAACTATGTCTTGTTGTAAGGAAAGAAACAATATGCTATAACCGACAATCAGACGCAGGATTATTTTATTTAGATGGGACTGGGAGAAGTATTTTCTTCTCCAAGAATTCTTGATCTGACGGCGTTTTTCAACTCAGAGCTCATCGGATCATGTCGGATGCTTTGGGGATTGAAAACAATCCGGGATATTACATCCAAGGAAAAATTACAAACAAAAATGCAAAAGCCTAGCGAGGAACAACGTATAAGAAGGATGAAGAACGTCTATAAGAAGAAAACTCTCTGACTACTGCCAAAAGCAAAGTTCTTATTAGTGCTGGCAAGAATACGAAAACACGCAGAGGTTTTGCGACAGAGGGGATTTTGGATACAATATTGACCACCATGCCTTTATTGGAACTCTTATTAAGAGGACTGTTAAAGTAGATGACAAGATTAATAATATAAGAAGGCAACCAAATCTATGATGGCATAACTGTAAAACGGAAAAATTATAATCAGGAAACAACAAAGCATTACATTTACAGGGCAGTTAAAGAAGTGAAAGCTGGGGCCTTGGAGCAGAGTCAGAGGGGGGATCACAGTGTCATGCCCTCAAAATATTTTAACTCAAGTTTAACACAACTGCTGGTTCTTTAGATAGCAGTCCCACCGGATGCAAGAAAATGTTCTCTTAAATAAATATGTCTACAAAAGTGTATTTAAAAAAAAAAAAAAAAAAAAAAAGCTAACCATAAGTTTATTACCTCAACCATAAATTTGACGCTAAGTCCGTCCCTCACAATACATCCGGTAGGATCTCAGCAGTGGAAATGCACTGGGTCAAAAAAGTCTCCGTACATTACAACTGTTATTTACAATTTAAGAAATTGTAATTTCGAGGAATTTTCAGAAACTTGATTATTGATAAAACATACATTTAAGTTGACTAGTTATATTTTAAAGTAATTCGTTAACTTTAAATGTACATATATAACTGAAATGGTGGGCATAAATAATCAAAAACGTGTCAAAAAAGTGTCCATACAATTGTAATATTTGTATCCTTCAAATAAGTTTATTATGCCAATAATTAATATTTTCTCATAAAAACTTCTATCAATCGTCTTTTCATCATAATATCTTCTTTTTTTTTAGTTTTTTGGTTACTTCTGGCTCAATTGTATTGGCATTTTAAAGCTCCTTTCTGTTGTTAACCTCTCGTTTTCTAATTCTCCTTCCGATATCATCCCACAGATGATCAATTGGGATGGGATCAGGAATGTCAGGGGGTTTACGAAGTTGTCTCGGGATGTTGAAAATAATCCATTCTTTAACAAGCTCTGCTGTGTGTTTTGGATGAATGATGAATGAGTCAATAAATCCCATAATCTGGTACTTGTTTTCAAATTTGTTTTAAAAATGAATAAAGATGTTGATCAATGATACCATCTATAAATACCAGGTTTCCAAACCCCAAAGCACTCATGCACCCCCATGCTAGTGCTTCCACCCTCATGGTTTGACAGTTCTTGAAACATTTATTGAATTTAAATGTTCCCCGCATTTCTTTCACACATAAGACCTCCCATCTGATTATAACACATTAAATTTAGATTTTGGCTTGTCAAAATTGTTTTTGGCAAATTCTAAACATTTTTCTTGCTAACGTTGCTGATTAATGGTTTTTTTCTTGGTACACAACCATTATAACAATTTAATCTATTGTATTGTTCTAACAATTTCGAGCACTGCATTAACATGATAAAGGTTTGAAAGCATAACTACTAATAGCAGTTGATTACTTAATGTATAGTGACGTGTGATTTGTAAAAAAAATGTTCATTGAATAACCTTTTCTCTTAAATTAACTAGTAAAGGGTAAATATCTTCATGATATAAAAATAAGCTTTCCCTTATTTTATCGCTTCCTCCTCTAAGTTATGTTTATTAGTTCAGTGCTACCTATTGGTAGTTACTTTTTATACTAATTCAAGACATTTTATCTTTGATTATTCTCACATTTATTGATTTGTTCATTGTAAATTTCAATAAATAAAAAAATTATTTAACTATATTTCAATACAACATTTTAATTAATTTCTATTTATCCCTGCGATACCCATAGGCTGGTTTTTTATAAGCTTCTTATCACGCTCGGCAACCGCGGTCCCAGAGGATAAATATATATTACGTAAATGAATATTTATTAGATATAATTTATTCTTCTATAATTACAAGATTTTTTTTCATTCTCTTGTATTCTATGGTTATTACAAACATAATAAAGATAAAACTAACAATATATTCCACATCTGATTACATATTCCACTAATTACATTTTGAATTAAAAAAAAACTATTAAATACATATCAGAGAAATATGGAACACCTTTTACCATATAATTCAAGGTTCGAGCATAATGGTCAATAGAAAGTTTACAGATTTTAAGGTGCTTGAGTTTTTAAAATGGAATTAACAGGTTACTGCTTAGTGTCAATGTAGTCATCAAGATACATGGAGTTAGTTGGTGAATTCTTCAGCATCGATTTCAGTATTTTTTCAGAAACGTTGTTTTCTGAAACAAACGCAGAGTTCTCATAAAAAGCGAAAATGCAACTTAGCTGTTATTAATTTAATCATTTTTCTTAGTGATTGTTTTTACCATTCAAGAATATTCAAAAGTCAGGAGAGATTTATTTTCAACGTGTATATATATATATATATATATATATATATATATATATATATATATATTACCGCTTAACAAGGGCCATTTTAACATGATAGATGAAAACAAGATCACATGATCATAGTGCATGATGATGAAATCGGTGTGATACTTTTGAAGGTGAACATATTGGAAAAAAATTGACAATCAAATAATAGTAAATAGTAAATATAGAAGTAAAAAAATAGCTACGGTGGTAATATGAATACAGTGGAATACAGACCTTGGCGGTAGGTGAAAGGAACCAGTTCCATCCTCTTGCTAAGCCTGCCTAATCGAGGTCCGAACCAGAGTCCTCCATTCCCGGAAGCTCCGTTCCTCTTTGGGCCGGATTTTCCAGTACGAGGAAATGGAATGAGATGCTCCCTCTTGACTGGTGATTCGTGCCACATTCAAAATTTTTAATATATATTACAAGACATAAGTAATATAATTTAAAAATGAATATAGCTAGGTTTCAAAATACTTTTTAATATTTCCGAGATTTGCTCAAGTTTTAACTTTCTAAGGGGAATGCACAGCTTTCATGGTCATCGATCATGACTAAAATTTTCCGGTGATTTTGAAACTTTAATCATATCCGAGGTAGGTTTGAATTTTACATAACATTTCTTAAAGCAGGGTGTATTTTTTCCTCTTTTCGATTAATCGCAGTTTTTCAACTGGTACTTTTTATTAATGAAAATCTCCTGTAGGATTTATATAAAAATAAATCCAATTTTCGGTTTTCAAAAGAGCACTAATCATTATAACTGGGAAACTAGTAAGTAAAAAAATTATATTAAGTCCCTAATAATAATGGGGGTTACGCAATTTTTGTTGGCAAAGAATGCAATCAAATTTTCATGGGATCATAACTTGTTAATTTGTTTAATCAACTTATATTTTTTATTAATTTAAAACTGTGTGCATCAGTAAGCTTTAAAGTAATGTAAAGCGTTGTTCAAATATTTGAACCTTTAATAGAGAGACGGATAAAAGTCTAACGAGAAATATAGGAAAGCTAACGTTTTAAAAATATCAGTGTTTATATATTTTCAGCTTGAACTCGAGATCTGATTTTTAAATTACTCGTCATTCTAATTGTCTCCTATACGAGTTTCGAATTTCTATAACTAGAGATTTTCAGCATAAAAAAATTGATAGGTAAAATTAAAATAAATAAATCAAAATTTAAAAAAAAATACTTCTTGAATAAAAAAAAGTAGATACGTTCATTTAACTTCCTCTTTTTATGATGAAAAGCATCTTATTAAACTCCTAGAATAAAATTCAGATGTAACAAAAAAAATAAAAATCATTCCGTTTGATCAAAAGTAGAATTGATGTACCTACATTAAATCTTGGCTAAATATTTGTAAAAATTCTACTTTTTAATTTATTTATATCTTTTATATATAACTAGCTGTATATCCCGGTTTCACCCGGGGAATTTCATTTTTCTGATAAACATGAACAATTCTATAAATAAAAAATACAACAAAAATAGGATAAATAGTTTATTATTCTAAAGCTTTGGGATATACTATATTTTTAGTTTTACCCCCTGGGGCATATATAATTAGGTCTTTAGATGAACCTACTCTAGAGCATGCAACGTAAAGCTGCCCATGAGAAAAACATGGAGATTCTAAATTGATACCAGCTACCCGCAGCGATTGCCCTTGAGCTTTATTTATAGTTATCGCAAATGCGACCCGGACTGGGAATTGTACTCTTTTGAAATCAAAGGGCATATCACTGGGGACAATGGGGATTCGAGGTATATAAACATTCTCTCCCTTAGCGAAGCCAGTTATTATAGTTGCCTTGATTACATTAGGCAACAGACATTTCACACTTAGCCTGGTCCCATTACATAGTTTCGGAGGGTCATAAAACCGTCCGGCATAAAACCTGTTGATTCAAGAGATGAAGACGTCCCAAATGATGTCATCTGAAAGCACGAATTATATTTCCTTATGTTTTGAAGGAAATGTTTGGAATCAGAAGTGGTACCTGACATATAAGACAAAAGCGGCTCTGGTGGATTACTTAATGGTGGGAGGATGACTTTTCCATTAGAACAACACATCCCCGGAGGCTCGCCTCTGAACTTTTTAGCCTGACAATATTGACAAACTAAATTCATTTTCCCAATAAAAACTTTAGAATGAACATTATAAACCGTTCTTGGATTATACCTATAGGCTTCCAGGTGAAGGTCAAGATGGTTGCGGGTTTCGTTTGCTCGACTTTTGCTTGAGCGGCCACATTGGAGTCTGAGAGCTCACTCCTCAGTGGATTCAGAACCCCGAGATTCGGCCTGACTAAGCCTCTGTTGCGCAATACGTGCCTCGTATTCTTGGCGAGACTCAGTTTCCCGAGATTCGGCCTGCCTAAGCCTCTGTTGCGCAAGACGTGCCTCGTATTCTTGGCGAGACTCAGTTTCCCGAGATTCGGCCTGCCTAAGCCTCTGTTGCGCAAGACGTGCCTCGTATTCTTGGCGAGACTCAGTTTCCCGAAATTCGGCCTGCATAAGCCTCTGTTGCGCAAGACGTGCCTCCTATTCTTGGCGATACTCAGTTTCCAGAGATTCGGCCTGCCTAAGCCTTTGTTGTTCTATTCTATTTTGATGTTCGCCAAGAGTTTCAGCTGCTCGTATATTACGTTGTTTTTTAGCTTTTGAGCTCACTACTCCTATTGAAGCTCGCTTCTTAGGAGGCATTTTTAAAAAATAAATTCACCATACATGTAAATAAACGTATTGTATTGTTAAAAAAAAAAAAAAAAAATATGGTTTAAAAATCCCAAAACGCCTTAAGGAATATACCCAGAGATTGGCTGAAGTTATGCAATTATAATATGGATAGGTGTTCGCACCTGGTATCAAAGAACCACTGAGCGAAATTTGGAGAATTTAGGACAAACGGTATGGATTTCTATAAAGAACAAATAAACAAACAAACAAACAGAATTTCAACTTTATTTATATAGATTAATGCGATCAGCTGATCATAAAACGATGACCATGAAACGAAAAATCTGGTACAATGCACGCAACACACAACTTTTACTTACCAACCTAGTTAGATTAGAAATCGACATGTTATGATAAATATTTATGTAAATGCATTATTACATTTATGTAAATGCAATTCAGCAACATCACACATATTTCCACATTTATGTACTCATTTTTTTTTTTTTTTTTTTTTGTCTCCGTAAGTTACAGATTATTATAATTTGTGTTGCAAAAGTTCTCAGTACTTTCCGTGTATTGAGTGCTTTAGAACATACAAATTTAACGGAAATTATTTGCTAACTGTATAAAAATTGTAGACATTATGAATTTTTCGTGATGTTTTAATCTAGGAAAAGAAATATTCTCCTGTATATGTTTATTAAGTTCTTTCATATCCCCCATTGACGATAATATACTAAACTGTTATCGGCCCACACCACAAACTACGCACCCCACCACTGCTCGTCATATCAGTCCAGCTCGTCTTCATTGTCTATCTACATGGCACCGTGCAAGTATTGTAAGCAGGCGGTCAGTAGAGACGAAAAAAGTTCAATTGCATGATTGCAATGTAAAAACATATACCACAATAAATTTTGTGGTATAAACGACACTGAGACTGCTCAGATTAAAAATAAATGGCAATGCCCTAATTGCCAACTTAATAAGTGTTGTGTATCGATTGTATCGATTAGGAGTGATCGGGTATCTGGTCCCGCCCTTTTTGGGGATTACCTGCCGCATGAGGTTATCTGTTCAACGATGTAAAGTTTTTATTGTATTATGTAATAAATAGTGTTAAAAGACGGATGTGTTGTTCATGTTTAATTACCTATCTAGATATAATAAAGTGGCGACGAGGATAAACACAGAGAAAACGGACACTCTAATCTCAAAGTTTATTGTCAACCAAGAAAAATGAACGCTGATCAATTCACCCAGTTTTTGCAACAACAGCAGCAGCAATTTTCAGCCATGCTAGAAAAATTCTCGTCCATAAATCAAAGCGCTTCTTCAACACTTCCTCAACATAATGTAAGTAAATTTGATATTTTTGATAAAAATACGGAATCCTTTCAACAATACAAAGAACGGTTTGACAACTTTCTTGCCCTAAAAGGCCTAGCGTCAGACAAAGACTCAGCTAAAACAATTCTTTTAAATAGCATTGGCCCTGAATATTTCGAGTTGCTCAAACTATCAGTAGCACCAAAAGAACTCAATACATTAACATTTGATGAAATCATTAAAACACTTGACGACCAACTTACTGAGAAAAAAAATATTTTAGTTGAAAGACACAAGTTTCTATCACAAAAACAAGCACCTAACCAATCTATCCAAGATTTTGTCACCCAATTACGAAAATACATTCCTGCATGCAGCTTCAAATGTGAATGTGAAAAGTCTGTGGCAGATCTTTTTCTACACTCCCAGTTTATCAGAGGCCTCTCTAACCAAGACATACGCCACCAACTTCTTTTGGATGACTCAAAAACATTTTCAGACGCTGTCTCAAAGGCACAAACCTTAGAAGCATCGTACTTGGCAAGCCAACAATTCGATATATCCACAGAAAATAATTCAGAAAATGAAAGTGTACATAGACTTTCGAGACCACGTAGGGGGAGTCAAAATAATTATAATTCAAAACCTAGAGATAAATCAAATTCAAGACATACACGCCTTAATTTAAAACACCTAGGAATTGAAGGGCTTTGTTTAAAATGTGGTAGAAATAATCACAATTCAAAAAATTGCAAAGTTACTCCGACTAAATTAAAATGTCAATACTGTGAGAAGTCGGGACATGTCGAAAAAGTGTGTCTAAAAAGATTAATGTCAGAAAAAAAGGAAGTGCAGTCAGTAGACTCAGAAGAAGACTCATTCCTCCATGATCAATACACAATATATGAAATAAACAGTCAGAATCTAGACACACAGAAGTATTTCGTTCAAGTAAAAATCAACAATATAATTCAACAATTTGAAGTAGATTCCGGAGCAGGACAAACACTGTTAAATGAATCAAATTTTAATCGACTGAATCTTAATAAGAAACTTAGAGATACCAGCATCCGATTTCGCTCGTACACCTCAGGTATTTTCGCACCCATTGGAGTAGCAGAAGTAGAGGTTCAATATAAGGACATAAAATCAACAGAGACACTCTACGTAGTTTCAGATAAGTTTTCCCCACTTCTGGGCCGTTCCTGGATCAGACACCTAAATATTCATTTACAAGACATCGATGTTGGAAAAATCAACAATAATTCAATAAATTCAATAATTCCCGACAACGTCGAAAATGTGATCCTTAACAGATACCCAGAGATATTTCAACAAACGGTGGGCTGCTGCAAAAACTTCAAGATTTCCCTTAAATTGCGAAACAACGCAAAACCCATAGCTTTCAAGGCTAGAGAGGTACCACAAGCCCTGAAAGCAGAAGTAGAGCAAGAACTCGAGACACTAGAAAAGCAAAACATTATTTCAAAAGTCCAAGAGAGTGACTGGGCTTCCCCCCTAGTTATTGTCCCCAAGGCAAATGGTAAAGTACGCCTATGTGTCGATTATAAGGTGGGAGTAAACCCTCAACTTCAGGACGCACATTATCCTATACCAAGAATTGATGACCTTCTCACAGCACTCAATAGTTCCACATATTATTGCTCACTGGATTTATTTAAAGCATACCTCCAGGTCCCAGTCGACCAAGAAAGCGCAAAGATTCAAACAATCATTACTCATAAAGGAACCTATACAGTTAACCGTCTCTCTTTTGGCATCAAAACCGCACCAAATGAATTCCATCTTATCATGGACAAAGTCCTATCAGGCCTGCAAGGGGTCACAACATACTTCGATAACATCATAGTTCATGGGAAAACAAGAGAGGACTGCTATACAAATTTGATTGCCTGCCTCGACAGACTAAAAGAGCTTGATTTACACCTCAATAGAGAAAAGTGTGAACTATTCAAAACCAAAATTCAATACTTAGGTTATGTATTCGAGCAAGGTAAAATTTCGAAAGATCCAGCTAAAGTCATGGCCATTATGAAGGCACCAAGACCAGCAAATCAAGACGACGTCAAGAGGTTTTTGGGCATGGTGACCTATTATGCAAAATTTATTCCAAATATTTCAACACTAACGTACCCATTGAGATTACTTTTACAAAAGCAAAAAAAATTCTACTGGTCTTCTAGATGTGAATCAGCGTTTACACAATTGAAAAATGAAATTTCTAGTGATAGAGTCTTAACACCCTTTAGTCCAGATCTTCCTCTCTCGGTAGCTTGCGACGCTTCACCAACCGGGGTAGCAGGAGTACTCTCACACACCATAAATGGCATAGAAAAACCTATTGCCTTCGCATCACGTGCATTGACCAAAACCGAGATGAACTATAGCCAACTAGACAGAGAAGCCTTGTCAATCGTTTTTGCTCTCAAGAAATTCTATTATTATATTTATGGCAGAAAGTTTACCCTATATACCGATAATCGGCCACTGACCCACATTCTGCACGAGAATGCACACCTTCCAGCAATGACGTCCGCAAGACTTCTACGCTACGCAACCTGGCTCACAAATTTTGACTACCAAATTGAACATAAAAAGGCAGAAGAAAATTTACACGCCGATTTTCTTTCAAGATCCCCTATCCAAGAAAATATGTCCCAAATGGAACAGAATATTGAAGAAGAAGTCTCGTTAATTTCTAATGAAACCATTTACACTATTTCCAACAATACGATCAACTACAAAACCCTCGCTGAAGAAACCTCACGAGATGAGCAACTATCTAGAATTAAATCAGACCTTTTGAAGGGTGAAAACAATAACACTGAACTCTATCTGCAAAATGGCATAATTTTTAAAGGACAACGAGTAGTCGTTCCAACATCATTACAGCAAGCAGTTCTTAACGAACTTCATCACACACACGCAGGGGTTGTAAAAATGAAGCAGTTATCCCGTCAATATGTTTACTGGAAAAATCTAGACAAAGACATTGAAAATCTCGTCAGAACTTGTCAGGCATGCGGACGAATCAGAAAAAATCCTCCCAAAGCTCCAATACATCACTGGGATGAGCCCTCAGAGAATTTTGATAGGGTTCATATGGACTATGCGGGGCCATTCCAAAACCACCACTTCTTTCTTTTAGTGGACGCTAAGTCCCGCTGGCTAGAAATCCGGTTCTCCAAGAATGCACCAACAACAGATTCAACCATTCAATACCTTCAAGATATATTCTCAACCCACGGTCTACCAAGAGTCCTAGTGTCGGATAATGCAACAATATTCAAAAGCGAAGCATTTCTCAAATTCTGCACACAACATGGCATTCAACAAAAGTTCATAGCACCAGGCCATCCCGCCACAAACGGAATCGCAGAACGCAATATTCAAACTTTTAAACAGAAATTACAGGCTATGTCTTGTTCTACGTTACCCCTCCAAAGAAAAGTCCAAGAAATCTTAATGCGATACAGGTCGACCCCGCTAGCATGTGGGAAATCACCATCGGAATTGTACCTACAACGTAGAATACGGATTAAATTAGATCTGCTGAAACCACCCCCACAAACACCAGCTTTTCCCAGCACCACTCAGGGTACACGTCAACTAAGTGTGGGAGATCGCATACAAGCAAGATGGTACCCCCACACTGGAAAACCAACATGGAGACTCGGAACCGTAATCCAAAAAATTGGGAAGCTCCACTACATAGTCAAACTCGACATTAATGGATATAGCCTGAAGAGGCATATCAATCAATTGCTTTTCATTGCGAGCGAAACCAAACCCAAGAAGAGAGTTATGTTCACTCTATACCCCAAGAATCCAACCAATGATGTCGAATCAAGAAGCAACCTCCCAGAAGACTTCCAGCCAGAACCAAGACCATCGACCCCCCCGCAGCAACAACAAGAACATCCTAGGGCCGAGCCACATCCCATTCTAAGACGATCAAGCAGAGAACGGAGGCCCCCAAGAAGACTCCAAGAATATGTTACTCAATTTACCCCTTGATATACGCATGTCATAATTATATAATTATTTTAATAAGTGTGGGAGACTGTTGTGTATCGATTGTATCGATTAGGAGTGATCGGGTATCTGGTCCCGCCCTTTTTGGGGATTACCTGCCGCATGAGGTTATCTGTTCAACGATGTAAAGTTTTTATTGTATTATGTAATAAATAGTGTTAAAAGACGGATGTGTTGTTCATGTTTAATTACCTATCTAGATATAATAATAAGGCAATCCACCAATACGTCGGAGTGCCAGGTGGGAACATGCAGGAAAACATATCAGCTATTCTTACTCATCTGGGTAAGATGAATGAAAATTAAAAGAAATTAAAATTACTATCGAAAAGCAGGCAGATTTGTCGTTCGAAAACGCCGAAAAACTAAAATCGATGGAGGAACGGGCGATAAGGCAGGAGGAAATGAAATGAAAATTACGGATAATAAATGCCTTAAGAAAAACAATACAAATTTAGAGGTGAGACTGAATCAGTCGGAGCAGGCCCACCTATCCAAGGCATTAGAAATTAGAGGGGAGGACCGGGGAAACCCCCGAAGGCATTGTTTTGTCTTTAGGGGTAGCCCTGGGCATCAAATTGAAGGAAGAGGACCTGGACTATGTAGAGAGAAGGAGGCCCAAGGGAGAGGACACCCTTCCCCCGCCGATTCTGGTTCGCTTCACCCGCCAGATTGTTCGGGACGAAGTAATCAGGCTCCGTAAAATCAAAAAGGATTTTTCAACCCGTCATCTGGGGTGGGATTCGGACGAAAAGATCTACGTAGGTGAAGAGATGACTCTGGTGAACAGACATCTTTACTGGCTTGCAAGGCAGAAGAGGGAAGAGTGCGCTGCCGGCGAGATGATGGTCAACCTGTGGTCATTGTCAACAAAGCAGAGGACTTAGAGGTCTTCCAATGAGATATTCTTTATTGTTGCCTCCCTAATGTATTTTTCTTTTATATCTTTATCCATTTGTTTTTTATTTCTTATATATGTTTATGTACTTATTTAACATCTCATTTCTTATTCTCATTCTCATTTTTACATTCATTTAAATATTTATTGGCACTGGCTAGTTTTATCACAATTTTCAAGGTGCCTTTAGAAATCCATATTTCACCAGAAAGTTTAATCTGTTTAGGTCAAAACGATTTAATCAATAGTCTCAAAACTCGATATATAATTTGGTACGATTTCGTAATCAATATAATAACAATTGTTCCCTTTTACTTGAACCATTTCCTTATACCGAATCACAGTTCTTACCCAAATATGAATTTATCTTTTTCTACGTATGATTTGCGAATTAAGCACAACGGATGTAACACAAAAAAAGGGAAAATTAAAAAATAAAAACAAATCTATGACACTATGGTCCCAATTTTTTTGCATAAAACTAGCATTTTGGAATAATAAAATGTCAAATACTAATATTTACCTGGATAAATATAGTCACTTTCTTTAAAATGAAGGCTACATATCGTCATATCTTTCGAAACAGGCTTATCTATTCTTAATTTTACAATCCACTCTTTAAGAAGCTTTTTATATTTTGTAAATTAATGGAATGACACGTCTTTTGATTTCTAATTAAACACTGATGGACCGAGCAATACCTATTAGACATTTTTCAAATAATTTTTTGCTCAATCGGGTTTTAATTATGGAAAATAAATTAAAAAAAGGCCAAAAAACCCTATGAATCCCAGGTAATGCCCCGGCTTCTATCCCCGTTTCTCTCGTTCCTGTAAAGAAGCAGCACCGTCGCTTGCGCCCGCCTATATCCTACTCACATGTCACGTTAACTCCCAATCCCTTCCAGCTCATACAGACGAATTCATTGACTATTTCCAACAGAACTTTTACCACATCATAGCAGTTTCTGAAATTTGGCTTAAACTGAATATATCCTCATCCTTTGTAGCAGTTCCTCATTATACCTTTATCCGTCACGATCGAAATGGGGGGGGGGGGGGGGTGTTGGTCTCTTCTTGCATGAGACCATAACGGTCAAAATCCTCACTAAATCCTCTTCCCATGATACACCTCACATTGAATTTCTGTTCACAGAAATATCCTCTGCCACCTTTTCCCTCCTTTACATCGTTGTATACCGACCTCCTCAAGCCAAATTCGATAAAACCTTTGAATCATCTCTCTTCCATTATGTTCCTCTGTATAATAATATAATCATGGCTGGTGATTTCAACGTGAATCTCCTTTCGTATTCCCCAGAAAAAGCATACCTCATAGCCCTGGTAAGCTCCCTTGACCTATTCATTGTACCTTTCGAACCAACCCATCATACGCAGTTTTCACATACGCAAATTGATTTTATATTCGTTTACTCCTGTCGAAATTTATTATCATTCTCACAAAGCCCCATACCTTTCTTGTCATGCCACGATTTAATCCAAATCTCCTATGATGTTCCCACCCCCACTACCGTTCCTAAACAGGTATCTTGGAGGATATAGATTCTCTCACATCAGAAAAATCAATCCTTATTTATAACCACTATCCCTATCTATAGAACCAATCTACTCTTCTCATACTATCGACGAGATGGTTGATTGTCTTTCATCCAACCTCCTAACATTCCTAAACCAACTTACACCTCTCAGAACTGGCACCTTTAGACGCACCCCGGCTCCTTGGAGTAATCAAGAAATTAGGGAACTTATGAAGAAAAGAGATGCTGCTAGAAGGAGTTTCAGGCGCAAAAGAATGCCGGATAATTTTTCGAAATTTAAAAGAATCCGCAACTTCACGCAATCTACGTTACGCTGAGCCAAGGCCCTGTATTTCCATAATGTCCTTTCCCAATCACCTGACCCCAATTCTAAGTGGAAAATTCTTAGAAGATTCGCCATCGCCAACTCCACGCCCATTTCTATACAAGCTATATCTCCCAATGATTTGAACACATATTTTGTTGAATCCCTCCCGAGCCTCCCTCATTCCAACTACCAACCTCCAGAAGCTCCGTTTAACGATGAAAATTTTTACTTTCAACACATCACTCCTGATGATTTAATTGCTTCCATAATGAAATCCCGAACCAGTGACTACGGTCATGACCAAATTCCAGTAAAACTGATAAAACTCTGTCTCCCGGTCATGCTTCCAGCACTCCTACATATATATAACTTTTCTCAACAGAACTCCATTTTTCCCTCTGCCTGGAAAAAGGTACGACCACTTAACAAGGTCCTTCATCCCTCAACAGCTGCTGATTTCAGGCCAATAGCAATCCTATCAAACCTATCACAATCATTAGAAAGACTGGTCGATACTCAACTCACCACCTTCCTGGATCAAAAAGGCTTAAGTAATCCTCTCCAATCTGGTTTCCGCTCTGGTTATTCGACTCAATCAGCCCTGATAAAAATAAGTCAAGACCTTTACTCCTCAATAGATCAACAGAAAATAACTATTCTTGTCCTTTTTGATTTTTCGATTCTGTTGATCACACAGTTCTACTCACGAAATTATATAACTTAAATATATCCAATAGTTCTCTGGGCTGGTTTCAATCTTTTCTCTCCTTCCGCTCTCAATCAGTTACTATCCCTAACAAACCACCGTCATCATCCTTGTTTCTCTCCAGAGGTGTACCTCAGGGTTCATCCCTTTCTCCTACCCTATTCTCCATCTATATAAATGATCTCACAAACGTTATCCATTACTCCCAATATCACCTATATGCAGATGATCTACAAATCTATATATCCTTCCATCCTTCGAACTTGCTAGAGGCGTCACGTAAACTTCAGGAGGACATTGATAGAATTAACCTCTGGGCAATAGAAAACAAACTATCCACGAACCCAGCGAAAACCAAGGCAATGCTCATCGGCACAAAAACCTTTCCCTACTATCCATTACTGTTTATCAATAACACTCCTATCCATTTTAAAGAATCCATAAAGAACCTCGGTATAACTTTCGATCAACACCTCACCTGGAATCATCATATTTCCCAAATTACCCGTAAATCCATCACAATCGGTTTGTGTTTATACCTGTTGCAGTGAGGACGTTGGCTGTTTGTGCTCCCGGGGATTAAGCATCGACTGATAAGTCAAACTTTATTATTACTTCATATTTTTTTTTCTTTACACTTCTTTTACTGTTTTTTAAATATTTTTTTGTTTCATATATATTAGAAGTTATCATATTTTGTTTCATTTTATTTTTGATCTATTTTACTGCTTAAAATGGCAGATTCTCCTCCATTAAAAAGGAAAAAAGGTAGGATTAAAGGTTCATTAATGGACAATATTGATTCAAAAAAAAAATAATTGCATAAAGTTTTTAATAATAAAAAGGTTAGGCCCTAATGATGAAGGGAATTCATTAGATTTCAAGAAAGTATCGCCCTTTTTAATCCACAAAAGTTTAAAAAGCTTAGTCGGAGAACTTAAAATTATTAAAAAACTGAGAGATGGTACGCTTTTAGTAGAAGTTTTTACAGAAACACAATCTGTAAGGCTTCTTAGATGTAAACAATTTGAATTTGAGTAAAGGAATAATTTGGAGTCCGGATTTAAGTTATTGCTCAATATATGAAATAAAAGAAGAATTAAAATCGCAAAATGTTTTCGATGTTAAAATATTAACCTATTTTAGAAATAACGAGAAGAGGGATAGCCATAATTACCTTCTAACCTTTAATAATCCAACAATACCGAGTGAAATTAAAATAGGATTCTATAACCTTACCGTTAGGCAATTCATTTCTAACCCTGTCAGATGTTATATTTGCCTTAAGTTTGGGCACACAAAAAATACTTGCAAAAAGGAGCCTTTATGTGGACATTGTGGTAACATAAAGCATGAGGGAACGGAATGTAAGAGCCCCTCAAAATGTGTTAATTGCTCGGGTCAACATGACTCGTTTTCGGAACATTGTCCGGTATTTATAAAAAAAAAAGATATAAAAGGTATTCAAGAAGCTGAAAAAATAACCTATGTAGCTGCCAAAAAGAAATATGAGCAATTACATCCGTTAACAACTCCAATTTCATTTTCTAATATTGTGAAAAATAAAATAAATGTTAGTGTTCAGACAGACGATTTTAATGTTAACAATTTTATTTTTAAAAAACCTTTAGCGCCTGTAACAAGTGAAGCACCTTTAGCTATTGCTAGCAGTTCGAGTACTGATAAAGGCGATCCCCCCACCCTACCTCTTCCCCACCACCCACCTCCTATCCCCGCTCCTAACATCTCTATTCCATCAAATTTATCTTCTCCTGATTTTTCGAATTCCCCCGTAACACCACCATCCTCGGCTGGGAAACTGGTGAAAACCAGCCAGCCTTCCTCAAATCCGAAGACTTCACCTTCGGAAAAACCTACATCCCAGGATGTAAACCCCCCCCCCATTCACCCAGAGGAACAGGGTGAGTGGACAGCAGTCAAGGTAAGACGACCAAGAAGTAGAACTAGAAATAAATCTCCTAATCGAAAACAAAGCAAAGAGAGAATGCAAACTGATTAAATTATGATCTAGTATCTTATTATTAATACTTTTTAGCAACTTATGTATTAATGCATCTATATTTATCTTTCTTCTTTTCTTTTTTTCAATTAATTATATTGTTTTGTTTTTTTATTCCTTTGTTTACTTATATAAACGTATATATTAAACCCTTTATTAAAAATGAATTTCTTAACCAATATAATTCAGTGGAACTGTAACGGTATAACTGGAAAATATGAAGAATTGAAACTTTTAATAAATAAATATCGTCCAATCGCAATAATCTTACAAGAAAGTAAATTGCTCCCCCAAAAAAATTTTAATCTTAAAGAATATAACGTTTATAGAAAATATTTCGAGAATAGAAACAGAGCATATGGTGGTGTTACGATTGCTGTGCTCAAAAAAGTAGTTTCTGAGTTGATACCCATTAATACTTCTCTTCAAGCCATTGTTGTCAAGGTTTTCCTTCACTTCCCAGTTTTCCTAACCAATATATATTTACCTCCTGACGATTTATCTGAAATGGAGTTGAATAATTTTCTAAATAATATTCCTTCGCCGTGCATCGTAATGAGTGACGTCAACGCGCATCATACCTCCTAGCGTTCTACATATTTCTCTAGACGAGGGAATACTATTAGGCGTATAATAGATGATTTAGATTTTACTATTCTGAATACCTGACATCCCACGTATCTAAGCCCAGCCTATAATACTTTTTCATCCATAGACCTCACTTGGTGCTCCCCGACCATATATACACATCTAAAATGGCAAGTTTCCCAGGACCAATATTCAAGTGACCACTTCCCATTAATAAACAGTTTTATTAATGGTGATTCCCGAATTTCTAAACATCCCCGATGGGTCACAGAAAAATTTGACTGGGCAACGTTTCAAAAACAAATAAAAATAAGTGAGTTAAATATATCAGCAATTAACAATGGTAATGGGAAAAACGAACTTATTACTTCAACCATTTTTAAAGCAGCCGAAACCACGATCCCAAAAATTTGTAGTAATATTAATAATAAAAAACGAATTCCGTGGTACGACAAAGAATGCAAAGAAACAATCAAAAAAAGAAGAAAAGCCCTCAAAATCTTTCAAAAGGAACCAAATTCTACCAATCTAATAGAATATAAAAAACAGCGTTATATCCCGTAGAGTTATTAAAACTAACAAGAAAGAATCCTGGGAACAATTCCTAAAAACTATTTCAACTAGTACCTCACCTCAGTTATTTTGGAAGAAGATTCAAAGTATTTCAGGAAAATTTGTTGACTACCATCCAATGCTTTTAATTAACGATCAAGTGGAGGAAGACCCACTTATTTTGGCAGAGTACTTCGCAGATTATTATTCAAGTCTATACCGTACCCAAATACCACAGCTAAGTTCAGAAAACCTGGACATTGGTACAACTGACACCCAATCTGAAAAAGCATACAACCTTCCACTTACGAAAGCAGAACTGATTGCCAATATAACAGAGCTGAAACTTTCTTCACCGGGAGTCGATGAGATCCATAACGCCATGTTAAAAAATCTCACTAAGCCGGCACAGGATGCACTTCTAACCCTCTACAACCACATATGGTGCACAGGGGATTTTCCTGATATTTGGAGGAGGTCAATAATAATACCGATTTTGAAACCAGAAAAAAATAAGCTTGACCCTTCCAACTACCGCCCCATCTCCCTTACAAGTTGCATATGCAAGCTATTAGAAAAGATGGTATTTAAAAGGCTGATGTGGATATTAGAATCAAATAATCTATTGTCGAACGATCACTGTGGATTCCGAACAGGACGCTCTCCGATGGATCACCTTGTAACGATGGAATATGAGATATTGAATAGTTTTGCTGATAAAAAGGAATGCCTCGGAATATATTTCGACATAGAAAAAGCTTATGACAACTTAAACCCTTCACTAATCATTCAACAATTCCACGAATGGGGTTTAAGAGGTCGACTACTCTTATTTATTGCAAATTTTCTGCGGGATCGAACCTTTCAAGTCAGGGTAGGTAATCATTTATCATTATTAAGGAAAATGAGGAATGGAATACCCCAGGGAAGCGTCCTTAGTTGTGTTCTTTTTGCCATAGCCATTAATAATGTGACCAATTTCGTACCGAAACCGCTCCAAAAATTTTTAATTGTGGATGATTTAGCAATATTACTTACCTTTTAAGACAGGAACAGAATGAAAGCAACAATCCAGAAATGCCTAAATAATCTAGAGCTATGGTCCTCCGTTTTTCAGTAGGAAAAACAAAATGTATGATTTGTTCAAAGCTCAGATCGCCAACCCCTCCTCCACAGCTGACTTACAATGGTACATATCTCAATTTCGCTCAAAATATTAAATTTCTGGGATTAATATTAAATAGTAAGCTAGATTGGAAAGATCACATCAAATGGCTAAAGGATGGATCTCAAAAAAGACTCAATATACTTAAGGTTTTAGCTGGCTGTTCATAGGGTGCTGATAGATCCAGCATGCTTAAAGTTTACACCTGTCTAATAAGATCTAAATTAGATTACGGCTGCATCGTGTATTCATCAGCCAATATCAAATCGGATTCCTCTTTAGATCCTGTGCACCATTCTTTTAGCTACAGGAGCATTCAGAACAAGTCCCGTTAATAGTTTATGTGTAGAAGCTGGTCTAGCTCCACTAACAGTTGGTGAGAAGATACCAACTGGCTTGTGAGTACATTGGTAGGTTAAAGTTAAACCAAAACAATCCATCCTGGAAACCTATCTTCCAACCGAAAACTCGAAGATTCAATGCAAACCGACGACTCTCCGCACCTCTCGGAGTTAGAGTACGAAGATACATCGAGGAAATCCGCAACCTAGATATCACACCTGAAGAATTTACCTACCCACCATGGACATTAAAAATGCTGACAATAGACCTCACGCTCACCAAACACAGTAAAAATAATAATTCAGAATTGATCTATTGAACAGAATATCAAAAAATTAAAGATAAATATAAAAATAGTACATTTCGTTATACAGATGGATCTAAATTAAACTCTAATGTAGGATGCTCCGTTGTAACCAGAAACTGTGAAATTAAATATAAGCTTCCACCGTTCACAAGTAACTACACAGCTGAATGTTACGCTTTGAGTGCAGCCCTGTACCACATAATGCAGCGAGATGAGGAAGACTTCGTCTTATGCACGGATTCCCTGTCAGCTATAATGGCAATTACAGACCTATACTCTAAAAATCCCATAGTAAGAAAAATTCAGCCATATTCATCTATGAACAACGGCTTAAACAAGAATGTGATTATCGTCTGGACACCATCGCACGTGGGGATTAAGGGGAATGAAGCAGCTGACATAGCGGCCAAGGATGCAGCACTATCTTCAATGGAGGTAACCAATGTCTTTACCTCATCTGATATAAGTAGTTATCTGAAATCCCAAGCCAGGATGATGTGGGATCAGCTCTGGGACAATGTTGAGGGACCCAATAAATTAAAAAACAATAAAAAAGATACGAAAATGTGGAAAAGCTCCTGTAGAAACAAGAGAGGAGGTTGTAATCACCAGAATAAGAATTGGGCACACAAGAATCACACATGGTTTCCTCATTGATAACAGTACACCACCGACATGTGGAAATTGCAATGAGCAGCTTTCAATATACCACATCTTAGAAAAATGCCCACTATACGACAGCTTCTTTCAAAATCGTATGATGGAATGAAAACTCCAAACAATATTGGGCGACAACCATAATAATATTGCGATAATAATCGAATTTCTAAAGAAAAACAACTTGTTTACCAAAATATAGCAGTGAAATACGAAAAGACTACCAAATAAAGAAACAGATGAATAAATGAGTTAGAACTGTATGTATATATGTACGCATGTGTGTGTGTGTGTTTTTTTATAAATTTTTGAATGGCTAAAGGGCACAAAAGACCTCAGATGTTGTGTGCCCATAAAATAATATAACCTAACCTAACCTCCATCACAATCCTCAAGCAGCTACATAGGTTCAGAGCCTCATTTCCTCAAAGTACCCGTCGTCTTTTAGTATCCTCCCTTATCCTTCCACAGTTCGATTACGGATGCCTGGTGGTATGTCTGGTGAGCTTGAGATAAGACTTAAAAGATTGATGAACCGTTTCATGAGATTTATCCTTGGTCTCCCGAGACACTCTCACTTTGACTTTTTCCTAATTTTCGAAGACAATACCTGCTCGGCTCCTTCCTCTTCCAAACCCTAAGAGCAAAAAACCCCACATACGTTCTTGACCTCCTTACCCCACGTTCGTCCATCCATCAGGTAAATACAAGATCTCAACCGACAGACTTGTATATCCCCACTCATAGAACCGCCTGTTTCGATAAATCCTTCGTTATTCGTGCCACCCAGTTTTGGAATTCCTTACCCGGATCCATTTGTCAAGCTTCCTCCATAGCCTCGTTCAAACACCTGTTTCTCCACCTCCTGGAACATCAATCTTCCGTGCAGATGTAAAATTATTATTTTTCTTGATTTAGTTTTGAAGGTTTTGTACAAATATGTAAACTAAAGTTTTATCATTTATTTATTCTAATAATGATACTCTTATTTTTTGTTATTTTTATTTTTTTCACAAATGTGGTGTCTAATGAAGTTACGATTAATTTTATTTGTTGTTAAAGTGTGTATTTTTAGTTTTAATTTACATAATTGTATATAGTACTGCCAGACAAACGCTCCCTAAAAATTGGCAATAATGTTATTCTTAGGGGACTGAATGTCCCAGAATAAAGTAAATTTTTTCATTTCATTTTCATTTCATATTCAGCCATTTCTTATTGCTGTGTATAATGATAGTTAAATTCTCCGTATAAACAAAATTAAACGTACTTTATAGAAAGACAATGTTCCATCGCCATTAAAGCTCCATCAGAAGATTTTTATGATTATAAGGCCTTATTACCTGATATTAAAGAATGTTTGATTCTCAATAAACATAACGCGTTTAATCAAAATCGTAAACCTCAATTTTGAAGAAATCTTTGCTTTCACATCACCGGTATATATGTACATACACCAAATTTCAGTCCAACGGTTTATTGTTTTTGATCTATTATGTTCACAGTAACATTTCGCGGGACTTAGTTATTTGGATACTGGGGACCCCAAAACATGTATTTCCGTCGAAAACAGGAAGCCGAAATTTTTCACGATTACGTTGATCAGGATAATGCAATAAAAAGTTGATAAAAAAAAATCCGTACTGATTTTATGGTGTTGGTTAATTATGAATTATTGTTGTAGCCACCTCAAAAAATGGACTTGCACCCATATCTTTGGAAGTCTCAGAATAACTTGTAAGTTCATGTTTAATAGTTTTTCAGTTTCGTTTCAGTTCTGTAGCTAGGAAACTTCGCTTCTACCGGCCGTCGCGCTGAGCGGTAACCATGTTGTTATTATTTTTATTTTTTTTAAATTTCACTAGTCATAAAAAAACGAACATTTGGACATTTGGAAAGAAGAGTAATTTAAAAATCGAATTTTTGGTTTAATATTTGAAATTGCCTGTATTAATAGAAGTTATTTCTACAGACCAAATTAATATTTTGAGATAATATTACATGTATACACTAAATAATCATAAAATTTTAATTTTTATATTTTAATAACTACACCGATGGACAAAATTAATGCACCACTCAATATTTTTTAGTTAAAATTAAATACATGATCTTCCATTTTAATTTTGACTAACTATTGGTATTTATTTGGTAATAGTGTAAATATAAACAATAAATAATGCTTTATTTATTCTTATAATCCTTTTTTCACCTACAGTAGCATTATTCAGTATAATGTAAAAATCGTTTTCACCTCCATTCTTTCTCTTGTATTCGTTCGCTCAACTTGTAAACGTTTTAAAATTTTCTTCAATGTCCCCAGTAAGGCATTTAAGTGAATACAAAAATTGTTAAGGCTGTGACATTGACAGAAGAGGGATACAGGATAACTCGTGAATAACCAGGGTTCTTAAGCGTTTTAGGGAGACAGGGCGTCACTCTAGGGCCGGCATAGATGTACGGCAGAAAGAGATGATAGGTACATTCAGCACTTTTACGATACCGGAAATGAGATAAGGAGTCTCATAAGACAGGTCTGATATGTTTCCATTTCTACCAGGACTGTAACAAGAAGGGTTAATGAAAATAACCTTAGGGCTCGACATCCTGCCCGTGGACCTCTCCTTAAGACAGCTCACAAAATGGCCAGGTTTCAGTTTGCACGTGAACATGTAAACTGGACTGTGGATGACTGGAAGAAAGTTCTCTTTATAGATGAGATCTTCAGATGGCCGTAACTACACATGGAGACGCCAAGGAACGAGGTACGCGCCAAGCTGTATGGTTCCCCAGGTGGCATTTCATGGTGGTTCGTGCTGAATTGGTTATTAGGCCGAGCGCACATTAGGTCACTTGCGACGCAAAGCAGAGCAGAGCTGTTTTTGTGGAAAGTGTATTAGATAGGAACCCCGCACATTGGGACGCAGAGCAGAGCAGAGAAGGCCGATGTGGCACTCGTGGATGTGCCATAGAAAACTGTGCCGATGCGACGTAGTTTTCGATATTTTATTATTTTAATTCCTATTATTATCATTCAATATTATTGTTTGTGAAATTCTACTTCTTTCTTAAGCAGGTTAATGAAACTAGGTAGGTATTCTGTATATATAGGGTGTTCTAGATAAGTGCAGGGGAAAAAAACGGTTTTAAAAATACAGTAATTTTTTTAAAAAAAATTATTCTGTTATTTTAGATTTTAAAATCAAAATATAATTTTGTAATTCCTCGCTACTCCAAATGTGCATGATACAAGTGTTTGGATTTTCTAAAACTGAACAATTAGAGGATGAAAAATGCAGTTGTAAAATTATTTTTAAAAAAATGTATGCATATATTAAAATTTAGATGAGGGCCTTTCTGAAGTTCTAAAAGTAGATACTTTTGCCTTAATAGTTTTAATATTGTTATTTTATTTGTGATACCTTATTCCGGTTTTTGTTAGATTTTATTCGTCTTACCGTGGCACGTAAAAAAAAAAATATAAAAACAAGTTTTCCTCTAATAGATACTAGAAGTTCATTAAACGATTCAACAAGTTATGATCTCAGGAAAATTTTACTGATGTTATTTCACCAAAAAAAAAAAAACATAGGCTTTATGAAAATTTAGTTTATGGAAACGTTGATTGAAACAACAAATAATGTATATTTCTTTTTTTTAAATATATTTGAATATAAAAAACATTTTATAAAAAAAATTAAACCGACTTCAAAACCTCAGCAAAATTGAAAATAGTATAAAAAGCGGAGATATGCAACAAGACGAATAATTTTATTTTTATTTGTACAAATACACACTAATTGTTATTAAAAATTGTGAAATTAAAATATTAAATACAATGTTCAATACAACACAATCTTTTCGGAGGCGGCGCAAATATAAATGACATGTTACCGATAAAATTCCATTAGTAGGCATCAAAAACCAATAGATGAGAAGAGAAAATCCATTTTACGATTTTCATAATGTCTAGTGTTAAAAATTTTAAATTTTGCGCCGCCTCCGAAAAGATTGTGTTGTATTGAACATAGTATTTAATATTTTAATTTCACAATTTTTAATAACAATTAGTGTGTATTTGTACAAATAAAAATAAAATTATTCGTCTTATTGCATTTCTCCGCTTTTTATACTATTTTCAATTTTGCTGTGTATTCATAAAAATCAGAAGGTAATTATTTCATACTTTTCAGTGCATTTATTTTTGCTGGTTCCTAGGTTTTGAAGTCGGTTTAATTTTTTTTATAAAATGTTTTTTATTTCATACTTTTTAGTTGGAGAAGATAACAAATGTAGAAAACCTTAAGTTGGGTAAAACAAATTTCGAATTTTTTTTACGCTCTACCACGTTCGTCTTTTCCGGGCTTTTTTTATTATACATAATCCTATAAACAGTCACCTTTTCAATTTTATGAGTACACACAGAAAAGCTGAAAAGCGCTGCCTGTTTAATACAACTTTCAACACCCTACCTTCTACGATTACAATTGGAATTTTATTTAATAAGATCAATGTTGAGTCAATTATGTTCGTAATTCCTTTAGATGAATTTTTGACTAAATTTAATAGCGAAGTACTAAGAATAATATCCTTCGTGATAAAAAATTATTCAGAAAATAAATTTCTTCAATTCCTGTGGGGTAGCATTTGATGATATTAAGCATTTTCATGGCTGCCAAATTTTTGCTGACGGGACTTTCATACAAAGAGGTTGTTTCTGGGAGATATCAACTTTTATTTTGCAGTTTTTATTGATGGATGAACATTGAAATTTTAATTTCTTTGTTAAATAATGTAATGTCTGTATGGGGAAAGTGTGATAGGAAAATTTTCATTAATTGGGAAATACAATATACAATATTTGTGTTAGTTATTTTGGTACCTGAGTGATGACTACCTCGAACGCGAAAAACCCCTAATTTTCACTGTCTATTTCAATAAAATTCATTCATTTATTATTGAATTTAGCCCCTTAACAACACTCTTAGGCTCTCACGAACAGCAAACACTGAACTTATGACGGTTTGGTTTTTGAAAATTTCGGCAACCTTTAGAAAATCGAATATTTAAATTTCTTTCGATTTAATAAAGATCGATCGAAACCTCAAAAACAATGGAAATTGTCATAAGTCTGGCTCTTTGAAAACGCTTTATTCTACTACATTTCAGTTAATACACAGCAAACACACAAGTGGAAAAGTGTAAAAAATCGAAAAATCAACTGGAAAATGAATGATGGAAATAATTCCTAATAAGTGCCTACCTTAAGATTTTTATATCTAGACTCTCCTATCTAGACAATAGCAAAGCCTGTGTGCCACCAGCTAGCAACGTAAAAAAATTAGACAATTAGCCATCATAGATGAAATTGGTGATGGAACAAACTAATATTGACATATTTAGCAGAACGTAAATTATTTCATAACTGGACATGCCCCTTATATTTTTTCGAGCCACATTTGAGCTTAGATAGCAGATTTTCGTCTTCTAAAAATAAATGATTTGGCGCTGACAGCCTTTCTAACTTATTCTAGTTGCAGAAACAAAATTAGCAACCTATAGTAGTAATCCGGAAAACATAACAGAAGTGTCGCTCCATGAAGAATCGGCACAAGATTTCATGATTACATCGTATATTAATATGACCGAGTGATTTCGGAAGAGGACTGAGGTTCCTGAATGTTAAGGCCCCCAAATCAGCTGAAAATAAGCTTTTCCAGGAATTATTGTATTTCTTTTTAACGTGCATAGCGAGTGAAAGTCGGAAATCAAAATCTAATTTAAAGCAATAATGGCTACGATTTTAAATTTAAACAAACCTTGGGGAACTTGAAGAAGTCTTAAATTCTGCTTTAAAACGGTTATCAATACTCAGTCTTTCTTGGATTTCCACGAATTTCGTGGTCTTATGTTTATGGTGTCCAACCGTCGACTAGATCTAAATTAAGAAGGTTTCCTGTTATCGGTGAATATATATATCTATATAATATATATACTAATATCGCTACAGAAAACTACAGCGATATTATATTTTTCGGACATTAAATATCTTTATTGAAATCTACTGTTGAAAAATTAGTTAAGGTTATGTATACATTGGTTCCAACAAGCACTTAAAACACTTCGAAAACCAGCAGACTGCTCATGTTCTCCCCTCACTCTTTTGATTCCAAATTTGATTGGTTAGTTTTCCCACATGATTCATCCATCATTAAAACAATAGTGAGATTTGTTAGTTACCAAAGAGTTTACTAGCTTGTTGGAGCATACCTTATGTTATATATGCCATATGTTTTTCCAATAAGTAAAAAATTTTTAGTGATAATTAAATATTTATTTTCATGTTTTTTCCCGATAATTTCTTAAATAAATTAAGAACCCAAAAAAGGTTTTAATGGGACCAACTTGGGAAAATACTCTACAAGATGCAAAAGGTTTCCTTCCAATTGGCCCATCCATCTCGGAGTAATCGGTGGACATACATAGAAAAATAGAAAAAAAGAAAAAAAAAAAAAAAAAAAAAAAAGGCTCATACGTATCGAATTGAGTAACCTCCTCTTTCGTTCGAAGTCAGTTAAAAAAAAACTGCTATTTAAAAAACCAAAAACCGCAATTTATCGAAAAGTAAGGGGAATGGAACATGTATTGATAGGAACTTTTTTAATAAGAAGTTTGATGTAAATATAAATCTACTCTGTTATATTATTTCAGTCTGTTATTCTTAAGGGACCTTGTCCTAGAATAAAGTTTATTTTCTCTTCTTTTCTATACTGTATGAGGATATAAATAAATTAAGTAGATTTAATTATATCCTCATACAGAATAGAAAAGAAGAGAAAATAAACTTTATTCTAGGAAAAGGTTCCTTAAGAATAACAGACTGAAACAAAAAATAAAACTACAACTGGTCTTATAATAAAAGTAATGATGGATAATTAAAGATAATATTTACGATAAGAAACCGTAGTAAATAGGTATAAAAAATTAAAAGTATACAAAGTAGTGAATAATACATTCATTAATCAAATAAATGATAACGGTAATAAATTAAAATGAATTTCCAAGGAAAAAAAGAAATCATTAATGAAAGAGATTATTACATAATGATATTATGCTTTAGGATGAGGATTTTTAGAGATTTGTGCCTAATATAACAAGCTTCTACAAACTTAGAGCTTAACCAGACCTCTCATTACCTTATTTTATAACATCACGATAAGTAATGGTTTTAAGCATTGGATTCCTCAGAATAAATATGTCAATGAAATTATGCACTTCACCAGACTCAGACGTAAATAGTTAATAGATTGTTAAGAATATTCTGTTTGCAAATTCTTTCGTGAGCTGGTAATTTCTCCATTTACTCTTTTTATCACAATCTTTTTTGTCTTTACTTTTGGTATAGCAATTATTTTTTTGTTCAATTCTATATCCGAATCAGATTCTGAGCTTAAATCCAAGAAATCTAACTTGCTTTAAATAAAAAAGCCCCTGCCTTCCCGAAACTGCGGCACAGAAACTGCTCTCCAATGTGCGACGCAGTTTTTTTTTCGTGCCGCCTGCTCTGCGTCGCCTGCGTGAAACAGTTCAATGTGCGCCTTACCTCACGCGGGGAAGGTCTTTAACATCACAGAGGTACATCGAGAAATACACACAGAGGTAATCGAGGAACCTGTAAGTGCATTTGCACCCTATGTCGGTGATGGACTCCTGCTAATGGACGATAATGCTGTAACCCATAGAGCACGAATTGTTTATGACTAATTGAATGAGTTTGGAATTCAGCTTGGTGTGGCCACCCCGGAGTCCTGACTTGAATCCAATTAAACACGTCTGGGGCCAAGTTAAGCGAAGAGTATAACAACCGGACTCATGCCCAACCACCCTTGAAGAATTGGAAGGAGCTGTTGTTGAAGAGTGTAACGATTTTCTTCAGGATTCAATTTAAAAACCCTTCGAATCAATGGAAAGACGATTAACAGATGTGATTCGTGTCAGAAGTGGAAATACCCGTTATTGGTAAACAGGTTTCTAGATAACTGTAGAAAAGTATGTTTTCTTTTCATTTTTTTTTCCAAGTTGGTCACTTTTATTTTCAATATTTTTCTTTAATCATTTTTGTACCTTTTAATATCTGTGTACTATAAAATTTTGTATTAAAATTTCTTATTTTTTCAACCAAAAATACTTTTCAAGGTCATAATTTACATAAATTGGAATTTTTTATAAAAATTAGGGTGGTGCGTTAATTTTGTCCATCAGTGTATTTATGCTAAGGCTATAATGATATTTTCATGGAATATCTGCAATGTTATTTGTGATACACGGAAGCGTGTCAAAAGACATGTTAAGGAAAGTGTGGAAAATGAAAATACGCTATATAACAATACCTGATCAGGTTATTGTGGAAAATAACACAGACGTCAAGAAAAATAAAAATAAAATTATAAGCAACAAGCCATCATTCAGAAGAGGAAGCAACGCTTTAGACCAGATTTCACACTCAAAAACGATGAAATATATCTCAAAATATCCACGCCTTATCTAGCGACTTCAAAATAACCTACGAGTCAGTTTACCGAAATTGTCTTTGGAGGATTTTAGGTGTCCCAAGAAAATGAGTGAGGTTGGTGAAAGCGTGTTTCGTTATGCCTAGAAATAATAAATGAAAAAGGTCGAGTAAACATATGTTTACTTACAGTATATTATACTGGAGAAAAATATTCCAACAACTCATAAAACAAGTTGAGCCCACGCATGCGCAGTACGCCTTTAAGACAGACAGACAGACAGACAAATGTGTTTATTTATATACAGAAACAGAAAAAAAAAATTAAAATACAATGAAAATCTCACCAAAACACCACTGCAGTGGGAAACACCCGTTCGCAGGAGTTCTGATTTAATAGTAACTTAAAGTAAAATATTAATACTCGCCTCTTAATAAAAACAAATAAAATAAGTAAATAAATATAATGGTGGTACAGAAAAAAATAAATAATAATAGCCTCCAATTGCCATAAATAACAAAAGAACTAGCAATTTCAGAAAGAACTTCATTGTTCAAGACTGCAAATAATACATACACAATAAACTATATTTCCTACAGAACATATTTGATTATCTTCATTGTTAACTTTAGTATATGGAGAACGTATGGTTGTTACTGAAAGGGATATTTAAAGGTAAATAGTGGAATATTATTATTATAGGTAGTCGTGGTATGAGGATTCGGTATATAATATTTATTACATTATGTGGGATTTTAGTTAATAATTTACGAAAATCGTTTGCGGTATCTTATGGGAAGTTGAACTGCTCTGTTAAAAAAAGCAGATAGTAAAATGCCTCTCTAACATATCCGCTGAGCAAAGCCCTATCTTTACCATTCAAATAACGAGATAACCTCCTTGTCAGTTAGAGTGTAAGCATTAAACCACTTAGCCCTATAGTCCCTTAAGATAGTGCAACTCCCAATAAAATGGCTAATTGTTTCTAACTGGTTGGCATTGCATAGGCTGCAGTTATGATTACGCTTGCTGTCCCATGGCGCATAGTTAAGCTTCAGCAACTCCCCCCTGGCTTTGATTATATTGATAATGAAGGAAAGTTTGTACTCATCTTTCATATACGGGTTGTTCAGTAAATCAATGTCTAGCTCTTTGTAAGAAAGATGAAATTTAGAGTTACAGCGGGCTTCCAGAAATTGACCTCTAAACAGCCCTTTTTCTTTTTCAATGAATACTTTCAAATTAGTTGATAAGTAGTCAACTGTGAAATTTCTTTGGCCCAAATTAAATTTATTTCTGATATATCTGACACAAAATACATTTCTTTTTATTAAAATATTTGCTAGCTGAGAGGGTAATCTGTGGTGCGGGTATTGCATGGTTTTAATAATATATTTTAAGTGCAGTTGAAGTGTGTGAATATAAATCTGATCTATGCATGTCTCCAAGTATAAGATGTAATTTGGGGTGTTCCTGGGCAACCGAAAGAGTTTTTTCAGAAAAAAAGTCCCTAATCGTTCTATTGTGCCATATCTTTGATACCCCAGGGCTCCGTAGGATATTATGGATCGTGACGCTGAGCCATAAATTTCGAATTTTTTGCTCAAGGGAATATCATTGTTTGAGATAAGGGAATTCCAAGTAAAGTTGATTCCCTGTTTTGCCTTGGCCAGGACATTATTGAAGTGTTGGGACAAGGACAAACCGGGTGTGGTCCCAATCCCCAGGTAATTATAAAAATTCACCACTTCTATGGATTCACTTCCAAGCTTCCATTTTTCGATTCTTGCCCTCCTGAAACCATTCTTAAAAATCATTATTTTTTATTTTTCCAGATTAATGATCAAGTTCCATTGAGAACAATAAATTTCTAAACGGTTGATCATTAACTGGAGGGAAACAGAATCTTCCGCCAGAAGGACAATATCGTCAGCGTACATTAGGCACGGGATCTTAAGGCCATCGATAACTATTCCACCCCCCAACAAACTCAACTAAATCGTTTATAAATAATGAAAAGAGAAGAGGGGAGAGTAGACAACCCTGTTTGAGTCCCACGGAAGTCCTTATAGACTCCGTTAAACGGCCCAGACACAGCACTGATGCCTCACTATTTCTATATAAGGCTTTCAATACCGTAATAAATTTCGTGGAAATCCCTAGATTGTGGAGTTTATAGAACAACATGTCTCGATCCGGGGTGTCGAACGCTCCCTTGAAGTCGACGAAGAAGGCATAAACCTTTCCCCGCTTTTTAGAGGTTAACAAACTAACCACAGAGAAAAGACAGAAGATGTTGTCGGCCATGCTATACCCCTTCCTGAAGCCTCCCTGATGTTCCACCAAAACATTATTGTCGTCAACCCACTTTTCCAGCCTCGCAAGTTTAAGTCCTGTGAAAAGCTTTGACACTGAATCATTTAGCGATATCCCTATATAGTTTTTTGCTTCGTTTTTGTCACATTTTTTAAAGAGGGGGATTATTATGGACTTGTTCCAGTTGGTTGGAACTTTGCCCGTTTCCCAGACAAAATTAAAGAGATCCAAAAGCCTCAACAAAAAATCGGTGGAGCAGTTCTTGAATAATTCAAAGGGCACGCAATCCTGACCCGGAGCCTTGCCGTCCCTGCATTTACTCAGTACTGCCGGGAGCTCCCACAGTTCAAATTTCCTATCTAATTGTTCGTTTATGATAAATGGGCTAGCGTAGTGGAAGGGAGCAGAAGCAAGTTCAGGGTTAAGTTTTTCAAAGTGCCTCACCCACTCATCCAACTTCACCTGGCCCGCCGTGTTTCTTTTAAATCGCTTAAAACAGTTAACTAACTCCCAAAACTTCTTCGAGTCCCTACACTGCTTAAATTTATCATTTATTCCCAAATAAAACTCCCTTTTTTTTATTTTTATTAGATTCTTATAAAAGTTATTGGCCCGCAGGTAGAGTGATCTTACGTAAGAGTTATTTAGTTTTCTAAAAAGCCTCAGTAGCGCAAAACAACGTTTTCTAGCTTTATTGCAATCATTATCAAACCACAAGTTTTTACGCACAAAAGAGCCCCCACCCGACTTGCCACCCTTCCCATGAAACGATGACCTGAAAATGAGATCAAGTAAAGAATCGAGTCTCACCTGGGGGTCATCGGACTGACAGACTTCGGTGTTGTTCATACGCCAGTCCAGAGCATTCTTAAAGTACTTGGAGTCGTTAGCGGTCCATTTTAACTTTGGAACTAAGGCAACTGTTCTATCATTGTCTTGCACCAATTCTAATTTAAGAGAAATCGGCATGTGGTCAGAAAAGTTTACGGGCTCGATTGAAAAGTTATCTACGAAACTTGTCAGATCGTGGGAAAGTGTGCACAGGTCTATAACCGAAGCCCCTTGATTACCAACAAATGTATACTCCCCTTCCCAATCACCCGGAGCCCTACCATTTAAAATAATAAGATAGTACGCCTTTAATTGTAGACCATTATTTATATTTAAAGACGTTCTGTTCATGCGAAATGTTGTCAACGTGTTTTGAAACATAAATATTTAATTGAAATTATTTGTTTCCATGGTAACTAAATGAAGTTTTCAACAACAACATATGTAGATAATTATATAATCAGACGCGATGGAGTATTATGCTTGCATTGCTGAATTATCACAATTAAAAACTTAAAACAATAAAAAAATTAGTTTATTTTATAGACAAATACATACAAAATAAGTAAATGAAAGTGGAAAAATTTGTGAATTTGAGGAATGGCGTTTACATATTTATCGAAACACGGCAATTTCTAATCTAAGTAAGTTGGTAAGTAAAAGTTGTGTGTTGCGCGCATCGCACCGCATTTTTTCTCTTATTTATTGCATTTATGCAGGATCTTACTACTGGCTTTAATCATTTTTAAGGAAGCATATTGCCAGAGTGCGGTGTACACATAGAGTATAGAATAACATAGAGGATTCACCACGTGGTTGGAAGTGTGCACCGCTGCCTCTACTCCTTGAGGTCTCAGAGCGCTCCCACCTTTTACGACCCCGAAATTAATCTCTCGATTATTGATCATGCATTGTTTATTTTTTTTTTTTTTGAGCTGTTCACCGGCCCCGTCTACGCGAACTGATATCAGCAGCGCTGCGTGACTGGGAAGGGAAATTTAAGTTACAAATTGGAGGTACCGCTGGTATGAGGTCTGCCTTAAGGTACAGCGGGGGTAAATAAGGAAATAGAGAGAGAGAGAGTGAGAGAGAGAGAGAATTTATTTTTGAAGCCTATTAAAATAATAATAATTTATTATTGTCATTTATAAAAAAATTTTATAAGAAGAGAAAAGATTGACTTGACCGGGATATGTGTCTAGTAGCTCAAGTGGCAAGAGCGCCTTACTATTGATAAGGAAATCCGGGTTCAAATCTCAGCCAAGGCCAGTCTTTCCTCTTCTTACAAAAAATATTTAAAACAAACCATCTACATATAACATTGATGGATACAAATTTAATTGAATACAATTTAAAGTAATTTTTTAAACTAAAAGAAGAGGTCGAATCTATGTTGCTTTAACTTTCGTATATGTCAGAGGCGGATCCAGGGAGGGGGTAGGTTGTTGGAATATAGACTCCTCCCAAAATATTTATTTGAATTTTTAAAACAATAATGTCTTTAAATAGTTACTAAATCCTAAACTGTACACTTTTGGTTGTTTATATCTCGGTCCTTTCCTGATGCAAGGACATAATCTCATAAATAAGTTTAAAAACAAAAGTATTCAGGCAACACGTGACTGTGAGGCCCCCCATTGTGCCACCCCCCACAAACGATTCTAATAACCTTTAAAGATTTCACACCTCGTGGATAAGTTCTACTACCACAACATTCTTGGCATAATGGAGGAGGAAAAGCACTTAATGAAATATAAAAGAAAAAGCCTAATGAAATTAAGATGAAATTAATTACTTAAAAATGACACGTGGAAATAAAACCGTTTGATAAAATTCTACTCAAAGTGAAAAACAATCTACTGGGCTTTATTTGATTTCCTTAAAGGCTAAGTAAATTGCTGTGGGTTGGGTATAAAATAGAGACACGTGTGGATTAGAAGAAAATCTCAACCCTAAGAGACAATATAGGGTGTGTTTTTTGGGTAAAGCGAGATGAATAGCTCTTACGTGATCGACATGGAGTAAGGAGGACGTAGTTATCCCCGATTTAGACTTGTTTGCTCTTTTGTTCTAGCAGGTTACCATATAATCAATCTTTTTTCTTTCACATTTACAGTAGTATATTGTATTTCAAAACATTCAAACTAATTTCATATAAACTAAAATAATATTTATTTTCTGCTAATTTTAAACCTTCTCAGCTAGACGTTTGCAGTTTCAATTCTGGATCATTTGATGGTTTTAATCGACAATCTAATTGCAATTACGAGAAGAATGAAAAGAGTGGAGTACGTTTCACTTACTTCTTACGCTTACCTCCATAGCCGGGGTTTCAGTTGGATTTTACTTTTTTAATGGATTTTCAAACAAACAGTCAAAAGCCCTGATTGACTGAGAATCGATACTTTCAGGTAATTTGACGGCCTATAATAAATTGAAACTTCATTTTCGTATAATGAGTGATTGGGCCTTCTCCAGAAAAATACAGCGATATTCAATAAGCTCAAGAAGGTCCTCTTAACGTTTCTTAATATAAGTCTCTTTTTCTAACAATAGTTATTAAATTGAAGTGTATTAATTTGTAGGTTACAGATTGTCAAATGTTTTTCCGATCGGTGAATATTTTGAGCAGCACAAACATACTTTGGTCTTCTCTCAAAAAAGTAGTTAATATAAAATAGCCATCTTTTCTTTTCCATTTTAATACGAAATTACAATTCTTTTATAGTTCACAATTCAATAAGTTTTGTTATAGTCTTAAGGCAATAACAAATAGTAACACCTCAACAAATCTTTTACGATTTTAAAAATATTTTATAATTAAAAAAAAACTCTTCCAATCATTATGATTTCGTCCACAACAGTACCCTACTTTCTACCCATCTATAGAATTGTTTTTTCTTCTTTCCGAAATTCTCAGCTTTCCAACAATATACTATAACCGTCAGAGCCGTTTTTGAGATATCGTCGAGAAGAGTAAGATCGTTAATATAATGTGCCTCCTCCGTTTACTCAATTTTGAAGTAAACATTTCTGTCCCCAGCTTTCCAACAATATACTAGACACAAATGCTACAGCTTTTATAAACGGAAATTGATAGTTTCAACCTATGGGAAAAAAAATGTCTCCTTTATTAAATTATCAAATTCTTTCATATTTAGCCACTTCTTATTGCTAGGGAAAATGAAAGACTGATAATTACTCCAAATTAAAGGTACTTCATTCTTATATTTTTTCCTTAGTCATTTCTTTGAGGATAAAACTTATCTCTCTTTAAAGCTTACATAAATCGTTCATCCACGTAACCGCCAGAGCCGTTTTTAAGAAATCGTCGAGAAGAGCAAGATCGTTAGTATAATGTGCCCCCTCCGTTTAATCAATTTTGAAGTAAACATTTCTGTCCCATGTATGTGCCTACCTCAAATACTTAATTTCAGTTTCTTACGATTTATCCTTTATGAGCTAGTCTACCTACTTACACACACGCAACACACGCACACACACGCACACACACACACACACACACACACACACAGAATATTCATCGGGACTTGGTTATTTGTACTCAGGGAACTCTGACTAGTACTTCCCTCCTTCCTCAACACAAATTTCTATTGATTGATGTAATGAGTTTCTAAAATCATCGTCACTACTTGTTAGTAGTATTTATTGATCTAATGAAGGCTTTTCATTCAGTCAACCAAAATTGCTTTGGGAAAAGCTTCTCGGCATTAGAGGAAGACTGATAAAATTGCTTTGGGAAAACCTTCTCGGCATTAGAGGAAGACTGATAAGGATAATGAAAAAAAATGCATAACACAACTATGTCTATTAAAGTAGATGACTAGCTCTCAGATGAAATAAACATAATCGTGGGCCTATTAATTAAAGAGAGAAAGCAAGAGTCCTACTTTTTAGCCCTAGTATAAGTAGTATTAGTATGCACCCGTCATACTTTTATTTTAGACATGGTCAATTTCTGTGAGGCAGGGATTGCATGAGGCGTTACTATGACAATCCGACATTGCACTGAAATGATAAAAAAACTGGAGAATAAAAAAAAACGATTATCACAGTAATAATTGTTTAATTTTAAATGCTGAAATATCTGAAGAATTTGTGTTCCACAAATTAGAACATACCTAATATTTTTTGTGTACAAAATGTATTTATACCATTTTTCGGGCATATTTACAGTTTACGGCTTTATAAATATTATTCTTTTTTCGCCATTTAAGCCCCATAAGAATATTTCAATGATGACGAAACCTCTCTGATGAAGTTAAAGAATACTTAATTCTCATTAAACGTGACGAGTTTAATCAAAATCGAACCTGATGTCTGATGAGAGGTTACCAAAAAAGCTTCAATGAACTAATCTCTCTTGATTCAATAAGAATATATAATTAGGTATCCCAAGAATCAAGAAAATCAATATGTGGCTTCAAGCCAAAGCTTGTGTCCGCTCTTCATATGGTCTCAAAGAAATTCTTGAAATTAGAATTACAATAATTAAATTAAATAAATGAGGAAAAAACCCTCATAAAAAATAGCTTAAAAGATAACAAAAAGACAAAACGAAAAAAAAAAAATAGATATGTGTACAATAGATATCTGACAAAAGAAGCTATTATCTATTTATCGATATACTAGAGTATTCATCAAACATCTATTCTAGAAAATTCCCGGCTTATATTTCATCTATTGTGCGCATTCGCATTTCTTTGTGCTTAGAAAATAATCACATGCTCATCAAACATAGAAAATCATTAGGCTGCCATAACCTATAATTTTTATTTATTTTTGCCGAAATGGGTATCGGTTGTTTTTCTTTTGAAAAGTAATTAATAATTAGTAAAAAATCGATTCATGGGAAATCTACTCTTTTTAATGTTTCTTGTTGGAATAAAATATTTCTGTTATATCCATCTATATTTTACTTTACCGTCTTGTCTTATTTTATCAAAACTAAATTATTCCAAGATTTATTATGTGGCTTGTTTTAGGCGTTTTTCAAGCAGAGTATGACTAGGTGTTTTCCCTCCACGATGCGAAATTTCTAATGTCAAACTTTAAAACACTAATGGACATTGGAGCAGTTTAAGTATTCTAGCTAATGACCGTTAAAAATTCATTCAATTCGTTCCCTCATACATCGAGAAGCCACTAGAAATAGTGAATCGACTGTTATATTAATTTAATATTTTAAACAATTATTCTTAAGCTGGAAAAAATAAATTAAAATGTATAAATACATACTTTGACGTTCTCCAGACTCAGACTCAACAAGTGGAATTAAAGACCATGTGAGGGGATAGGTTCTTCCAACCCTAGGGAATGGGAAAAGGCCAGCATCTCGCTTTTCCCGATTGCATGTATGGCTTATTGTCTTTTCACCTGCAACAGAAATATAGGCAGGAGAATCCAGAATATAGAAATAATTACTCTTGGTCATTACTCATCTACCTCTATAAAGTTGGTTAGTATCTTAATATTTAATTTAAGGGGTAACCTGACCTTCGATATTGAGCTAAAGCTTCTACATTCTTTACCTAATAACAGAAGTTATTTATGTAGAACTCTATCCCAAGACCCTTCATGGGGTAAATAGAGTGGTATAGGTACTTTTTTAAATTTAATGAAATTCGATAGAAGTAATAGCAAAAAATAATTTCATTTAGTAGAATAAAAATATTAAATAACATTAATGATATAACGATATATTATCTAAATTTGTCCTATAAATCATCCTTAGCTTATTTTCTCTCACTGAATTTAAGTTTGAATAAACACTATTGCTACTTGACAAGTTAGGTTAATAACACTATTAGACAAGACATCTAGGTGATGCGCATTGTTTTATTTTTAATTTTAAAAAAGTTCGACTTTTGTATTCATCAACTGAGTAGTTTTAAGTTATTTGTATTTTACGCTTGCGGTATTAAAATATGTATAATCTTATTGATAAGAAAGCTGTGTCTTAAGCAACTCAATGTAATTGAGCAGCCCCACTTTTATCATGTATTTTTTGTTTTGATAATAAAGTGTTTCTCTCTAATGAAAATAAAAGATAAATTCGTTTGCAAGGATAGCAATGTGAGTAAGGGTATTGCCTCTTGTAGATTAAACAACGTTTGTTTATTTACATTTAAAAGACAGAAAATCGAGTTGACCTTCTCTATGGGGCAAGGGCAACCGCTTAACGAGGACACCGCGCTCCTTTCTTAAACATTTCATTTATAGCCTTGAGATTGGAAAGAAAAATTAAATTTATAAACTCTTCACCCAATTTAGATAAATTATTAGTAAATGTTTCTATATATTTAGTATCCGCTTCTTATTATCTTCTAACAACTTTAGCAATAAATATATTGTTAGAATAAGATGTTCCAGCATGCGATGTGGTGCAAGTTTTACGTATCTTGAAACGTAAAACTTGAATTTTTTCAAAACCAAATTTAAAATTTCATTTTCAATATTATTTTTTATTATTTCAAAATGACTATTATATAATTTTAAAATAATTTCAAGAGAAAATATTGCACACGGCCGAGAATTAAACCCAGGTCGATGCATCACCGTTGCAATGCTCTTAACCATTTAGCTAACTGATTCCCACCCGAGGTTGATTTTTCCTCTTCAAATAAAATTATTTCACTGGTGTTAAGGCAAAAGGACAAGGAGTCACAGAATGTGAAGCTTAATCTACGATTTACCAGGCCTAAAAAAATCAAAATAAATTCTGTCTTATTGTATTTATTTATTCCTGTATAATAGAGATTGGTCTTTATAGTAAATTATGAATTTTAAGAAGACGAGTAAAAAAAAACTTTTTTAACTTAAGCCCTTTTACCCAAATACAAATAATTTAGGATTTCAATTTTCCCTGGAAGTGTATTTCTATTTTTTTTTTAATAAATGGCACTTTTATATCTAATCATATGATAAAATAAGAATTTAGGGGAACAATGGCTCATTGATAAAAAAATTGAAGACTAGTGCTAGAATTCAAAAAATCAAACTCAATTAAAAAATCACAATAATTACTAAAATGTTTACAATTAATAATAAGGAAAACCATGAACACACATAATAAAAAGGATTCAACTATGCTATAAGTGGTAACGAACGAAATTTGCTTAGAGGATAAATTATCTTGAAAGATAGTAATGAAGAAAACACTATATATCTTTTGGTTTAGGTACATATATGCGGCGATTTCGACAGTTGCTTTTCAATCCATAGAAAAATTTCTAAATTCCGGTGACAAACATTCAGCTGAAGGTACAAATAGTATGTATAAATAATACAGTTTAATGCGAAGGAAACGTTTTTTACTTTCGATGTTTTATAGGTGTGTAATGGTCAACTGTTTTCTTAGATAGATAAATTATCAGGATTTTCAGTCATACATTTTTTATTTGGAGAGCCTACGTTTCGATCCAAACATTCGGATATTCTTTAGGGCTAAAATGAAGACAAATATATGAGCGAAACTCAGAATTGAAAATGTATTTGTGAGTGGGATAATAAGTCTAGGCAAAGTTTAGAAATATAGTTGATAGCTAAGTGTGGTCTCCTGAATACAAGGGGAGGAAGACCGGCTTCAGAACACAGGCTTAATGGGACTGGTTCTAAAAGCACCTGTACTATACTGGACTGGCGGAACTGTATAAAAATGACCCATAATCAAGTTTTGAACAAACCAGTGCCCAGTATAGTTTCAACAATGTAGCCCTATCCGAACCCCAAGTAGTACCGCTAAGAATACGCAATATGTTTAATTTATTTAAAGCTGGTGTTTTAATTGTGTTTATGTGTTGTTCCCAAGTTAATTTCCTGTCAAATGTAAGTCCTTAAAATTTGTGGTGATTATTGAATGGTACGTTGGCTATATAATTCGAGAGTATTTCTTTTTCGATTGAATAAAAGTCATTTGATTTTTTCTGGTAAGAATTGAAGACCTATCGATATGGAACAGTTGCTTAGTCTATTAAGAGATTCTTGCAGTTATTATTTTTATGTCCGAAGCGTCGCGTGATCGGTGTATTATGGCCAAATCATCAGCAAATAGTAGCGATTTTACCCTTCTTGGAATGTTGAGCCCTAGGTTATTAATCGCAAGAGAGAAGAGGGTTGGGCTTAGTACGCCGCCCTGAGGGACACCACTGTTCTGGTTGATTCTCGGAAAGTTTGCAGTCCACCCTAACACTGAATAGGCGATTAGTCAATAACTGTAGAATATACGCGATAATTGGTCCTGTTCTACCGATAGATATTACTTTACGAAGAATAGCTGTATAATCAATATTGTCAAAGGCTTTTACCATATCAAAGAACACCGCTCTGTTGACCACTAACAAAGGCATATTGTGCTTCAGCTACTAGTACAACAAGGTGATCAATCGTGGATCGGCCTTTGCAGAATCCGGATTGAAAGGGCTGTATTAATTTGTTCTGTTCTATCATCACATCAGTCTTTTGTAGACCATCCGTTCCATGGTTTTGCTAAGGCAACTGGTAAGAAAGATCGGGCGGTATCTGGTTGGCATTCGTTTGTCGTTTCCATTTTTTAGGATATGAACTACAAGAGATTTCCGCCAGCTATTCGGAAATCCTCTTATATTCCAAATATGGTTTTAATAATCGAGAAGCCATTGCAAAGTATTATTTGGTACTTTTTTATTCATTTCGTGATGAATGTTATCAGGTCCGGGTGACGATCCTTTAACTGTATTTAGGACATATTTTAATTTCCATATTTTAAATCGAAGATTGTATGGCAAGGTTGGGTCATCTGGGTTGTTATAGGTCTCTATATATTCGGTTTCGGAATTGTTTATATTATTATTGTATATTTGGGAGAAAAAATCGGTAAAAGTATTGAATAAGGTTAAAGGATTGTCGGTCAATCGTTCATTCACTAGTAATTTCAAACGGGAAAACGAGGTGTTTTTAGTTAATTTGCGGACTTCGTTCCAGATGATTGCGGATGTTGTTGTGGATTTTATGGAGTTCACGTATTGTTTCCATTATTCCTTCTTGAAATGATTAAATGTTTTCCTGCACATAGCTCTGTATTTTTTTTTATTCAATGAGGTTTTCCGTAGTCATTGATTTTTGCCTACGGCGATTTTTAATGGCTATCTTACATTCATTATTAAACCATGGAACTCGAGGTAATTTTGGCACAACTTTTGTCATACTTTCGTAATAGCCTCGCATCCTTCTTCAACACTTAGATCTTGTGGTGGGGAATGAGGGGGTGAGGCCATGGATGTAAAAGGATTTATATTATTGAATTTTATCAGGAACGGGTAATGGTCACTGCTATAGAGATGAGGTAGGATAGTCCAGTCTATTGAGGGATAGAGGGTTTAACAGAGAGAGAGGTCAAGGGCCGAAAATGAACCAAAACTTGAACTGAGAAAAGTTGGATCTCTCTTATTGAGTAAAAATAAATTCAATAAATCTATAAAATTCTCTATTATTTTACCTCTCATGTTTATGTCTTTGGAACCCCATAAGCGATTACGACAGTTGAGATATATAAAATATATAAATATACAAAACCGGGCGAGGTAGTTGGTTGTAAATTTCCAGAAGATGTTGGGTGTTTATTGTACGATCTTGTGGTGGAAGGTAAATATTACAAACCGGAAAAGTGAATTTTAGCGGCTGACTTGAAGATGTGAGTTAATTATAATGGGCTCCGAGTAAACTAATTTATGAACAGCTAGTAAGACTCCGTGGTGGCTATGAACAGGGTCCGGACTATCTTTTCTAGAAAAATCGAAATCGAAGAAATGGTTCACAGAAGTATGTCAAGAGGCAGTAGAGGAAATCAGCAAAATGAAAGTACTGTATCTAATATAAACAGATCGGGTGACTATGGAAAATTACACAGCCATTAGGAAACAATCAACTATGATTAAGGTCAGGACATATCTTTCCGACATATATTAATATCCTTTAGTGTGATGTTGTTATGTGGTCAGAGATAAGTCTCTGGTAGAGCAACACAAAACTGCTTAGTATCGTTTATAAGCCATTTCGAGTCGTTAAAGTGTGTTTTTAACCCATTACAGTTCCACTGGAGAAGGACCATATTATTAAGCCTGGTAAAAAAGGGATATATTACGTTAGTTTGCGTATAGCTAATTTGAAGGCACACAAAAACATTGTTATTATTTTTTTTTCTTTCTTTTTTTATTTTTATGAACTTGAAAGCCTTTGTTGTAATTTTTCGCGATATCCTAGTCAATCGACATGCAATGGGACAGCGCTTAATCAATCGGTTTCATTGAGAGGGACCTCTGGTGGAGGTAAGCTTGAGTTACAAGGAGGAACTGAGACTTCTAATCCGGCTCGTGAGATTGTTGGGAATGGAATGGGAGGTGTTGGGGAGGGGGGAGGGTGAGCGACGATAGAGATAGAGGGGGTAGGAGGTGGAAGGGATGGCTCTGCACCGACTGAAGCCGAGATATGCCGAATGGCTTGTTTTGAAACTTCTTTATTTGGCGTTGTAGCCGCCATAGGTCTAACTGTGAACAATGTAAAAGTGAAGTCTACTTGAAACTTCTTTATTTGGCGTTGTAGCCGCCATAGGTCTAACTGTGGACAATTTAAAAACGAAGTTTACTTGTATACCTATGGTATATCTTTTTTATTTGAACGTTTTGTTATCGATGCAAACGATTTTTGAAAAATGGAGGGGTTTTTGGTTTTTAGAATTTTTCGGCCTCAGTAAAACAAAACTTTTTGGCTTGTTTGGATAGGCTTTATCTCTTTTTGTAAAAGAAAGGCAGGAAACTGCGGTCAAGAACGTTTTGTTCATCGCTGCATTTAAGACATTTGGCGGCATTTTCACGACTTGAATGCTGGGAATGTCGAGTTTGGCCACAGTTTGGAACAATGGTTCTCTGAATCAACTGTACTGCTTGGTGGGTAATTAGTCCAACCATACAGGCCCCGTATCCTCGGGACAATCGGCCTCCAGAATATTTATGTTGCCTCAGGAGGAAGGGTGGCCGGGCTATTACTCCCAGCACTGGGTACCTGTTGGCCCACGGGTGTTTATTCTGTGGAAGCAGAACACCCCTCCTAGGAGGGGTTCCTCATCCGCCATCCGAAGGAGGCGCTCCCTAGCGGCCAGCTTCCGCCGAGGTTCCAATTCACAAAAAAGGGAATCAAGTGCATGTTCGAATCATAGACCAATCTGCCTCGCCCCAGTGGTATACAAGATATATACCAGCATACTGGAGAAAACAGTAAGATCCATTAGAGAGCCATACTTGCAAGGGGAGCAGAGTGCGTTAAGGCCAGGAAGGCAGGCACAAGATCATATCTTCACACTCAGAAACGTTAAAGAAAAGGAATGGGATCGTGATAGGAATATATATCTTGCGTTTTTGGACCTGAAGCAGCTTTTGATTGACCTCGAGAAGAAATCTAGAGAGCTCTGAGAACAAAGAATTTGCCACCTAGTTTGATATAGGCTATTAAATCTACAGATCAGGAATCGAAGGGAGTAGTCCGCTGAATGGTCAGGAACCTAAAGAGCTTAAGATGGAATCGGGAGTCAAGCAGGGAAACTCAATAAGCCCAATTCTCTTTGTTACATTCTACATGGATGAAATTGCCACTTGCTGCAAACCACGCACTTCCCGAACACATATTGGTCATTGGAATTTACTCCCTTTTGTCGTCCAGTTTCACCTTTTTGGTGACGACATTACGCTTATTGCAGACACCCCTGAGAGACTCCAAAAGGCAGTGACTGAATGGGGTGAGGAACTGATACAGGAAATAGGAGTGGTGTCAGACTAAACATATCTGGATACTGTGATAAATAGATCAGGGATAGTGGACTCCGAAATAACGAACAGGATCACTAAGGCCAACTGCTAGATCTGCAAGTCAATCATCGGAAACAGGAAAGTGAGTCAGGAAACGAATATACGCCTTTATAAGTTTGTATACCTTCCCGTTTTTCTTTATGGAGTGGAAAGTTGGGTCCTAACTAAAAGACTGCAAAACCGAGTTACAGCAGCTTAAATGAGGTTTCCCAGAAGGTTACTTGGTAAAACAAGAAGAGACCGCATCAAAAAACGAGAGAATTAGGGAGGAACTAAAGATATGCCCTCTCCAGAAAACAATTGAAACCCGCCAGCTCAGTTGCGGTGGTTTGGACATGTCTGCCATATCGAAAAACACAGTAACCCAAATAAAACGATGGAGGTGAAACCATTGGGCAAGAGGCCCAGAGGTTGATCCAGGAAGTCCTATTTGGGCCACATAGAGGACATTAGGAGACGGAAACAGAGGATCCAGGCAAGGGACCGAGATGTCTGGCACCGTTGACTAGAGACACCCCCACGCTGAGAGGCAAATAGGTGAAAGAGAAAGAAGAAAAAGGTTCCGTGGGAGAAACCTAGGCAGTTATAACAGCGTATAGGGTTAGGGATGTAAGGCTGCACATTCACTGTTAAAAAACCAATTTTTATAGTTTCGGGTGGCTTGGGGGTAATCAATGCTAATATATATACGTATCAGTGTATTTCTCAACACCATCGTTTTTAACTTTAATTCTCATGACATCAGTGATCATTTCTTCAAGTTCTTTTTTAATTTCTTTTAATGTATCTTACTGTAAATCAAAACATCTAATGACGCCCCTCGAATAATCATTGTGTGGGCTTGCGTGAACCTTGAATTGACCACTGGAGTTTGTCATCGTTTATATTTTTTCAGTTTGCTTAGCATTAGATGTTTCAATTAATAAATTGCAATCTCTCAATTTTTTTATGTTTTTCGTTTGGCCAATGGTATTGCTAATAAATTTATCTATAAAAAAAGGTGAGACGTTTTTAATGGTATTTTCCTTTTTTCTAGTAATTTATTTTGCCTTAGCGTCCGATGAAATAGGTATTTTGTCAGGGGGTGATTTCATTCTTCCTCTTTTCCGAGGCTGTGGATGCGGGTGGTCAGAGCCGTTCATAATGTTTTATATATTTACGAATGTAGGAGAGAGGAAAAAAAAAATATACATAGCTAAGACAAAAAATAAATAAATAACTAATATTTTAAAAAGAATGTACCTACCTCCTCTGATAAAAATAAGGGATTAAAAAAACAATTAAGTACCTATCTTCTGTGATAAATAAAACTATTGCCTACTTGTATAAGTTAAAAAAAACACAAAAAACTCCTCAAATATATTAGATATA